>JARHVA010003538.1:600000-1072500 GCA_037957365.1 Torreya grandis | reverse complement strand
TAATAGCTAGTTTTTTATTTGTCACTTTAAAGCTTATAGGGGTGTATAAGTGCACATTTTTTGACTTTAGTTGTCTTGAGGAAGTCAGCAGTTTTGGATTGATTCCAATGAGTGGTTATAAGTCTATGTTTGCCTTGTATAACTTAGAACATTTAAACTTTTTGTGAAAATTTAATTAAAATAGGCCATTAATGATGGGGAATTGATTTTGTAATAACTTTTGATTGGTAGCTCAAAATTGAGTACTATTTTTTTTTTAAAATGTCTTATTTTTTATTTCCCACTCATTGTTCCTATTTTTTTGTAAATGCATCAAATTTATAAAGTGGCATATTCAATGGGTTTCCTATGCTATGGGCCCTACTAATTTTGGCATTGTACTTCATGTACCAATTTCTCACATGTGGATGCATTTTTGGTTATGTCTGACATCCCTATTCTAAGTGTGCACTTATAGGTTATTAGTTTTGGTAGTTGATCATTTTAGGTGTATTTTTACATACATGATGGTTTTTTTACCATTTTCCATACTCTTCCATTAGCCCACAACATGCTCTATTATAGTTTTTGTATTGGCACCTTGGCACACTTGTAGTTTGTGTCATGTCTCCATCAAGGCCCCTTTCTTAGTGCCTTGCCTTATTCTATGAAAACACTTTTCCACTCCCTTATTTTTTGGAGCATCTTTCATGATACTTGATGGCTTCTTTGACATGTTGATAATTTCTTTATTTTTCATTTGGTGTTTATTGGTGTATTATTTTACTTGCACTACTTTATAAAGTACCATGGGAGGTTTGTTGTGTGATCTTTCTTATTTGAAATTAAAACCTTGTTTACCTTCATGCGAGTGAGCCTTGTATTTTCACAACCTTTTTCATTTGTTGGTACTTCTTCATGCCCCATTTGATGTAGCTAGTTATTATTCATGCACTACATTATGACATGTAGTTTTAGTGGACCTATCATATCTCTCCCTTCTCAGAATTATGGGGTAGTATCATACTATTGGTACTAATGATTCCTTGGTTTTGATTTAGAGTGAGTTATCTATCTAGTTTTTGTTCCTCTGTAATAGGTGGATATAGTGATTGGTTACCCATTAATTTTGGTGAGATGGTTCATTTATAATATATATATTCTTATATTCTTATTTTATAGATGTGACCTTTCATCTTTAGTTGATCAATTTCTTTAGATATTGGCACCTATATTTTCAACTTGAAATTTCCCATGCATTGGTTGAGTAGTGTTATTGGGGTCACTCATGTAGATTTATGTGACATCTGTATCTTCAAATTTTAGATTTTGCCTTGGTTTTCCATCTGATCATTATTTGAGTAGTGTCATTTGGGGTACTCATGCAATTTTTTGTCTTTTTTATCATGATCTTCATCTTGATTTCAGAGGAAGTTCTTCTTTCAACATTATAGCAGTCATCCTTTGATAGTTGTTTATATCTTATTCATGCTTATTAGGTGTTGAGTGTTCCTTGAACATGTACTCTTTTTTACTTTTGAAATTATTGATAGTCTTCTTGACTGGATTTATTCTAGTGAATCTTGGTGTCATTTGTTTTTGTGATCAAGTATTGGATTCAGACCACTAGTGCAAATTGAGTTCCTTTGTAACTTTAAGTACTTGGAGTGAAAACTAATTTAACATCATCTTTCGGGGGATTTCTAGTCTTACTTTGCTTTATCTCTCTTTTGGGTTGAGTTTTTTCCCATTGTATTTTCTCCTTTTACTCCACTTTTTGAGAGTTGCATTGTAAGTGGGTATCTCATCAGGGTTTGTTGCCAAGACCCAATTTTTATTTTTTGCCCATCTATTTATCAAATGGATTATCCATACACATTTATATTTAGCTTTCTTAGGTGTAAGTGGGTGAGAGGGTGAGCTCCACCTAGAGTTCCACCTGGAGTTTAACTAAGTGACACTATGAGTTACACTCAGTCCCATGGTGAGTTATACTATGAATTAACTCCCCTTACTCCTTATTTATATTCATCTTCACCAAGCTATTGTAATATAATAGAGAATGAAATATAATTGATTTATTCTATGTATGTTGAAGCTTTCATGATTGTAGTAATTATCTCTTAGAGATATCCTAGATGAAGAGTTTTGTTAACTCTTTCATCATTTTATCATGAAAGAGGAAGGACCTTATATCATATAGTGTTGACAACATGAATAACAAAATATAATATATGTCATAGACAAATTATGTGAGTGGGATGGTAAGTGAGATCATTCTTAGGTCTAGGTGTAGGAGGAACAAAATGAATCATGTGTGACATTTGGCACTTGGTGGTTATAAGTAGTAACTCTAATTAGATATCACAACAATAAAAATTGATGAAGGCTTGAGATTTTACACTATTCATTTTAACCTTTTTATAATATTTAAATTTAATTAATGCAAATAACTTGGAAAGTGACACAAAATGTGATTATAAACCTTATGAGTTGGGTCAAAAGATACATGAAAAATTTGTTCATTATATCCATTATTTGGTTTTGAACTTTAAATTTGCAAATGGTATTAGACTTGTATCTAGACAAGGTGTGTTTGATTTGTAGTTTATAAAATATACTAATTCTAGTCATAAATAGTGAACAAGGCCTAAGGGGGTAGCATCTTGTATCCACACTATCTAATGTTTGAAGTAAGTTAAGAGTAAATTTATGAGGTTATCACTTACCGGTGCACTACAAAACCAAATGGTTGAAAGGTTTCCTATGGTTGGAAAATAAAAAAACCTATGTTTCTAATATACCATGAGGTACATGAAAAGTGAAAGTAAAGTTGAATTCATTATAAATACATAACATTTAACCATAAAATTGAAAATAAATTTGAATCAATTGAATTGAAATTGAAATGGACAAGTGGCCTACGCTAAAAATATTAAATACAACCAAAAATAAAATACTTAGCTTTCTTTATTTATATTTTAATGTAACTAATATCTAATAATGGAAATTAGGATAATATAATATTGTGCTAGATCATGATCAAGAATAAACCCAATGGGTATTTTTGGATAGGTCTAATTCCCTAGACAATAGCATAGGTTGGTCATGTCTATTGACTATGAAATTATTTTATTTAACTATGATGAATTTGTGATTATTATATTGTTTACAACTATGTCTATTGAGAGGGTTGAGATACTTTAATTATATTAGTGTCACACATAAATTTGTATTTCCTTCTCTTTGCCTTAAAACCCTAGGGGTACTTATGAGATCTAGAGATCTATAAAAAAAGAAATGAAGCATAATGGAATAAGTTGACCCCAATCACCCTCATTAATGATTTACCATTGCCAAATTATCCAAATACTTTGATGAGAGAATCAAACCACATGTAGTTATCCTACCTTGATTGATTATGAAATTATGTTCCTTAGTTATATGTATAGAGTTATGAATTTGGCTTTGATACTTAAAAATAGTATCTCTTAATTTGATTTTAAATGCTTTAGGCTTTGCTTTTGGTTGTTCCTAATGAATGATCTTGAATTTGGGAAGAATAGGGAAAATTTTGTCAATGTATAGTACTATAAAAGATTATCATTGATATAAATAAAGTCCCTTAATGAATTATATTTGATATTCTTATATAGGGAATATTTTGACATTGTCATTTATCCAAATTCTAAAATGTATAGGAAGACCTAAATGAATATTTTAAATTTTGAAAACTAGTTGTTAAATGGAATAGGGACATAGTCATTATAGGTGGACAAGTCCATGATAATGGATCAATCTGTCTGGTGTAGACCTTGTCTTCACACCATTTAACATGAAGATTATTTTGTATCAAGGATAATTTTACTAAGGTTGGAAGCAATTTGAGAGTGATATAAGTTAATTTGAGCATTATAATGGAAATTATTGTATAATAATGATAACAAATAGAGGTTTCAATCTTGTATATAGATAAATGGCTATAGGAATGGTGAATAAGAGTCATGTGTTTTGATGTAAGTCTAGTGGTTTAAAATATGTTAAGAATTAACATTGACAAGTTCTTGTGACCATATTTTGGTATCTATAGTACTTAATGTTTATAAAGGTGGATCTATTGCAAGGTTTTGGAAGTATGTATCCTAATAAATAATAAATAGTTTATGATTTATGATATGTTATGGACTAGCTATTTGTGTAATTTCAAATGGTATATATCATTCTTATAGTCCTTTAATAATTTTTAGATCTAACAAATTTATAAAATTAAACTAGACAATACAAATTCATGAAATAACTCTTATCGAGCAATAAAATTGGAGTGTAAATGCAATCACCAAATCAAGACCAAAGAGTTTTAGGCAAAATCAACATCAACATTAAAACTAAACTAATAAAAATATATAATTTTCTTATCAAGGTCACAACTAAACTTACCTACAATTAATCCCCTTAATTAATTTCATATTATTTTTCCTCATCCACTAACCACCTTAATTAGTTCACATGAACACAATAATATCACTAAATTATAAATTTGTGTTTAAAACACATGATTTAAAGTATAAGTGGTATTTCTAATTTTCTAAGATATGATGTGTCAAAAAACACTATTTTTGGTTCTTCCCATCATTTCATAATAGTAATTCCTCAAAAACATCTCATAACATTGTAATTGAAAATCAATTTGCCATATAACAAGGGAAATTTTTGGTAATGACTTTAAAATAAATGAAAATATAATATGTAAAAAATGATTAACAAAATAAATGGCATTGTATTCATTTTAATTAAAGTCTAATAATGGGATAAAAGCTTTGAAGTTATTTGATTTGAAGCATAAAACAAAATATATATAAAAATTCTAAAACCCTCCAGAATTGGTCAAATTCCCTAAACCTCCTAAAACTGTTAAAAATCACTAAGTAATGCACACCAAATTATGTAAAAAAATTATATCATATACACAATTATAAATTTATTCATTACCAAGTATATCTATCAAATAATTTGTAATGCTTTGACTATCAAAAATATATATTATAGTAACTCTCTAATGATGGGGGAAAATGTTAGAATATAAATATATTTAAATATCCAAACAACCTAAACATGTAATTATGAGAAAAGAGATAAGATTTGCATAATTTTATAAGTTCATTAATCACCTAAGGAAGAATCAAGTGCATGTTTTGATTATGAATTTATAACCATCAATTTTGAAATAACATCAAAATCATTCCTCCTATGAGTAGTATTTTTAGCGTCTAGATGTGCAAGATCTCCTTGAGTCTAGCATCAAGATTTATAAAGGGAAAATAGTTGAAAAAATAAGATTCTTTATAAATTCAAGTTTCTATTTTAATAATGCACAAGAACTTTAAAAAGTTGATTTGTGAATTAGGCATAAGTTTATGCAAGTCAATAAAAAGTATACATTGAAACATATTTAGTAATAAGTAACACCATAAACTTGATGTAGAGTCTTGTTTATACAAAAGTATTTAAATAGAGGATTTGTTATTTCTATTCCTGTAAACCCATATTCATTCTTCCTTAGAAAATAAATATATGACATGAATATAGTTTATCTCAAGATGTCAACAACTAAATTTATTAAATCTCCATATGTATGAGGAATCATAACCAAAGATAATAATTCCAAATCTAAATATATAGCTATTAGATCTTAATGTTACATTTACTCAGTCTTTGATCCCAATAAAGGATAGTGGATGGAGGGATTAGGTCCTCCTACTACCAAATTAATGATCATGGGTAGAAGCATTACATCCACTTCACATAACATTTCTCAACCCAATGTGTGTTGGTTCCCAAACATAATGCACACAATTCCCATACAAATGGGTATTAAAGGGTCACCAAAACATTAAGAATTGCGGTAAAAAGTCCATAATCATTGGTCTTTGTGGTCAAAATGCATTATAATTGACATTTTATAATATAATCTTTACATGGGTTATATGACATGTCATCATGTCCTAAAAACAATATCCATTTTCATAAAATAAGATGGTGAAAATGCATAATACAAATAAAATTGATTTAACGAGTGCATTCTAGCATTTGAATCATATAAATGTAATGGTTTTGAGAGAAGCATGATAAGATAGAGAAGAAGCATTAAAAATAATTTAATGGAGTAATTTAGATGTAAAATCAAATTAGAAGATCATATAGATAATATAAAGTTAAATTCTAAATAGTTGTTGGAAAAATTAATGTTGGTGATAAATGTCATTAATACATTAATAAATTTATAAATAATAAAAAATATATTTTATTATTTAAATTACGTGAGTTAAAATTACATTAATAAATAATAAAATGTAATGTTATATTTCTTACCATTGTGAATTGGGTGGGAGGTTGAACCCATTGGTTATAATAGTTCACTCCACTTATAAATGATTTTATGTAGTAAATCATAACATACTCAACATAGTCAAAATCGATCATTTGAAGTTATGTGAAAAAAATGTCTGAGATGAAGTGAGAAGGAGAGGGATTAATGTTTGGGTTAAAGTTGTTTCTCAAATTAATGAATAATATTTTGTGGGTGTTTTACCTCTGTGTGATATTTTTCCATGTAATCATGTGTTGTGTTTGTGTATTGTGTCATTGCTACAATATGCATATCTAGATTTGTATATGTATGCATATTTTTATTTTTAACATGGTTTTAGAATGAGATTGAGTTGTGGATTGTTGGCATGACCTTGAAAAGTTATGTTATTTGGCATGTGGGACATCCATACCCTTCTAGAAGCTATTATTTTTATCAAAATTCATACTTGTAATTCATAAGAGGTGTAGGATATTCAATTAAATTATTTGGCATCAATGTGGATCCTATCTCTCAATTTTTTGGATCAAATAAATACTCAAAAATCAATTTAGACACTAAACAAAACTAATTTCAAGTATAAAAATTCCCTTATGACACATTTATATAGCCTAGTATGACTTGAGTGGATCAAAAATCACTGAAAAGTTTATTTCAATCCCCCTAAAACCTATTTATATGGTGTAAATATTCAATTTTCATTTGTTTACCTACAAAAACATCCTTACATAGCCTATGTAAGTATCAAAATAATTTTTTTGGTAGTTTGCATCCATATGGAGTGTGCCTATATAGCATCATATGACTGGAAATAGAAAATAATAAATTTTTTAACATAATTTTTTTTTGCTTTGTGTACACTAGAAGTCTATTTGGAGGTTTTATGCCATGTTTCAGATCTTCTTTTGGCTTTTTAAAGCTTCCAGTAATTCCCCTACCTCCTCCTCTTGCATCATGGCTTCCCAAAAGTGTTGAATGGTATGTTAATAATTTTGAAATTTTATTTTAAAATAATATATTAAATAATTATAAAAAATACATGAAAACCAAAAGAGGGAGGAACTTTATATTATCCTTTTTACCAAAAATTTAAAAATAAGTAAATGTTTTTACATGCATGATAAATTTTTATTTTTACTAAGAAAATCAATTAAACACACTTTAAATATAATATCTTGCATGTATATTCCATATATTGTTGTTAGGAATTTGGTTAGTGTAATTTTGTTAAACACTTTTAAAAGTGAGGTCAAGAGTTTAAAACTCCACCATACCTTGAATTGGTTAAACTTATTTTTAAATATTATAACTAATTAAAAAGTGTATTCTTTATCTTTGTAAAAACCCCATAAAAGATTATTCATTTTGAGAAACACTTTTGACCCAATATATTAATTCATGTCCTTCTCACTTCTTCTTAGACACTTTGTTCACATAAATTTAAATTTTTGAGTTTGAATCTATTGGGTGTGTTATGATTTTACCATGTAAAATCATTTATGAGTGGAGTGAACCATTGTAACCAATGAATTCAACCTCCCACCTGATTCATAATGGTAATAAATATAACAATGTATTTTATTATTTATTAACATAGGTTTAACCCATGTAATTTAAATAATAAAATATATTATTTTATTTCTTACCATTGTAAATTAGATGGGAGGTTGAACCCATTGGTTACAATGGTTCACTCTACTTATAAATGATTTTACGTAGTAAAATCATAACATAACCAATACATTCAAATGTAAGCATTTGAATTTCTATGAATAAAGTGTCTGAGAAGAAGTGAGAAGGACAAATATTAATATATTGGGTCAAAATTATTTCTCAAACTAATGAATAATCTTTTATAGCTTTTTTTACCTCTATGTGAGGTTTTCCACATAACTCTATGTTGTGGTTGTGTACTGTGTCATTGTTACTGCATATCTAGATCTTTATATGTGTACATATTTTTATTTTGACATGGATTCATAGTGAGATTGAGGTGTGAATTATTGGCATGACCTTGAAAATCTATGTTCTTTGGCATGTGGAACATCTAAAACCCTATGCAAGCATTTTTTAATCAAAATTCAGACTTGTATGCTCATAAGAGGTGCAATGAATTCATTTAAATTATTTGGAATCCCTGTGGAGCATGTGGTATTCTCTCTTAGAGTTTTTGGATCACATAAACACTCATAAATCAATTCACACACTAGTCAGAACCAATTTACAAGTAGAAAATATTCCCTATGGCATGTTTGTATAGCCTAGTATGGCCTGTGATCAAGAAATTTGACAAAGAGAGGAGGCTATATCAAGTTTTAGTCCATAAAACCATGAAATAAACACACTAACATACTAACATCTCTAATCCTAGATCTTAGGGGGAGCTTAATGAACAAACAAAATTTGAAAACCTAATTAAAATGCAAAGAATGACAATCTTTACCTTCCTTGAGAGTTCCAAATGATTTCTTTGTTGGCTTGCTTAGTTTATTCATAATAAGTTTTCATCAATGACATATGGATAAAATAATCTCTTTTATGCACCATTTTTGAATTCTTGGCTTGATTGATATAGCTTAACTAAATTTCAACATTATAACACTAGGCTTTTAGCTTCATGAATCTATTCCTACATTATAACTCTACTTTGATTAAGCTCCCTAAATGAAGAGCTCTAGGCTTACTTTTATAGGATTTTATATGCTTTGGAGTTAGTTAAATCTAACCATGGTTGAGTTTATTAACTTTGGTTGAGTTTTGCATATTTATAGGATATTCTTTTAGATATTTTTTTAAAGTGATGACTCACAACCATGGTTGAGTTTATAAAATTTGATTGAGTTTGGCATATTCCTAAGATATTCTTTTAGATATTTTTAAAAAGTGAGAACTTATAAAGGTAATTATTGTGTTCTATAATGTTCTACGAGCTCTTGAATTTCCTTTTTAGTAATTGATTTATTAGCTCATGGGTGAACTCAATTAGGATTTGAAATTGATTTAACTTGCTAATTGATTTTGATTAGGGTGTGCAAGTTAATTAAAAAAATTTAAGCATTTGATCATTTATTTTATTTTGATTAATTTAATGTGTGTATTTGCCTTGTTTACTTGATTTAATAGGCCAAATTGATTTAATGTAAAGTTATAAAGCCAAATTCAAGACCAATAGAAATTATTGGGCTAAGTATTCAATGATTGGAAAGAATTGGTCTAAATTCATATATGAAGCCATTGGTGGCCAGATTTACATGTCTACAGTTTGCCCTTATTTGAGAAAATGTAAACATAGTAACATCTGTTTAAAGAATAAAATGGTTCTTCATGCTTACAACTGTAATGGTAATGATTGAACTATAGTTTCCCCCTCGAGGGAGTGATTGGCAAGTGGGTCAAAAAATGGTCCCTCAAAAGAAAGAAGAAAAATGCGGAGACCAAAAAAGTGAATATGATGGGGTGAAAACATAATTATTTACCCAAATTAAGCAAAATCACTAAGAAATGCAAGTGGAATAGTGTACAATGGTTTTCCCAAATATGATTATAAGCATTGTACCCTGATAGTGGAAATATGGTATGATAACATAATGATTTACCCTAATAAATGGTATAATCATTGAAAATATGGAGCTTCCCTAGTTAGGATAGACAAACAAGAAAGAAAAATTGGTGATAACACAATTATTTGCCCTAGAAGGTGATATAATCATTTACAATGCATGTGGGATGGTGTATAGTGTTGATGCAGTATACCCTGATAATGAAAAAAATGATTAATGGTTAATGATTGATAAGTTGATAAAAATGATAAATATGAATTAGGAAAACCTTCTATTAGGGAGATGCTCATCTGAACTAACAAAATTTGAATTTTTTTTGTTACTTAATTACTCTATTTGGGATATGATTGGGTATTAGATTGGGATTGTTGTTGATGTCAGTGTTGAAGAGATGGTGATGCTACATTAATTTTATAGACCTATCAAAGCCTTTTTTTGTATCATTTGATGGTAGGCCTCATGACAGAACACCATGGGGGCTTGGTCAAAATATTCATAAGGATTGACTCTCAATATCTAATACTCAATAGAAAATAATTACACCAATGATAAAAACCATGATTACAATATAAACATTTGAATATGGATAGATTCAATAATAATGTGCAAGGAATCACCCAATAAATACACATAGATTGAATCAAGGCCATAGTTCTGAAAGCAAATAAATAGTCACACAAACAAATAAACAAAATAGACAAATAAAGAAACAAACAAGACAAACAAAGAAATAAACAACTGTTAGTCCCTATGTTAGTATAAACAACACAATAAACATTGCCCCTAAAAACTAGGCAACAACTGAATAAACAAACAAGATGGGGGAATAAAAGAAAAGGAAGGGGATGGTTGAGTTATCTCCATATGCATTAGGTAAGTGGATGTTGCCTACATAGTTCCATGGATATGATTATCCAACAAAACTTCAAGCCAAATGTAGTTCTCCTAGGAAATGGGAAGAAAATGATTATTGATAAAGACATAATGGATGTGATAGAATAATAGGAATGAACTTGTAAAATGGTGATAGCATAAGATAAAAGGAAAAAAAGGATGGGGAAACTAACGAATAGGTGATTTTTTTGTGACTTAGTGAGGGTTCCCAGAATCCTCAAGGTAAAGAAGTGGTCAATATTTTTGGTTTTTTCTAAATGATTTTGAAATTTTTTCAGAATTTTCAAAGCATCTCAACCCAATCGAGAATGATGAGAAACTAAAAAGGTCCAAGCTCATAAAATGGTGAGAGCATTATAACTTGAAATGATGCTTATGAAATGGTGAGAGTGTGAAAACTTGAAATGATGCTTGCAAAATGATGAGAACATGGATAAAGGAGGAATGAGTTGAACTCAACATGAATCAAACATGACACACATAGTCCTAAAATGGTTTTAGTTCATAGTATTTCACCTCATAATAAAAGAATCTGACTAGTGTAGTAGCTAATTCAAACAAAATAGGTATAGTTGGTATGATGGCATAATACATCATATGAATGGCTAGGTGATATGTCAAGGCACAATAAACAAATGTTTCCCCTAGTTTTTCCATGGCTAGTTACAAAATTGATAGATCAATGATACCATTTTTTCCTAGTAGGTGATATAATTATTATCAAGATCAGTGAACATTGATTTGCCCTAGTAGGTGATATAATCAGGTTTACATAAACAAACTAGATAATAAGGGAATAAGAAATGATGTAACTACCAAAACTTCATTCATACTACTCCAAAATACTACATCTATTTGAAATGCTTGAAATAACTACTAAAATTGATCTGATTTTGTATGCAAAAAATGTGAAACCAATGGATGAACCAAGGTCAAATGAGCTAGGTTGATCGGATTCAAAACATGTTTAGTTAAGGATAAAATGGTTGGACAAATAAATGATATAACAATGATAGGATGGTAGGATGATAAGATGATAAAGAATAATGTCGAGAGGGTTGCCCCCAATTGGTAAATTGACTAGCTAGGTATATGACAATAGCAAAAGAATGTTAAATGAAAATAACATGGTACATGTTTTTGGTTGATGATGGTCATTGGTTTTCTATGTTTGTGGCTTGGGTATGTGATTTTTTTGTTCTTGCTAAAGTGGAGATGGACATCCTGATCAACAAATGATACAACCAAAATAGTCAATCATGTTAATTGCTAGCCCATACCTTGTTTAAATAGTTGTTCTATCAAGAACTGACTACAGATTTGTAGCCTCTACAAAAGAAAGTATGACCATGGATGGTAAATAGGAGTAAATGTTGGTTGATAGGTTTTTTTATGAAATGAAATGGTGGATGATAATGGAATGAATGATGGATGGAAAATAAATGAAGATCAAGATTTTTAGGTACACATAATGTTATTGATTTTGGATTCAACATAACTTTAGATGTGGTAGGGCCAAATACTTTTGAATATACTCTTGATAGGACCACCAAAATTTTTTCTTATTTAGTCGTGAGAGTAGCTACCATCTATTAGACTGTAGAGTGGAAGTTATTTTGATTTTATCTTTGATAATGTTTTCATTAAGTAATAAAGAACTTTTGTGCTCATCCATTGGTTCCTTGAATATGTTTATACCAATGAAGTTGTCTTGATTTTCCCATAGCACATCTAAGAAGGTTTCACAAAGGATAAATGTATTTTGACTTTGATTGTCCCTTATCACCTTCTAAAAGGTTTCACTAGAAGATGTTGATTTTTAACTTTGATTATCCCATATCACCTTCAGAAAGGTTTCGCTAAGAGAATGTTCTTCTATTATATGATTATGGTCTTGGCCTCCTTGCTTTGTTTCATCTGATATGTTTACATAGATGTAGTTTAACAATGTGTGATTCTATGGATCCCAATCAACACTTGTGAGAGATGGAATTTCAATTACATGGCTATGATAGTTGGTGGTAATGTCATGTAGAAAAGTAATGGAATGGAGGTTGGTAGCATACTCCTCATATAAAATACTAGGAGAACTTGTGTCAATGTTAAATTAATCATCCTCAAAAACTATAGAAGGATCAAAAATGTATTCATATTGATCTTCTAGGCATGCATAACCAATATTATAAAAATCATGAATGTATCCTATTTTTGAATTTGATTCCAACACAAGAGACTCTAAATCTGAGGTCAAGATTGATGTTGATTCTACTTCTGATGGTAAATATGATGTCAGTTTAAGATTAGAACCTAGATCTAATTTTTATTCTTCATCTAATGGGTACTCTATTACAATGATGTCCTTTTGAATTTTTGGTATTGGAAAAGTAACAACCTTTGATGGTATAATGGGTTCTATAGAGACTGGTTTATCAAAGTAAGACTCCTCAATAGTAGGAAAAAGGTCACGAGATGACTCCTTAGAAACTAGCTTATCAATAAGAGGCTCTTGAAAAATAGGCATATGGTTAAATTAATGATTTACCCAAAGGCAATTATAATCATTAAGAAGTGACTCAGTAAAGACTAGCTCATCAAAGTGAGAATCCTTGACAACTGGTATAGGATCAATAGGTGATTTATTATAAGTTAAATTATCACAAGTGGTTGGTTTAGTAAAAACATTTTAGATCAGTTGATTCTCTTGTCCTTATTTTCCAATGAGTTGGAACATATTAGTTTTGATCACAACTTGGTCCTCAAATGATTGGCTAAATTGGGTATGCACTAATTGGATTGGTTGGGATTTAGGCTGAATGATGGGCTAAGGTTTAGGATGAATGATTAGTTGAATTATTGGTTGAGGTTGAATGATAGGTTGTGATCATGATTGGATTGGTTGATATTTGGGTTGGATTGGTTAGATTTTTCTAAAGTGGGGAATGATAGGCACTAGATGAGGAATGGCCATTAGTTGGATAATGGGTGGGCACTATGGAGATTGATTGCTCACACATGCTAAAGGATGAGGTACTGGAGTAAAAATGGTAGGGCATCATAGAGATTAATTTCTCACACAAGCTAAAGGATGAGGTCATACAAGGATAAGTCTAGGGAGTCTTGGGGTCTAATTGCTTGCATAAGCCAAAGCATCCAAGTCTTCCTCATAAACCATATCATCCCAGTTAGGGTCTTGAGTTGGATTGTAAATCATCTCTTGTATTTGGTCCCTAAATTTATTATTATAAGGAGGGTATGAATTTATCTCACAATCATTCTCATCATAGAGGTCTACACCTAATTCCTTCTCACCAACCATATCATTCTAGTTGAGGTCTTGAATTTATTCCCTGATTTGATTTTTTCAAGGTGGATAAAATTTTATCTCACAAACCATGTTATCATCAAAGGGGTCTTAAATAAAGACATAAAAATCAAATCTATTTTATGCAACCATTATATCATAATTTGGATTGTATGTGACTCCACCATAAGTGTAGCTAGACTTATCCATATCAATAAAGAAAGCTCTGAAAATAAAAAGGCTTAGAGTTATGAAAACTCTGAAAAACTATGTCAAAAAGACAAATAGTTCAATCTTGATCTAACTTGGTTAAAAGGGGTGGAGTTGTATCTCAAACAATGATTTGATCATGGAGTTGTATCTCCAAAATGGTTTGTGCTAGAACTTGGCATAAAATAGTCTAAATTCAAATATCTAATGTCAAATATCATATACACAAAAGGTCAAGCATCTAAATAAAATTGGCATGTCAAATTTTATGCCAATGCATTCCAAATAAGGTCTAAACTAGGAAAGGGAAAAGTTTAGTTACTAGGGCTTTCATCTAAATATGAAGTCAAAAGCTAGGCTCAAACAAACATGATATGCAGGAATTTTGGCCAAATGATGTCAAAAGCTAGACTTGAAAATAAAAGTGATGTGATTCGATTTAATCTAACAAGGTTAGAATAAATTTGACATAGACCTGAAACATAGAATAAAAAATAAACATGATCAAGTGGTATAAGCCATAAGACAAGAGGAACCTATAGAAAATACTATGTTTTCCCAAACAAAGGCAAAAACAATGATGAGAATAGGCTAAATGAATAAATATACAATAGTTATCAAATTTGGGTAATCAATTAGCCTAAGTTGCACAACCCAAAAGAGAAATATCTATGTATCAACCCCTATGAAGTGAGACTTAAACATAAATCAATCAATGTTTGAATTCAAACTTGGAAAGGTTAATTGAAAACTCAATGGTTGAAAACTATGATTAGACTAAACAAGCTAGACAAGATTAGATAGTATGATGGCACATAAACAAGGTCCAAATTGATACAAGGTAAACAAATCTTGAAACAAATTGAGCATCATAATGATGTTAGTGTTCTCTGATGATGTGATCAATGTTTTATTTCAAAGACTCCAAAGCACAAATTTGATAATGATTTGGGTAGCATAACATTCATCATATCAATCAATTGACATACACACAAATAAGTTTAACAAAAATTTCAAGGCACAAGTGTGTTGTAAAATGGTCAGCATAACACCTCTTTGATCAATGAATGATGTATAAAAAAACTATTTTTTGACATGGTTTATAAAAAAATACATTAGTTTTAGTTTCAAAACACCAATTAATAAAATGACAAAATACAAGTAAATCATCCAAATTCTTATCAAGGGTATGGTAAAGTGAGGTTGACTAAAACTAATTATTTTTTAAACATTCTAGATAGATCAATTATAGAATGACTTTCACACTAAATGATGTAAAATAAGTGCACTTTAATTGGGTGTCTATGGCACTTAGCTTGTTGTAAAAAGGTCTTGCCCTTTTTAGAACTACTACATCTATCACTTGCTTAGTGTAGTGTGATGTCTAATATGTAGATATGTCTCAATGCTTAACCCTAAAACTAAAAGGTGATTTAACCACTCAAACATTTGATCCTAGTGAGGATGATGAAGTCAATACCAGGAGATGAAACCCCAAATAAAATCTTCCCTATAGAACTTGTGGGAGTTAATGAAGTCCCCCTCACAAACCAAAATGTTTTTAATGACAACACAATAAAAAGACATTATGGTCACCTTAAGATCACCTAATAATTTTACAAGTTTTTAGGGAGGCATTTAAATGACATTCTTTCCATGATTTGGACTAGGCTTTAAGTGTGATGATATGGCACTTTTGATCTCAAAATTTCTTTAAAAGAGATGGATGGGAGAGCATACACGCACATCTCTTTTCGCTAAAACACAAAATCAAAAAGTAAGTTTGAAAATAATTGAAGTGAGATTAATTTCATTATACTAAATTGAAAGTGTTTGATTAGAATCATTACTAACCTCTTGGCTTTAAGATGTGTAAATGAAAATAATTGTAAACCACCTAAAAATTTGGTGCTTTTGATCCCAAAAGTTCCCTAAAGGGGACAGATGGGAGAGCATACATGCACAACTCTCTATTTAATCAAACAAGATTAGGCTATATGAATAATTAAAATAAATTAAAAAAACTTTGAAGTGTATTCAATTTTATATCACTAAGCAAAATGTGTGGTGGTGTTCTTTTAGCCCCTTGACTTTAAGTTGTGAACTTTGAAAGAAACCAGAAAAACTTACCTATAAAACACCCTAAAAAGTTTATTTAAACACCAAAATGAAAGATTCTTAGTTAATTTTTATACATCCAAATGAAGTGTGAAAATACTAATTTATATTTAAATAATTTTCTCCAAATAAGTCCTAAAAAAAAAAAGGTCAGAACTTCATTTAGCTTTGAAGCTTATTTATCAAATGAGACAAGCAACTTTGAAGGGTAAATTTTTTTGATCCGAAAGCAAAATCCCTAAAAAATAAAACACGTTAAGATAGGAAAAAATTATTAATAATATCAATAAAAAACTTAATAAATCTCAAAAAAATAAAATAAACCTATAAAACATGTAAAAATAAGTTAGAAGGTTAAAAACAAGAAAACCAAAAACAAAAAGAATAAAAACCTATAATCAGTAATTTAGCTATAAATTTTAAAATATACATCCATTTATCGCAAAAATTTTGGAGGTTATTAATAGATCTAAGATGTATCTCTATAAAAACATTTAGGTCAAACTAGTGAATAAATAAATTATTAGCTCTATACTAACTATTTTTACCAAAAACTTAATAACTAAAAAGTGATAGTCACTAAAAGAGTCATAACTTTTAAACTATAAATCAATTTTTAACTAAATTTTGAGATAATTAAGATGAAAAAAATAATAACATATTCTCAAAAAAATTAAAAAAAAGTAAATAAATTAAAAATTAGAGCTTTTTTAATAGTCATTTTTTTTCAAAGATGTGGGATGCATAATCGTGTCCCATCATGCGTACCATTTATGATCAAAGAATTTAAAAAAGAAAAGAGGTTTGATCAAGTGTTAGTCCATAAAAATATGAAATCAACACACTAACATAGTAATATCTCTAATCCTATATCTTAGGGGGAGCTTAATGAACAAACAATAACTGAAAATCCAACTAAAATGCAAAGAATGACAATCTTTACCTTCTTTGAGAGATCTAAATAATTTATTCATTGACTTGCTCAGTTTATGAATAAAAATTATTCATTAATGACATATGGCTAAAATCATATACTATATGCACTATTGTTGAATTCTTGGCTTCATTGATATGACTTGACTCAATTTCAACATTATAACACTAGGCTTTTAGCTTCATTAATCTATCTCTGCATTATAACTCTACTTTGATTGAGCTTCCTAAATGAAGAGATTTAGGCTTGATTTTATAGTATTTTAAATCTTTTGAAATGGGTTAAATTTGATCATGGTTTAGGTTATTAACTTTGGTTGAGTTTGACATATTCATAGGATATTCTTTTAGATATTTTCCAAAAGTGACAACTCACAATCATGGTTGAGTTTATTAACTTTAGTTGAATTTGACATATTCTTAGGATATTATTTTAGATATTTTTCAAAAGTGACAAATCATAAAAGTAATGAGTGTGTTCTATAATGTTCTAAGATGCTCTTAAATTTCTTTTTAGTAATTGATTTATTAACTCATGGGTGAACTTAATTAAGATTTAAAATTGATTTAACTTGCTAATTGATTTTTGTTAGGGTGTGCAAGTTAATTAATTATTTTTATGTATTTCATTATTTTTTTATTTTGATTAATTAAATATGTGTATTTGTCTTGTTTAATTGATTTAATAAGCCAAATTGATTTAATGCAAGGTTATAAAGCCAAATTCGAGACTAATAGAAATTCTTGGGCTAGGTATTCGTGATTGATAAGAATTGGTCCAAAGTCAAATATGAAGCCATTGGTGGCCAAATTTATATATCTACATGGCTTATGAGGATGGTGAAAATCAGTGAAAATTTCATTGTAATGCCTTTGCAACCTATTTATGTTGTGTAAGGGTCGAATATTAAGTTGTTTACCTACACAAACATCTCTGGAGAGCTTGTGGGAAGTATCGAAACAATTTCTATAGTATTTTGCATCCATCTAGAGAGTGCATGTATGACATGGTACGATTAAAAACAAAAAATAATTAATTTTTTGACATAAAAATTCTTTTTGTATTTGCTTTATTTATACTAAAATATTGTTTGGACATTTTACATGTTTCAGATCTTCTTTTAGCTTCCTGAATCTTCTAACAGTGCCCCTACCTCTTCCTCATGTGTCATGGTTGTCTAGAAGCATTGAATGGTATGTTAATAGTTTTAAATTTTTATTTTTAAATAATTTATTAAATAAATATCAAAAATCCATGAAAACCAAAATATGGGTGCCCACTTTATATTAGCCTTTTTACCAAAAAGTTAAAAACAAGTAAATGTTTTACATGCACAATAAAAATTATTTATTTTATTAAGAAAATCAATTAAAATCTCTTTAAATAGAATATATTACATATATATCCCATATAGTGTTGTGGGGATGTTTGTTAATGTAATTTTTTAAACACTTGTAAAATAAAGTTCAAGAGTTTAAAACCCCACCAAACCTTCTTTTTTGTCAGACTTTGAATTGGTCAAGCTTATTTTTAAACATTTTTATTTTTTTTGGTGACCGATGGTGTTCCACAACTTTTCTAGCATGGTATTATCACCATGTTAGACCCAATGACCTAGCACACACTTTGACATGCTATCATAGGGTGATTCTAATAGACTAATCCCTTAGGCTTACACTAATACCCCACCCAATGCTCATGGTTCAATCAAGGCTCGAACCCATGACCTATTGGTCAACATTGCAATGACTTACCTTTAAGGTATAACATTTGGGGTAACTTATTTTTAAACATTATAACTAATTAAAAAAATTATTATTTATTTTTTGTGAAAATCCCACAAAATATTATTCATTAATTTGAAACACAATTTTGACCCAATACATTAATCCCTCTCCTTCTCACTTCTTTTCAGATAGTTTCTCCATATAACTTCAAATGTTTGAGTTTGAATGTGTTAGGTATGTTATGATTTCATTACTTAAAATCATTTATAAGTGAAGTGAATTGTTGTAACCAATGGGTTCAACCTCTCACCCCATTCATAATAATAAGAAATATAACAATGCATATTATTATTTATTAACATAAGTTAAGTTTTCACATACTTCTTCATAATCTTAGTCTATATTTTAAAAAATAGCATTGGAGGCTGATGGTCGAATGGCTACAACTTTTTATATTATTCAAATCATAAGATTTACAAAATAGATATTACAACATAAAGCTTAAATAGACTCAGACCTTATAATCCTAAAATACTTCTAATTATTCTTCTCTTCTACCTTCTCTTCTCTTCTCCTCTAAAATCCCCCTTATAATGAATTAGGCTTTTCCTTTTATAGGATAAGGAAGAATATATATATATATATATATATATATATATATATATATATATATATATATATATATATATATATATATATATATATATATATATATATATATATATATATATATATATATGAGAATCTCTATCTAGAAACTTGAGTCATCAGTTACCTATTGTATTAACAAAAGAAACAGACATGTGGTATCCTAATGGAATCTCTACCATTAGTGTCTACCATATTGTATTTTTACAATATTAAAATCAAAACCCACCATCTAAAAGAATATTAACACTAGGAAAAAGCAAACCCACTAGAATTTGTACAAAGATATTGACAAAATGTACAAAATAAAGATTCGACACTAGCATCAAAAACATACATTAATAAATAATAAAATACATTGTTGTATTTCTTACTATTGTGAATCAAGTGGGAGGTTAAACCCATTGGTTACAATGGTTCACTCCACTTATAAATTATTTTTCATAGTAAAATCACTACATACCTAATGCATTCAAACTTGAGTATTTGAAGTTATGTGAAGTGTCAGAATAAGTGACAAGGAGAGGGATTAATGTATTGGGTCAAAAAAATTCTTGAATTAATGAGTAATCTTTTGTGATTTTTTATCTCCATGTGAAGTTTTTCCTTGTAAATCTATGTTTTGGTTGTGTATTGTGTCATCACTACAATCTACATATCTAAATCCATATATGTGTACATATTTTTATTTAACATGGTTTCAGAGTGAGATTGAAGTGTGGATTGTTGTCATGACCTTACAAAACTATTTTGTTTGGCATGTGGAACATCCAAACCCCTGTGCAATAAATTTTTATCAAAATTTAACTTTTACAGCCATAGGAGGTACAGGAAATTCATTTAAATTATTTGGCATCTATGGACCTTGTGGCATTCTCTCTCAATTTTTTGAATCAAACAAACACTCATAAATCAGTTTAAATGCCAAATAAAACCAATTTATAAGTAGAAAAACTCCCTAATGACATGTTTTTAGAAATAAGTGAAAAAATCATTTTACTACCTTTGTAAACTATTTTTGTGGTGTAAAGGTTGAATTTTTAGTTGTTTACCTACACAAACATCCTTATAGAGTATGTGGAAGTACCAAAACAATTTTGTGGTTAGTTTACATCCACATAGAGTGTGCTTGTATAATATGGTACAATTAAAATTAATAAAATAATTAATTTTTTGACATAAAAATTCCTTTTTGGTTTACTTTGTATACACTATAAGGTTGTTTGGAGGTTGTACGACCTATTTCAAAGCTTATTTTGGCTCCCTGAAACTTCCAGCAGCACCCAGGGCTTCTCCTCCTATCACATGGTTCCTTGAAAGCACTGAATGGTATGTTAATAGTTTTGAATTTTTATTTTTTAAATACTATATTAAATAAATATAAAAAAATCATGCAAACTAAAAGAGGGGGCCCCACTTTCTATTATCCTTTTTACCAAAAAATTAAAAATAAGTAAATGTTTTTACATGTGAAATAAAATTAATTAATTTTATTAATGAAATAAATTAAGCATGCTTTTAAATAGAATATCTTGTATGTATATTACATATAGTTTTTGATGAATTTTGTTAGTATAATTTTGTTAAACGCTTGTAAAAGTAAGGTCAAGAGTTTAAAACCCCACCAAACCTTCTTTTTGGTCAAACTTTAAATTGGTCAAACTTATTTTTAAACATTATAACTAATTAAAATGTTTATTCTTTATCCTTATACAAAACCCATAAAATATTATTCATTAATTTCAGAAATAATTTTGACCTAATAGATTAGTCCATCTCCTTCTCACTTCTTCTCAAACACTTTCTTCACAAAATTTCAAATGCTCAAGTTTGAATGTGTAGAGTATGTTATGATTTTACTATGTAAAATAAATTATAAATGGAATGAACCATTGTAACCAATGAGTTCAAACTCCCACTTGAACATGTGAAGTTATGTGAAGAAAGTCTCGTGGGTTCTTTTTACCTCCGTATGAGGTTTTTTCCACACAAATTTATGTTGTGGTTGTGTATTATTTCATTTCTACAATATGCATATCTAGATTTGTATATGTGTGCATATTTTTATTTTTACAATAGTTTTGTTATGAAAAAGTGTATTAATAAAAGATTTTGAATTAAAAAGCTAGATTTGTTTCAAATGAGTTTAAAAGGCATGGAATATATATTTTTAATTGATAAGGTTCCTTGTACATGTAAAAATATAACTGAAAAATATTGGTATATATGGAAATTTTGAATAAAATAGTTGATATGAATTAAAGAAAAACAAATCAAATCATCACAGTTCATAAAGATAGTTTCTATACTCTATGTGTATATCTACGGCCCATTTTATATTTCAAAATATTTTGTCCACTTTAATATTTGTATATGTCCTAAGGTTCAATGAGGGTCAAAAGGGGCCACAAATGATATGAATAAAAAAATAAACTTAGGATTGTAAATATGCATGGTTAGTTTGATTTATTTCATAAAGGTATTGTAAATAATGATTGAAGGGACAAAGACATGGGGAATATAAAGATTATTTAAAATGTTAAAATGTCTATGCAGCCCCTCTTTTGAGAATACTTAAACCTTTGAACCCCAAGACCTATTAGTTTATGGCTCTGTCATGTGTTCTTTTCTTGGTCATAAGATCTTTTAGTTTGAGAAGCTTTTGATCCTATGAAACATATTATTTTTATAAAATCATGAATTTATAGGTTTAAATTAATATTCCAATGGGTCTATGAATATCATAGAGATCATCAAAAATCAATCACCTATTTCATCATTACATGAGCTCATGCCCAATCAATAGCCACCACATGTCATCATGTTATCTTAGTTTTATTAAAATAGTTACAACGTATACGTTTTAATAAGTTTTAAACATTATTTATTGTGTGTATTTTATTTTTAACATATGTTTTGGAAAATATACATGTAATCAACATATGCTATGTGAGGCCTTGTTAAGTGGTCACGTCAATTATAAAGTAAGATTAATAATCCAATGTGTCCATAGGCTATTACGGAACAAAGAGAATACATAGGCTATTACACAAAAACCCATGATGAAGCCACATCAAGCATCAAGATATGCCATTTACAATGGATTAAATTTGACATCCGTTAGAAAATCATAAATTTTGAAAAAATATCTAACTTCAATATATGATAAAATTAAATCTTCAGCACGAAGGATGGTCATACAAAGACATTTCAAATTCAAATTCATCTATATTCATAGAGGCCACATGAAGTCAAATGTGAATTTGAATTAAATTCAGCACATACGCTAATATTAAGATCACATGTGACCTCTATTTCATTAAATTCCATAGTGGACTGTCACATGTTGCTTAAAAAACATAATATATAACTTATAGATTGGATTTATTTTCTAATGGATCAACACATTTAATTGAGCTTATAACAAAAATATAAAGTGACAATGAAATATTTAATTGTGAAATCATGGAAAGTTTAAATCAAACTTTATAATTAAATATATCTAAAGGCTTCTTTTTGCCTTAAAAATTCAATCCCACTCTATGGCCTTGGTACTTCATGGCTTATAGTTGAGTACCATGCACCCCCTCCAAAAGCACAAGATTCAAATTTTACTCCAATTTTATGATCCTTATGATTGTTTTTTTTCATTTATTAGATATTTGATCATAAGGTTTACATCACGTTACCCATTCAATTATACATTAGATTTAATAAGTTGCCTCATGGCTTATGAGACAGTCCCAGATGTTACTTTTTTTTGTCATAGTTTACTAGAATAAGTATGCTAAATTTGATTTTAATATGTTTTAATATATTTGTGACATGTTTTACCTTAATTTATATTAAGAAACACTAGTAAGATATAAACTAGTAGAATAATTCAAATTATTAAACATGACATTCAAGCATACATTTAAATGTAAAATATTTAAATTGATTGAAATGATTTGGAAATTAGCATATGAAAGATATAGTAAGTAAAAAAAAGGATAATTAATTATCTTTTTTAGTTAAATATTTGACTATGATTGTGTTTTGATGGTGAAAATCAGATGAAAGTATGCATATGATTCATTCAATTCTTGAACTATATTTATTCCTACATAGGGTCAACTCCATTAAATCTAGGTTAATATTATCTACCAATACTAATATGATTAATTGATAGTGATTTGTGTTGTAATAGGTGCCTATGACTATATGGTCACATTTGCCTATCTATTTAAGCTCTATTTATGTGATGTTGAACCTTGATGATGTACACAACTCTAAAAATCAGCGTCCTTCACTTGAAACCCTAAGTGTGATTATGAGGGCTATAAAATTGTAAAAATAAGGAAAGTGTAATGGATTAATCTGACCCTAATCACTCTCATTTGATGATTGACTATTACCTAAATATCTGATATTTTGAGGTAAATCTAGTCACATGTAGTGTTCCCACCCAGTATGATTGGGTAATTATGTAACTTCATTATATATATGCATCTAATTATTTGGATTTGATACTTGAAAATATTTGCTTTAAATTAGATTTGGTATGATTCAGACTTGGCTTGTGAGTGCTCTTCGTGATTGACTCATAATTTTTAAATAATAGGGTATATTTGTTTGAATGTGCAGTACTATACAGATGTGTACCAAATCAGTGTCAAGTCTCTTATAAAGTGAGACCTTGATTTGTATATGTATGAGTCAAATTCTTAAATTTATCATGTCACCAACATGCTGGGTAGATGGGTTGACCCTAAGGATACATTTAATTTTTAAAATTATCTATTTCTAAAAGAGGGTTAGTAGCATTTTTCTCATGTCAGTATTGATTGGTGATATCAACCTAACCTAACGTTACTGACCTGTGCATAGGAGGACTGAATTGAGGGTCTATAGGTGTATGTCTGAGATAGTAAGTAGGTTTGAAATAAATAATGAGGTTCATGTAGTTGTGTAATATCAAATAGAAGGGTCAAAATCATAATGTAACTTGTAGGTGTGAGAAAATGACAAATTAAGACCATATTTTTACACACAAGTCATGTGTGGTAAATGTATGTCAAGCTTGTTATTGTCAATTAATAAAATATTTTAATATTTGAAAATACCCCCTTTATTATAGTAATGAAATTTTTAGAGTAAAATTAAAATATATACCTAAGCATGTATAATGCATTTTATCATTGGTAGGAAGCCCCAATTATGTAGGTCATTTAATAGAAAAGAATGCAATAAACATGTAGCAGTCAATGTCTATTAATTGAAATCTTAAAATCAGAATTTAAAATTGTTAAAATTTATGATCAAGGAAGGAGTACATACACCTATGTGTTAGTGAAAACCAAGTTGCCCTTAAAACTTGTTGGATATGATGCTTCCTTTTTTAAGAATTGGATAATTGTGTTTCCTTATTGAATCACATGGTGAGTTAAGGTGAATATGATACAAATTTGTGTAACTATGTGAGCCCTTGGGTTGGAAACACAATATGCCTCAAAACTCATAAATGTGGGGAGAATTACATGATTTACTCACCCAAATAAATACTCATAAAGGAAAGGGGAACCACATGATGGTTTTTCTAAAATAAAAACTAAATCAACCACTATAGATGGATTATAGATTCAATTATATAGTTTCACTCCAATTTATTTTGTATGCAAGTGAAAGTTAATTTGATTTACAAATCAATCCTAACTTAGAGAAGATAAATCAACTAATTATACTACTATCAATACTTAGATAATCGAGGTCATGAGCAATATGTATCTTTTAAATCTACCTAAGTGATCTCTTATCATATAATATGGACAGAAATGGTTCCAAAGCCTCTAGTCAAGCAACACCACATAATAACCCTAACTAGGTCTTGATATATAATATAATAATAAAGTAAATCTAATCTAGTGCTCACTAAATCTAGTGTCACAAATGGGGGATAAAAATAATAATCATGCAAATTAAATCTCTACTCAAGTCAATGTAGAGGAAATCCTAATTAAGGAGAGATAATACATTCATTAGCCATTATACATGTAAATATATATACTAAAATAAAAGAGTAAGAGTTCAAAATACTTACCTTGAAGTTGATCCCATTGAGCTTCAACCTCTCTCTTGGCCAATAGTGTTTTACAAGAGGTTATTGTGTATTATTAAAGAAATAAAGGATGGAAAATGGGCTATAGTCTAGCCAAGGACATCTTAGTGAATCTCAAGCCTTCACAAGATAAAGTTTATCATCCAAAAAGAATGAAACTCTAAGCAATGACTCCAAGTAGAATAGAAAAAAAGTAGATAAAGAAGCACAAATGAATGATTTTCTGTATCAAAAATGGGGTGAAAGATGTGTATCTATATCTTGATTTGATCCTAAGCCCCTTTGGAATTTGAGTTGATGAAATCAACCTAGTCAACCTATTTAGTTATAAAAAGGTCCCAGACTTAGTCAACTTAGGTTGACTTAGTCTCATAATGTGTACTATTCTTAAAATTAGGTCAACCCATTTGATTGCATTCAAAAACTAGTAATAATGGTTTTCGGGTTAGGTAGGAGCTATTTGAAGCAGTGAATTATTTGGAGAAGCATGTAAGGGAAGTGTCAAAGCTTAGGTAAATATATGAGATGGGTTTGTATTGGTTTTAGGTGGAGGTATAGGGGACAATAATATTGCGAAGCACCAAAGGTCTTCCCACCCCTTTCTTAGTGCACCTTTTATGTTAGTACCTGAACCTCGTTGATCCTAACAAGTGGTATCAAAGCCATGATTATTGGTTAGTTTATACAAATGGGAGATATATGTGGAGAGACCAATATATGAAATAAAAAAAAATTATGACAATTATTTCTCTCTATGGGAGATGTAGATGGAGAATGGAAAAAAGAAGCTTAAAAGCTTTACTAGATGGATCAGCACCAACAAAATATTCTTGTTGAACAAGAAATTGTATAGCTTGTGGTGGAGCAAGATAATCTCCATTAGTGTAGATGGAAGGTGATAACAATGAATTTACCTTGTTATGTTTCTTGATTGGATAAGGGGATATAAGTTGTGGGATACTACTACCACAATGTGTTGGTCTAGATGTTCATAAATCCATGTAGAGGAAGAGGTACCAAAAACCTAAATTTGTACCTATTATAGTAGTTGATAGATGGATGAGAATAATTTGAGACCTGAGGTTTTATGGAAGAAGAAGGCTATTGTTTAATCTTTTAGAGACTCATAAATGCATTGAGTGAAGTGCTTGATAGTTGTAATGTAACAAAAGTGAGTAGCTAGGAGGGTTATAATGTAGTTGATGTGAGTAGCCAAGTAGACCAATACATGGAGTAACTTTGCACATGAGTTTGATTAGAAATGCAATAGAGTAGGATGTAGTTCATTTATGGGATTTAAAACTTGGTATGTGTTGTGATGAACTAATTATTGTGATAAATTCTTAAGAACTCTTGACAGGTATCATGTTGATAATGGTGGGTAGCAGTTTGCTACATGTAAAAGTTAGGTGTTGAATTTTGTGGGTTATTTTCTCTAGTTGTAGACTAATATTAAGAGTGCAGTGTGCACTTGTTACTATTCATGGTTGAGAAGTGAGATGTGAAAGCTCTGTCCTACATGGTGATCTCATGATGAGATAAAGTAGTTAGAAGGCTATGAGGTTGAGGCAAAAAGAGTTGTTGGTTTGAATAATTAATATTGTATAGGTTCTATCAAACATGTTTATGTGGTAAAGGAATACCTTCATGGAGAACCAAGGTTTAGTATAGGTTGCTACTATGGATTTATGGTATGTTGGTTGTAGACCCCAACATGATGAAGATCAATTTTTTGATGGCTTGGGTGACTAGGATGAGATGAAGGGGAAAACCAAGGATGGAAATGCACAAGGATGAGAAAAGCAATAAAGTAAAGTATCCCATATCTGATGGTTGTAAGTTATCTTCCAGAGTGTCCTATGTTGGAGGAGAAGACTTGGTTATCTAGTGTAATATATTCAACTAAAGTAGGAGAAGCCTCATGACTTCATGGTTTTTAATAAACTGGATTCTTCCAAGTAGTGGGAGTAGTGAGTGGTTTATGGAAAAATCTTGAAGAAAGATAGGGTTGTGGTGAATTGGGAGTAACTTCAAGTTGCTACAACTTGTAATGGAAAAGCACATGTTAACAAATTTGGTCATGGCAAAGAAGTTTTAGTAGTGCAGAAAACTTCTACTGGGCTTGTTGTGGAGCAGTAGTGGGAATTAGAATTGATAGTAGCTAGGTGATAGCTCGTTTATAGAAGATGTAAGTGTTTTAAAGCCCTATGTATATGACTTCAAGTGGGATATTATTGGGTGTGAAGCCACTATTCACAAACACTATTTGTATACACATAATATTTTCAAACTTTGTCAATTATTGATGTTATTTATTTTGTAGGAACCCATTGAGTCTCAATCTCTCTGAGTGCACATATTAAGGGGTGTACTGAGAAAGGGGTGGGCAAACTATTGGTGCTTCATAGGATTGTTATCCATTTTTACCACTTTTTATCTACACACTTGTCTCCTAAAAACCATTTCCCTAAGCTTTGCCTCCTATTTTGGACCCTCCTCTAATCTTTTACCAACTTCATTATCTCTTTCCCTAAGCTAAACCCCTTTTTGGTAATTTACATGACATAGTCGGCCACATCGACCTTGTATTATTATTGAAAAAAATTATTAGGGACTAGATCGGCCCATGGTCAACCTAGTTCATGACCTAGTTAATTTTTGTCAATTACAATACAAGGTCGACTGAGTCAGCCTAAACTTTCATAAAGGTTTAGTGTTAGATCCACATATATAAACACATTCATTTTCATCATTTATTATGAAGAGAAAAAGTAAGATATATTATACATCTATTTATCCACCATTCTACTTAAGGATCAAGATTAGGGTTTCATAATTTATTTAGAGATATAGATCTTGTCTTATGGAGAAGTATTTTAGATGCATTGATAGGTTATGTATCCTAGAGCTGATTTATCTATGTCATCCTCACATAGCAAAATAAACCTTTGTGAGTCACCTTGGCCAAGGGAGATATTGAGGCTCAGTGGATTTGTCTTCAAAGGTAAGTATTCCTAACTTTGTTCCTCCTAAGAGCCTATAGATATATATTTGCACTCCTTTTCCATAAATTTGGATTTTGTATACATTGATGTGAGTATCGGTCTTATATTCATGTTTACTTTTAGTTTATTACCCCCACTTTGTGCCATAAGATTTGGTGAGCACTATATTATATTTACTTTACTTATAATTAGTTTAATGAATATGAAAACATAGGACCTAGTTAGGGTTATTATGTAGTTTTTCTTGACTAGAGGCTTTGGAAACCTCTCTAGTGAACTTATTGTGGTAAGAGATCCTTTGGATAGATATAATGGGTCCATCTTGGTCATGACCCTGATTATCTAATGTATCTCCAATCAGAAGTGAGTAGGATTTATATTCTTTGAGTTATGATTGATTTGTATATCTATTGCATTTCCCATTACATACATTCTAGTGAACTCGATATAAATCTAAACCTTTTAGGTTTTGTTTCATGCTTTCATTTATAAAATTTCATTATTTTTATATATTTGTGATACTATGTCAAACCAATTGATATAGTTATAACTTTTGTGTGAAAGTTTAACATACAATAGTATCAAAATGACTCTATTCTTTCTATATAGGTCTTCATCAAATAGAGGTTACTAGATCAAATAGGTTGACATAGTACTCTTCTTCAGTCCTAAATAATAAACTATGTTGAATAGGTCAACTTAGTATTTCAATCAACATCCAGATCAACAAATAGAGTCAAACAAGTCAACTTAGTCATCTTATATTTCTTCAATATATAGATTTTTGTAGAACTATGTTGAACATGTCAACTTAATTTGTAGAATTTAAAAGCAACATTCAAGGCATTTTAGCATTAAATTTCCAATTCTAATTATCTTCCAATACACCAAAGTTCCTCTCTTTATCTCTCTATTAACTTAGTACTTCATTACAATTCTATTTTATGAAAGTTTACAGTCTTTAAAACTACAAACATATAGGAAACTAAGTCAACCTAGTTGACTTAGTTTTATAGCTTTTCTTATATCTAAAAGATTGAGTCAACCTGGTTGAATATGTTCTTAAAGACTCTTGATTTCACATAATATTAGAAACCCAGTCAAATCTATTCTATACTATTTACATACAGTGCCATCTAAACTGACTATGTACCATTCTTAATTTGAGAATTAATCAGTATTTGTTAGTAATTAATTCACACTTTCACTTTCAATTGTTTATATGCTTAGAGTAGCTCACATAGTCTAATTATGTGGTTTTTAAAATTATTATTTAGTTACACTATTTTTATCTTTTTGCACACACTACCAAATCACATAGTATTCAAAACACATTTAACATTTGTCTTCCCAAGGCCTACCTTCTTGGATTTTATCACCAAAGGGGAAGTCAACTTAGTTTTCTGGCCAAGTATAAACATGTAGCTAATGGTATATATTGGAAAAGCACCCAACACCATTATCACTACTAGATTATGATGTGGGGAGGTAGGCCATAAACCAAGCTAATACCATTGCCAATATAGATCCGTTTTAGCATAAACATCCTGAAACCATCCATACATTGCTCTCTAGTTCCCTATTTTTAGCCAGCTTTCCTCTCACACTTAAAACAACACTTTCTAATAATTTAATAACATAGAGGATGACCACTTAGTTAGCATTTATTTTTTAGTTGACTTCTTTCTCTCTAATCATTGTGTGTTGTATTGAAAAAGCTTACATTAGCTAAAATTGGTGTAAGGTTTTATGTTGTGTACCCCAATTGGATCACTCACATTGATCCAATTATTTTTGTGTTTACTTTAATTATATTTCAAAAAAAATTCCCTACTTTAGCATACTATCGTTATGCTCAATACAATATCTTAAATACTATGTTTTCCATTATCTGTAATATAGAGTTGACATATGTGACTTTATATCACTTTTTCCAATCAGGTTATACTACTAAGTTGACCTAGTTGAACATGTATCCTTCTTTACTCAGTTCCCTACCCTGTCTGTAGTATAGAGTCAACTTGTATGACTCTAAGCTCTTTTCTGCTAGTCAAGGTATAGTACTAAGTTGACCTGGTTAACTTTGTATCCTTATCGGGCTCAATTTCACATTTTATTTGTAATACTAAATTGACCTAATAGACCATATACCCTTATCTACCTCTTAGACTACAAAACATAGTCAACTTGGTCAACTTTGTATCCTTTCTGCCTCTTTACCTTTGCATCAAATTAATCTATTTTAATATTTTTCCCTCATCACGAAATTATTGTTTGAAGTGAACACTGAGTTAAATTTAATAATATGATGAGCTTTACCAACCCCAATAGGTTCTCACATAAGTAACTTATGGCTCCTACCATAGATGAGAGTAATGTGCATATATCCACTCACACTAGAAACTATGGGACCCCTCCTCATTCCTCTTTAGTTCACAACCCTCTCTTTGTATTCAAAGATCAACTTGAATTAGAGTATACCCTAAAAATTATCTTATTCATTAATGATTTTCCTTAACATAAAGGAAAATATCCTTCTATTATTTACCATCTTATGATAAATGGTCAAAATGAGGAGTCACATTCACCTTCTCCCACATTCTCACATAGATTTGGGGACACTATATTCTTTACTTCTTGTTGACACAGCGGATTTGCACCCGAGGCAAGGAGGCTGAGCTCTTGCCTTTCCACACACAACAATGGAAACTCCCCTCTTGCCTATGGGACTAACGAAGCTGGAGAGGAGAGTCTCTAGATGAGGGCTATCTCCCTTTGATGTATCTTTTAGGCCCTAGTTTCTCCTACTGCTAACAAACAAATGAAAAAAATGGGGGGGGTGAAAAGAGAGAGAGAGAGATGATGAAAATAAAACCTAACCTAAAAAAAGAAAAGGTGATACACTAGAAAAGGTTGATCTACTCGGCCCAAACATACACTTTCCATTGAGAACCAACTCCCATACACTTCATCTGACATGAGAAAACCTTCTACATCAGTGGGTCAGGGGTCCATGGAGATATAGGGAGAAAATAACTACTAGAGGCATTCTGAGACACACTGCAACAACCTATCCACTTCACTTATACTCCTCTAGGGACACTTCTGACAAACTTGTAAAAGGAAACACAAAAAATGCACCAGACATGCTGAAATCATTCTACAAAAGTATTAAGAAAGTGACTTAACACAGAATCAAGGGATAGACACATACTAAAGATGCAAAACTCAGAATGGAGGTAAAAAATGCTATGTTTTGATTCAAGGTAAAATTTTGGCAGAGCTCTACCTTACAAGCCCGAGAGATTTTTGGGTAGATTTTTGCCTTAAGGCTGAGAGTGTCCCCTTATCAAAAGAGAAGTTTACAATATATAGAAAGAGGAAGAGAATTTGGCACTTTTTGAGAAGGATTTTGGCACCCTTTTCTACCAGTGGCCCATGTGCATTCTAAACTTTGGGATGAGGAAACCACTATTACTGATGTCATTCTTCTAGAAGAGGCCTACTAGAACCATGTTGTATAATCACCAAAATTGACTTTGGTGTTTAAGCATTAATGTAAGAATATGGCCATGCCTCTTTTCTACAAATAGACTGTAGTTTGTCCCCTCATGAATGCCAACTAGAGAAAATAGGCTGCACCGCTCATCTAGAAATAACTCACCTTCCCTTTGCCACTTGGATGCTTTGTCTTTTCTACTCATCTTTTTCTTGCTCTTTTAGCCCTCAGGGGTGATATTCTAATGGGTCACTACATTCTTTGGCTTTTTCCATGGTTGGCGCTCAGACAGTTCAAAAATAAATGGCTACTTCACTGCTTTAAATTTGACATCCTCAGGCTCATCACCCTTGGACTCTCCTTCAACTTCATACTTTGCCCTTTTATATGGACTCCCTTCTTAAAACCTTCCCAAAGTGAAGGTGACCCTTCTGCCTTTGGAAAGTACCCCTTCATTTTGGCTGAGAGTCCCCCATAAGGGCACCTGCCCTTCGGGGTCCTTTGGCTCTTTGGCGGGTTCCTCTGGGTTTCTACAAAAATTTTGTCTACAGACAGTTTTTGTGGACTTTTTGTCTACAGATAGTTTACTTCAGGATTTTTTTCCCATAGACAAAAAATTCATGGGAATTGGCCACTTTGAATTGCTTCAGGATTGTACTTTTAAATCGACGGCCTTTCCTTGAATTCCTTTAGGCCTTTTGTCTGAAGGAATTCCTTTGGACAAAAGTATGAAAGAATTCATCCCATTGCTTAAGTCTTTTACATGATTTTAAATCCCTTCAGTTGCCTTTGAAACTCTAACTACCCTCTGTAAGGGCTTTTGGACCTTCGACTATGGGACGCTCCTTTGAACCAAGCCATTGAATCATTTGTTTGAACCACTCATTGAACTGGTTCAATGGTTCAACACTACGTGCCGAGCCAAGTGGTTGAACCAAAAATTGAACCAAATGATTGAACTAATCAAATTGAACCAACACGTTGAACTAGTTCAACAGTTTAATGCTGTGTGCTGAGCCCCTTAAAACAAGCTGATGAACTTGCCGATGAACTGATGGCATTGAACTAAGCCATTGAACCAATTCATTAAACTAAAAATGGTTCAATGTTGCATGCCAAGCCCCTATAAAATATTCACTAAATTAAATGTGATTGAACTAAGGCATTGAAATTTCAACATTGAACCTAATGATTGCACTCAGGCTGATTGAACTAGGCATTGAACTTAGTGGTTGAACCAAGTGCCAATTGAACTAGCAATTGAACCAGTAATTGAACCAACGATTAAACTAGTGCATTGAACCTGAAACTGCTTGAACCTAAGCTTGATGAGCTCATGCAATTAGAAATGAATTCGCCTAGGATAACAGGGGAAGAAAGGGACTAATTTTTGGCCTATTGGGCAAAAAATGGTCAATAAATTGGTGACTCCTATGGGAAGCATGCCTATTATGCTTAAAGACCAATTTCCTTGTAGTCCATTGGGCACAGAGTTAGAATGCAACTTTGAAGAAAGTTAGCAATAGCCCCAAAAGATCCAAGAATCAAACATGAAGATTTTTATCCTAGACACAAAGGAAAACACACACAAGGCTAAAAACACTACTTGTGCAAACTACACTTAGGGAAAGCAGGAAAAGAAACTAAAAACAACTACTATATATAGTTAACTAGGTGTGTTTGCCTCCCTCCTGGATTAAAGGGAAAACTTCTTAAGTCCCCTTCCTGGAAAGAAGACTTATGGTGTCAGACAAGTGGCTGAATGAAAAGGAGATTTGGTGACCTACTCCTCTTGCCTGTCACCTAGATTGGCTTGCATCTGAGTGGATCAGATTCAAACATGCTTCCAATAGACATGTATTCCTTTTGTTCCCAGAAGCTTGTTAAATGTTGGTCCTTCATGCTGGTGCATTTCACCAAGAAATCTATGGCTACTGGTTCATCACTGTAGGCCCTTTGATCTGTACAGTCCCTCTGTAATGCATCATGGTCTGACCCATTTCCTTTTGATTTATTGAAGGCCATGTCAAACTCATCCTTTGCTTCCTCTTGGCCTTCTTGAAGTAGGATGATAGTTGTGATGTCTGAAATGGAATCACAAAATGATTGTTCATCCCACTGAACATCACCTCTCTATCTAAAACTTCCTTCTTCAAGGCTTTCCTCAAGGAAGATAGACCTCTCCTTTTCCTCCTCAAAGATCAGGATCTCTAGATGTTCAAAGATATTCTTTTGATCCTCCTCTAACTCAGGCTCCTTAGCATAGTAGTCCTCCTCATCTAAGCAGCAAGGAAGTTCATCAAACAAGGGGGAGAGAGCTCACCATGATTTTGTTCCTCCTCATATTGCTAGAACATCTGCATATATGCAAGACCTACATCTTCTCCACTGTCAATGGTGTCTTCAAAAGGAGCCTCCATGATGATTCCACCTTTTTTATCGCTCATGACAGCCTCTTGGGAAACTACAGATTGGATCTTTTGCTCCTCACTCACCTCTTGTAGAACAGGTTACTCCTTAAGAAAGGGTGAAGTGGGAAAACCATGTGGAAGAAGAGGCAATCCTTGAGCTAGAATCAAATGACTCTCCTCTTTCCACTTGGCTAGCACTTCATCAATATTAGGTATGACCTGATAGCTCTCTTGGGGGTGCGTAGATGGGGTGTGTTCAAACATAGAATTTGTCATTGGGTCTGAACAGTCCATCACACATTGACTAAGGAATCTCTCTTTGGATTCCAACTCTACAATTATCTTGGCCATATCCTCTTAGAAGCACCTTTCCTGGAAGTCACTAGCATCATCATGAGCAAGGGCAGCCTCATCTTCTTCAAGGTTTTGAGAAAAACCTTACTTCTCCTCCTTGCTCCATGATTCTACTATTTTCCCCCAGTTGAGGATCTCAAAATTGGAATTTTGCTCCTGTGAACAGGCAACAACTTTGTTTTTTCTAAGGTCCTAGGGCTCCTCCACAAGGTCTGGAAGTTTTATCTCTCTTTCATGAAGCAGTCTCATCTTAGCCTCTAAATCTTCAATTTTCTTGGCTAGATTATCCTGAAAGAGTCTTTCTTGGAGGTCACCAGCATCATCCTCTTCAAGGCTCTAGGCTGGTTCTTGGCATTCTTTCCTCCAACTTAGAATCTGCACATCATGTTGAAGGACATGGGGAGGTTGAGGAATGCTAGGAAGAAACTGTTGATGCACCGAAAGAGTCTCTAGAAGAGGGATGTGCTGGTGCATGGTATTTCCCCCAATGGAAGATTCAAAATATAAGGAATTGAGAAGAATGATCTCCATGGGGGGTTGCTCTGATGCCCTTTGATGTTGGAAAGCTAGGCGCACAGGATTGAGAGCAGATGCATCAGATGAGTTGGAATGAGCAAGTGCTATCTGATAGAAAGGATTTGGTGCACAAGAGGGAGCTTTCTTCAAAATAGGAGGGGGCACACAAGGCTGACTACCTTGAATAAATGGATTTCTCCATTTTACTACCTCCTCCTCCATGGATTGCAAGGCTTGAGCTTGCCTAAACAAACACTCCTCTCTATACATCAGCTCCTACTAATATCCGTACCACTCCTCTAGTCTGTCAATCTCTAGGGCCACTTCCCTTGGAAACTAGGAGAGCTACCTAAGGCAATTCTCTGAATATCTTGAGTTTGATCATAGTTATATGAAGGAATACAAGGTCCATGATTTTGTGTAAAATAATTATACATACAAAAGTGTTTTTTGATGGCACCAGGCTGCTTAACTAGCTAATTCAACTCAGAGTCGCCATTGGTGTTGATGCAAATGCCTCTAAAGGCTAGTTGGTTAAAGATCAGACCAAAAATTCTTCAACTCTTTGGATAAAACCTGTCCTATTTGGTCCCACTGGGTGTGCCAAAAATTGTTGATGTAGTGGATTTGCACCCATGGCAAGGAGGCTGAGCTCTTGCCTTTCCACACACAACAATGGAAACTCCCCTCTCACCTATGGGACTAGTGAAGTTGGAGGGGAGAGTCTCTAGATGAGGGCTAGCTCCCTCTGATGTATCTTTTAGGCCCTGGTTTCTCCTACTGCTAACAAAAAAATGAGAAAAAAGGGGGGATGAAAAGAGAGAGAGAGAGATGCTGAAAATAGAACCTAACCTAAAAAAAGGAAAAGGTAATACACCAGAAAAGGTTGATCTACTCGGCCCAAACATACACTTTCCATCAAGAATCAACTCCCATACACTTCATCTGACATGAGAAAACCTTCTACATCAGTGGGTCATGGGTCCATGGAGATACAAGTAGGAAATAACTACTAGAGGTGTTCTGAGACACACTGCAGTAGCCTATTTACTTCACCTATACTCCTCTAGGGACACTTATGATAGACCTATAAAAGGAAACTCAAAAAATGCACTAGACATGCTGAAATCATTCTACAAAAGCATTAAGAAAATGACTTAACACATAATCAAGGCATAGATACATACTAAAGATGCAAAACTCAGAATGGAGGTAAAAAATGCTATGTTTCGATTCAAGGTAAAATTCTAGCAGAGCTCTGCCTTACTAGCCCGAGAGATTTTTGGTCAAAGTTTTGCCTTCAGGCTGAGAGTGTCCCCTTCTCAAAAGAGAAGTTTACAATATATAGAAAGAGGAAGAGAACTGGGCACTTCTTGAGAAAGATTTTGGTGCCTTTTTTTGCTAGTGGCCCATGTGCATTCTAAACTTTGGGAAGAGGAAACCACTGTTACTGATGTCATTATTCTAGAAGAGGCCTACTGGAACCATGTTATACAATCACCAAAATTGACTTTGATGTTCAATAATTAATGTAAGAACATGGCCGTGCCTCTTTTCTACAAATAGGCTGCAATTTTTCCCCTCATCAATGCCAACTAGATAAAACAGGCCATGTCACTCATCTAGCAATAACTCACCTTCCCTTTGCCACATGGATGCTTTGTCTTTTCTACTCCTTGTCTTCTTCCTACTCTTTCAGTCCTCGAGGGTGATCTTCTAACGGGTTGCTACATTCCTTGGCTCTTTCCATGGTTGGCACTCAGACAGTTCAAAAACAAATGGTTACTTCACTGCTTTAAATTTGACGTCCTCAAGCCCGTCACCCTTAGACTCTCCTTCAGCTTCTTGCTTTGCCCTTTTCTGTGGACTCCCTTCTTAGCACCTTCTTGAAGTGAAGGTGACCCTTCAGCCTTTGGAAAGTGCCCCTTCATTTTGGCTGAGAGTCCCCCGTAAGGGCACTTGCCCTTTGGGGTCCTTTGACTCTTTGGCAGGTTCCTCTGGGTTTTCATGGAATTTTTGTCTATGGACAGTTTCCACATACTTTTTATCCATGTATAGTTTGCTTCAAGATTTTTTTTCCCATGGATAAAAATTTTGTGGGAATTGGCCACTTTGAATTGCTTCGGGCTTGTACTTTTGAACCAGTAGCCTTTCCCCAAATTCCTTTGGGCCTTTTGTTCGAAGGAATTCCTTCAGATAAAATTTTGAAATAATTCATCCCATCACTTAAGTCTTCTACACACTTTTAAATCCCTTCATCTACCTTTGAAACTCTAACTTCCCTCTGCAAGGGCTTTTGGACCTTGAACTGCCCTTCGTAAGGCCTTTTGGACCTTTGACTATGGGACGCTCCTTTGAACCAAGCCATTGAACCATTCATTTGAACCACTCATTGAACCAATTCAATGGTTTAACACTACACACCGAGACAAGTGGTTGAACCAAATGTTGAACCGAATGATTAAACTAATCGCATTGAACCAACACATTAAACTGGTTTAACTATTCAACAATACACGCTGAGCCCCTTGAAACAAGTCAATGAACCGATGGCATTGAACTAAGCCATTGAACCATTTCATTGAACCAAAAATGGTTCAATGCTATGCATCAAGCCGCTCTAAATTGTTCGCTAAACCGAATGTGATTGAACTAAGGTGTTTAACTTTATATTTTGAACCCGTTGATTTCACTCAGGTCGATTGAACTAGGCATTGAACTTAGTGGTTGAACCAACTGCCGATTGAACCAACAATTAAACTAGCAATTGAACCAACGATTGAACTAGCACGTTGAACCTGAAACTGCTTGAACCTAAGCTTGATGAGCTCATGTAATCATAAACGAATTGGCCTAGGATAGCAGGGGAAGAAGGGGACCAATTTTTGGCCTGTTGGGCAAAAAATAGTCAACACTTCTTAATCTCTTCCCTCTATTTTTACCCCTTCTCATACCATGACATATTCCTCTTTGATTTCTTCCACCTCCATGCTTAGTATATCTACTAACATGGTAGGTTCTACATTTAGTGGGCCTCTTCTAAGACCCACTCTTCTTAATTCTTCCACTAGTGAATCATTGTCTACCCATGTAATCATGACTCTAGTGATTCTTATTCTCATCCCTCTACTACTACATATTTTTCCACACAAGAAAATCATGCTACTAGTGCCTCACTTACCAACACTTTTTCTCAAGCTACTACTAACACTCATAGTGGTACCCAAGCCACTACTACCAATTTCAATACTTCACACAATACCAATACTACCACTCAAACCCATCAAATTATATTACAAAAACTTAATCAAATGAATTATTTCAAAGATAAAAATGACAACCAAATGATGAAAATGTAAAATCATCTTATCCATCTCCAAAATCACCCTCAATAGGTTCTATGGGGAATGCATAACCAAAATGCTCCCCCACCTCCTCTTTGGGAATACCATGGTAATCTTATCCCTCAACCTCCTCTTGTTAACAAAAAAATCAAGCACCTTTGAAATGAGCCTCTTACACCTTAAATTTATAATATCAATATAGGAGGAATCACCCTACCATTACTTACAATGGGTCAACTGATCCTACTCTCCACTTAAAGACATTTGGAAATCCATATAAAGACTAGGTCAAGTTAAATACTTTTGCCACTACCAAGATATTATTAAAAACTTTCACTGGTGATGCTTTAGATTGGTATAACCAACTTAAATATCATTCCATCACTAGTTTGGAAGATTTAGTCAATGTTCTAGTCCAAAAATTTCAAATTAATGAGCTCTCTAAAAATACCTTGGCCCATTTTATCAATTATAAACAACTTGAGACTAAAATCGCACAAGATTTCATCAAATGATAAAAGACCTTATCTAAAAAATGTGAACATAATATGGAAAATGATAACCTCTTCAATTTGTTTATCAATGCTCTTTATCCCAAGTTGTGATATCATGTCTAAACTCTCTCACCACAAACTTTGGAAGAGGACATTGACCAAGTAAAGTACAAATATTTCCTCATGCATCAATTTGAGCCATCCCAACCTTTTATGGGTAATCACATGTTAATCAAAAATAATAATCATCATAGTAAAAATGATGGTGTCATCGATTCTTATGATACTATTTAAGCTATTTTTCCCAACTAGGTTCTAGAAGAAGCTTCCCCTTCCAACCATATCACTAATCCTCATTTATCTTTAAAAAATAACATCAACATTCATAAAATTTTATCCTTAGTGGAATTAAAATATTGACTACCAAGACCTTTTCCATGATAACTTGATCCCACTCATCCCATGAAATCTTGGTATAATCCCAATAAATTTTGTTGGTTTTATGCTAGTTGGGGTCATTCTCATGAGATTTATAGTCAACTTCATAATTTTTCTATGGATTTCCTTCTTGGTCCCAATTTTGACCATGATTCTATCATTCATAAAAATCAAAAAGCATATGACATTGCCTTCAAATCCCTTAAAACACAAACTATATCTCAAGATTTGATCTAGGCTAATGCTCATTTGGCCATCTATAAAGATCCTCTTTCAAATCACCAAGATAATCAAGACAAGCCTACTCCCTCTAGCAATGATGTTGATAGTCTTCTTGACCTAATTCCTGAAGAAAATGTGGTCAATATGAATAATATGTGAAGGATGGTTGCCTTCATTGATCCTCACCCCATCCACACTCAGTTGTCCCACACTTTTCATGTTATCCAAGACTCTTCCCCAACTCACTTAACAGAGTTAGGGTAATAAGACCTTATATCTTTTAATGAACCAATTCTAACACCTGCATTATATAACACTTCTCATACCATTTCTACCATTCCTCTAACCTATTTCCTATCACTAATGATACCCAAAATTCTATTAACACTTCTTCAAATGTATCTCACACCAAAACTGCATCAACTACCCCATATTCTTAAGATAATCAATAAAATTGTCCTTCAATTAAAATTTATGCATCTTATCAACATAAATTCACATGCACCTTGGATCCTCCTTCTGAGGACATCCTTAAAAACTATTCACCTCTTTCTAGTATCCCTCTTATGGGTTATGATGAGGGGGATCCTATTATGAAACTTACTAATCTCCCATCTAAAATCCCATTTCTTGAACTTATGTGGACTTCTCTATGTCACTGTAATCATCTTATGCATATTTTGTTTGAAATGAACATCCCTCATCCTCACCTAATAGGATGTAAGTCCTCATTAGCTAAATTAGAAGATAACATTTTAAAATAGTTTGAAGAGATGTCCACACATGTTGATGAAAGAAAGGATTCTTCTCTTTCCCTCAAATTCCAATTGCTTCTATGATCCCTGATGAGAATTTGCTTCGTGTGGATGATCCTCCCCTCTTTATCAATGTCTAAATTGGTGATATCTAATTCAATCATGTCTTGATTAATGATAAGTAAGACACTTGTGTTTCCTCTCTTAATTTTATCAAAAGCTTTGGATATTATTAATGTAATCTTAAGTCTACAAGCATCACGTGTCAAGGATATGACCAAAGATAAATGCCTCCCTTAGGTTATGTGTAGCTCCCTATCACCATCCCCCCTATCACTATTCACATGAAGGTGGTGATTTTCAAATTTCCTCTATCTTATATAATTTTTCTTGGTAGTCCATGTACTCATTACATGAGATTGGTTGCCTCTTACACTTGCTAATGTATCAAATTTCCTCACAATGGAGCAATCTATAGGATTTAAGGTGACACTAACCCTTATAATTTTGAATATTTCTAAGACCATAGTGTATTCAAGATTCCATCCCTTGAACCCTTTCAAAGCATTCCATTTCATGAATCTTAATGGTTTAACTTTCCTATCAAGTTCACACAAGGTTATAATGGTCACCCTAAACTCATCAGGAATATACAACCTAACCTCTTAGATTATAATGATGATGAGCGTGATGAGATCAATATCAAGATTAAAACATTGGATCTCTCACCTCATCTCATCTCTTAGCTTCCCCTTTTTATAAAACCTCATTATTTTTAACCACCTAGTGATGATATATCATTGTCTTAACTAAGACTCAATATTCCATTCATTACACCACATCGAAAGATAAGGTCATCCCTACCTACACCATTGATCTTCATACACTTGACTATGATGATGGATACACCTTAGATGATCCATTCTTAAGAGGTCTTATTCAATCCTGAGATACTTAAATTATTCATTATCATTCCTATTTACTTTAGTCTTTCTGTATTTCTTCTAGCATTCCATCTTATATGATTCCTAATATTAGCATTTTTCCTCTTGATCATAGGGTAGAGATAGTGGACACACCTCGAGTTTCTAAAGAGCCTCATATTAGTATGCTTATGGATCATGCTATGGCTGGTCCCTAATACTTTTATAGATACCAAGACCCCTCTATCCAAATTATCCTTGAAATGCTTACGATTGTCTTTTAGCCTTTTGTGCATCCCACCTTTCCCTCAGTAGACCTAGTTTAGATCCTATTCCCACTCCCTCTCTAGCTGAGTGTCTTCATTTTTCATATCCTTTTTCTCCTTTAGTCTATCCTTGCCCAGTCTCTCCACCAACCCCACCTTCCCTTGGTGATAGTTTGTTCCCTTTACCATAATTTGCTCCTTTACTCATCAAATGGGTTGATCAACCACATTTTGACATTCACAAAGCTATCGATCATTAGAATAGAGACTGTTCATTATACCATATTTCCTTAGATTCCAATTTCATTCCCTTTTTTAGTATACTTGTAAATTCTACTAACAAGTGTATCTATTGCTTCCACAACATAGATAATCATTCATCCATGCATTTTCATAAGCTATATATATATATATATATATATACATATATATGTATGTATACACACACACACACACACCTTATGTCCCAACACTCCTCATCCCATGGACAAGGATATGCCTACCTTGAAATTTTTACCCAAATATCTTCCCAAATATGGAGAGGTATATTATCTCTAGAACTAATGTGGTACTCATCACATTGATCATTTACACATCCTTTAATAGCATATCAAGGATCACCTCATGACCATTCTTTTACCTACTACCCTTCCTCCCATAGTTTTCCCCCATAATAAATCCCCCCTTCTTCCCTCATGGCTCCACCACCTATGGTCACCTCTCCACCCATGATTCCCTCACATGTAGATCTTCCATCACTCATGGATCCCTCTCTACTAGTGACTCCTTCACCACAACACGAGTGACCCCTTAATCTCCCATTGATTCCATTAACATTACTTCCCATAAGCATCCCATGCATGATATCCCTCATCAACATGATCTTTTTGGCATTCCTACATTTTCCATCAAGGAGATTCAACACAAATTATTTTATCAATTTTCCCTAAAGATCAATGATATTTTGGGTACAATATGAGTTCAAATTTATAGAGACTTAATATATGTTATGGATAATGTGTGTGGACAAATATATAATTATTTATGAACATAAACATGGTGTTATTTCATTTCTTTCTTCATTTGGATTGGATATGTGCTCCAACTTTATATATATCTATCTTATATCATTTGACATTGTGTCAATGTTGATAGAAGAATTCAAATTGTAAATCTATGAAAGATATTTGTTTGATATTTGTGTATTATGTACTCATTTTGTCATGTATAAGTCTATTTTATCCTATCTTCATGGCTTTAAATAGGCTAAATATGAATAGACTCCACTTTTGGCACCAAGTATGAGAAGAATATGAACAATCATAGACTAGAAATGTTTATATATAATTTTGATTATAAAAAGAATGGGGTTATACTTTTGAAGAAATCAATAGAGATTCATCTATTTATGGTTACATGTGTGATTTATTACTATTTTCATTTCATGCATTCTCATGTGTAATGTTTGGTTACTTTCTACCTAATTTAACATAAATGCTTTATTTTTATTTATGAAACATTGGTTATTTTTAATTCCTAAATAATGTAGGACAATTAATGCTTATTATTTTCCTCTTATACAAAAAATTTATATGAATTAAATAAATTATTCTGTGCACATGAAGTATATCATATATATCCTCATCCTTAACATATTCTAATGCTTCAAGAACCTCTATTAATAATGGTGCAATGAGCATGGAACACTCTTTCTAAAGGAAATAATGCTAAGATGGTTACCAAGGTAGAGAGATATTGAGACATGATTAAACCAAAGGATAAGTAATTTTATAGAAGAAGAATCAAAATGCATTGGTCTTACCATATAATAAATCATTCGAGAGCATATTCATGGAGATATTTATGAAATTTCTTGGTGTGATTTTTTTTGTATTGCTAGCTGACTGGTTATCATGATTAAAATATTATTGTTTTAACCCAAGAATGGAAGAAATTATAATCTATACTAAAGAAAAGATATATTAGTTGTGGAAACTAAAAACTAATTGGACAAGAGTAATAGACCATTGGGTTACTACTATAGTAGATGGATATATAACTGAGTTTTTAGTACAAAGATACATAGGTTTAAAAGCTATGAAGGACTTCTTTTCAAAATAATTCAAGGGAAATTTTTGTAGTAACTACCTATCCTTATGAAGATGTTGGTTGTGGACAAGGCCATAGTGCATACTATAACCAATATGGAGTAGTCACTTCAGGCATATGGCGTGTGTGTGACATGATAGTGAATGATGATTAGATGAGAAGATAAGGCTTGAAATTAAATATATAATGGATACATGAGGCAAGAAGAGTTAGAATAAAATTTTGGATTTAGAATGTGAGTTACAAAAAATAGAATAAATGGAATAAATAAAAGAATACCCGAGTAGCTACAAGTAGAGTTAAGAATAGTAGTAATATAGATCATGAATGAGTAGGAAGACATGATGAGTGAGATGAAAGTGATGAAGTATGAAGAAACTTAATATGAAAGAAGATGATGAATGCTGGTATAAATAAATAAGTGATGAATAATAGGAGAAAGAAGAGATGTTCAAAGAAGAAGGTGAGAATAGTGTAGAAGAAGAATAGTTAGATGATAGATGTCATGAACAACTAAAAGAATGGGTATTACTAGAAGAAGGACATGAATTATAAAGTAAATAAGTTTAACAAATTTTTAGATTAATCATAGTTTCAAGCTTAAAAGAAGAAAAAGTCATAGGAAAGAATCATTCATCAAAAGATCACACATCGTCGTAGCCCAATTTTTTATATTCCAATAGAAGTTTTCAACTAGGAGATAGTAGTTGGAAAGGTCCATTTTCATAATAAGTGAATCATTGGGGTACAAAAATTTAAAAAACATAAATTCATAAGGTTTTGAAGGCCATAGGGTTTATTGAAACCAAGTAGATAAAAGAAGAAAACACAAAACATAGAGTATGCAGATTGACTCTCCTAGTGCACAGTTAAATATTCATAGTTCAAAAGTAGGATCACACAGAATACATCCTCCCCTTGTAATATTTGTGTATTAGATCCCATTGACACCAATTTACATAATGGGTATTATAGGATCATTTGTAAATATAGTGATATATGATGGGTCTACAAACCCTGAATAGTACTTACTAACATGTGAGATGAGATTACAAGCCAAGGGTATTACTAATGAGGCTATCAATTGTGAATTAATATGGGGCACTAAATGTATGATAACTTGAGTTTATGTATTGTAGATAAATTTCATAATAAATTCTAAAACAAGTTAAGAAATGGCTTATCATAGAGTTTAAGATAAATAAATATACAAGTCAAACTATTCAATACTTGAAGGAGATTGGGTAGAAGTTGGGAGAATCAGTCAATGACTATGATCATAGATTCTTCAATGTTATGAATAAGGTGGAATTTTACTTAGCATATAAAGATAAAGCTATGTCATTTGTCAAAATACTACATTTTAGATATAGATTTACTATATTATATACTCAATATGCTACAAAGGTAGATGCTAGAGCTACTACTCTATGAGTGGAACAAATTGAAGACTATGGGGAAGCTCCCATCATGGGTTATAAGATGGAAAATACATTTCAAAATTATATGAATAGGATGTAACAATATCATGAGACAGATGGACCTAAGCTAAATCTATGGTGCATGGAGTGTGGGAAAGGACATCATATGAATGATTATCCTAAGATCAAGATAGAGTTATTTGAAATCTGTAGAGTAGTAGGGAATGCAACAACACGATGACATCTCCTACAATACTAAAAAAAAGCCCATAGAGTCTATATTATAATTTTTTAAGTCACATAATCATGATGACAATAATTGTAGGGATTTTCAGGAGCTCAAAAAAGACATTTAAAAGAATGTATTTTCCATCATTACACAACAAGTGTCCTTGGAAAGGTAGATGATTCTAGTCCCAGAGGTTGATAAGGGTTATACAAACCAAGTAGGTTCATAATGTATTCCTATTTCACCTTAGTACCAACCTCAAGGTTTTTTCAGTTAGACCCCTCTTACATCCAGTTGGACACCACCATCACCACAATACCAGTATGCTTCACCCTAGAATCTATCAATAACATAGTAGCAACAAACTATGTGGACCCCACCAGTTGTGAAACAACAATTTGTAATTGGAGATAATACCCAATAACACCAACATTATATTACAACATAGTAGTGGGGAGGGTATAGAGAAGGTTATTAGTCAAATAGAGGAGGATATAGAGGGGGTTACCATGATGGAAGAGGAAATAATTATCAACACTGTTCTTTTCAATGTTATTTGTGTGGAGATTATAGTCATGTGAAATGTAATTTCCCTTTGAATCCCTAAATAAAATCTTACTACACATATTTTAGAGTATATAATCAACACAAGATAGAAGACTAGCTTATCTTATTAAAACAAAGAAAGGAAAAGTCCATCAAAAATGTTAACATGGTGAATGTGCAGCCTAAGGAGGATGCATTCTTAAATGTCATTACAAGACACTATCATGTATAAATAGGATTGCCTCCTCTTTAAATGTCTTAGGACCAAGGAATTTGGAAATCAAAACATGACAAATACCCAGACCCAGCTATAGAAAAGGGGCTCATGTATGAAGTTATGCAGATGTTGAAAAATATTCAACATCAAGACACTATGGAAGGAGATATTAAAGTAATAGATTCCCAAATTTATGGACAAATCATGCACATTATGCATCAAGATGGAGTTTTTACTATGCTGACATATTTACTAAATATTTTGAGTACATTTTGCAATTAAGACATCTCTCAGAACATCACAAACTTGTTACATAATCTACTGGAGTATCTGTAATGAGGTCAATAAAAGATAGAAAAGATTTTTTGTTATGTTAAGACAAAGAATCCATGGGATGTAGATTCATAAATTGACATTGAAGTTGTAGGATAAAAAATTCTAAATGTTGTATTTGATTTTGGTAGCATGGTCAACATGATCCTTAGGTCTACATGGGAAGCTATTGGATGGCCTATTATAAGTTATAACCTAGTAACTTTGAGCTTAGTAGAATATGAAAGAGTTGATCACATTGTAAGACTAGAATATGTTGAGATCAAAGTCATAGAAATGAGCCTATGAGGTGACTTTGAATTCATAAATATGAAGACAATAGTAATACATTACCCTGTGATGATAGGAAATAAATGAGCATATGATGGTCACATGACTATCAATATTGTGAAAAATCAATTAGAGGAATATCAAGTATATAATATTTTCATAATTCCTTTGAATAAAGTGCAAAAACCCTACATTATTCTAGTTGAACCAAACTCTCCTTATGTTTCACAAGAAACTAGCTAGATGAAGGTAAACTCTGAAGAGAATGCAAAAGATCTATGCATAACCGAATGTAACTTCTTATATGAGCCTAATAAACCTTAGGTATATTCTTTACTCACTCAAAAGTTAAATACAACTAAATAATATAATCCTAAATTAGTAATTATTGAACCATTGGTAACCTAATTTGTCATAGATGATTGTGCATCCATGTCATTTAAATCACCTACTTGGTCAAAAGTTGATTTTCTCTATCAAGTGGATGATCATACGCAAGATTAGATAGAGCTAATCAAAGAAGGCACTTTTCCTTGGGAAATATATTCATTTTTTTAGTATAAAATCATATATTCATCTACTTAACTGGGCCCATGGTGATCATGAACTCTAACCTATGAGAATGGTCTTCACCCATGAGAGATAAATTTATTTGTACTATGTGACTAAAGATACCAATCAATTCATTATATGCCTACAAGTTCATGTACCTACCATTAGTCAGTAGGTTAGTACCTTGAATTATGTTTTCAAGGGAGTTACAGTGATATGGTGGGCAATTTATAGGGATGATTAACTCGATTGGGATGATGCATGTAAACTTATGATTATGTGGAAAACTTATAATGTATACAAACTTGTGGGTCATCATAAGTAATTGGATTTTATTCCAAGAAGGTGAATGCCATAAAATCCATATCCATAAAATTTTCTAGTTCTAGACTGAAGAATATGTAGCACTAAAGTACTAGGTTCACATATTTTATTAGACACTTTCCCCTTGACCATTAGTATGGTATATGCATCAAGAATGTAGGAGGGAGAAAAAACATTAGGTGAAAATGTATAGTAAATTGATATAGACATCTATTTTTAAAGATGAGAACCATTTGGTTCACAATTAGCTATTAAAAATTAAACATTTCCTATTCCATGGGTGTGTATAAGACTTAAGCACCATAATAAAATCCACTACTTAGAAGAACATAGTGTGTGACATAAATACAACATTACAAAGATATAAAGATGCCAAAATGGAACATAAATATCTTATATAGCCATGTCACTAAATAAAATATGAAGAAGAGAAAATTGACTATTTATATAGTGATGGTGATATCAATTTGACTAATTTATTTGAACCTGAACGACTAGTAAAACTAGTAAAGGACCTAGTCGTAGAACCTACTGATGAAGACAATTTGTAATACATACAAATTCAAAAATATGAAGGGAAATGAATCCTATAAGAATATATTACTAAGGAAAAGTGTAAGATTTATTATCATCCTATAAAAAATCATGTAGTAAACATCAAAAGTGAGGATATTCCCAAACTGGCACATATAAGTGACTATTGGACTAAATCTAAAGTTTTAGAAGATATGAAACTTTTGAAGAATTATCAAGATGTGTTTCCCACTAAATTTTCAAAGGTTATAGTAGTTGATCCATACTTATAAAAAATTCATATTGAATTCAAGGAGTGTATATGACCTATAAATAAATGACCTTACAAGTTGAATCCAAACACGAAGTTGAAAGTGAATGCTGAACTCGATAGAACATAAGATGCATGTATAATATATCTCATAGAAAAGGAAGATTAGATTAGTCCCATGGTAGGGCAACCTAATAAAATAGGGGATATCTAAGTATGTGGTGATTATATAATTTTGAATGATGCATGTGTGAATGATCCATTTACGATTCCTTTCACAAATGAAGTTTTGGAATTTATTATAGGTCATGAAGTCTACACTTTCATAGATGGTTTTAGTGGTTATAATCAAATACCCATCACAAAAGAAGATATAGCTAAAATTACTTTTTCCATGGAATGGGGATTCTTTGCATTAGCCTCAAGAATGCACCTATGGTTTTTCCTCAAGCAGTGGTGACTATGTTCAAAGATTTCATTCACATCTTCTAGAATTCTATCTTGATGATTGGGCAGTCTTTTTTTATTTAATTTGTTTTGAATCTATAGCTCATGTTAGAATGTTGTCAAGCTCTACACATTACCCTAAATTTGAAAAAAATATCTTATTTTTTATACCTTTTGATGTCATGCTATTTTAATAGTGTGTCATGAAGGAATTTTGGTGGACCACGCCAAAATTTCAATCATTTTGAGTATGCCTCCACTAGTCATCTCTATGGAAGTGAGACCTTTTCTTGGCCATACAGGGTAATATTAGAATTTTATCAAGGGATATGTAGTTATTTCATCACCATTGGAGTATTTACTACATAAAGGTGTGAATTTTATCTAGACTTCTAAGTTTTAGGCATCCTTCATAGAACTAAAGAAGAGACTGATCACTGCACCTATTCTCATATTTCTATATTGTATCAAGCCCTTTCATGTTCACATTGATGCTTTTGGTATCATATTTGGTGTTGTTCTTGCACATATAGGATATGGTGAACTGGACCACCCCATACATTTTGTAATCCAAAAATTATCTGATGCAAAAAATAATCACATGAGAACTGAAAGGGAAACACTGGCTATTGTTTTAGCACTATAAAAATTCTACCACTATCTTCTTGTGACACCATTTGAATTTTTCATAGATCATCAAGCTTTTTACTACCTTGTCAATAAGATAATGTTTGGAGGATGCATTTCTATATGGTTGATGTTATTTCATTAATTCTAATTTTGTATTAACATCAAGATAGGAAGAGAAAATGTGGGCCAAAATCATCTCAATTGCATCCCAAATGGCAAAGAACCAAAAAAAATGTAGGAAGATTCTCTTGATGACCATCTCTTTCATGTTTTTGTGATTCCAAAAAAAATTGAAATTAATTACTAACTTCCTAAAATAAGGATTATTCCCTACGTACTACCAAGAAAGAGATAAGAAGTAATTTATCACCAAAAGTTTTCCATATACCATTATAAATGGGTTTTTGTATCATTTGGGGAAGGATGAAGTACTAAACATGGTAGTTATGGATTATGAACAACCACAACTCTTATAGGAGGCACTCTAAGGAATAGTAGGAGGTCTATTTTCCAAAGAATCTATTATAAGTAAATTATTATAGAGTGGGTTATGGTGGCTGAACCTTTTTCAGGATGTACATAGAGTAGTGCAACATTGTGACATTTATCAATACATGGGTGAGCCACTATAAAGGATGAAATTCCCTTATAGCCTATATTATCCAAACAACCTTTTGAATAGTGGGGCATTGAATTTGTTAGACCTATCAATCCACCAAGTAAATGTATCAAAGTAAGGTATATTATTATTGTGAAAGATTACATTACCAAATGGGTCAAAGTTATTGTAATACCTAACTGTGGTGCAAAAGATGTAGAAAATTTCCTTTATGAGAATATTATTACAAGGTTTAGATGCCCCATCAATCTCATTAGTGATCAAGGGACACTCTTCCTAAATAACACCATCAAATCCCTTATTGAAGAATTCATGATTTTTCATCATAAAAGTATTATGTACCATCCACAAGGTAATGACCAAGCTAAGGCATCTAATAAAGTATTGGGAAAGATGTTGATAAAGATCTATGATGTCAAGAGAGATGATTTGGAAGATCACATTCCTATGATTCTTTGAGCATATCACATGAACTATAAGAGGGCTACATGTTTTAATCTATTCCAATTAGTCTATGGGCTTGAAGCAATCATGCCAATGGAATACTTGGCACCCATTATATGTATTATAATGGTCATGAGACTAGGGGATAATGAGTCTCTCACCAATAAGATTATCAAACTAAATAAGATGGATGAGTATCGACATAGAGCATCTTGGATGTAGGAAGTTCATAAGTAGAGCTAGAAAGCATGGTGTGATAGGAATCTATGCCATAAAGAATTTCATAAAGATCAACCAGTCTTGTTATACTATAGTCACTTTAGAACATTTATGGGTAAATTATAAATTGTATGGAAAGGGCCTTATGTTATACATGAAATATCACAAAAAGAAACCATTATTTTGAAAGATCTGCAAGAAACCATTTTGCTAGGGTGGGTGAATGGTTGTAGGCTTAAGCCCTACTACCAATAGTCTTAATTGATCTCTTTTTACCAAATTAGTGGGTATTAAGTAACACTATGTAGATTAGGATTTCCCATTTCTATATGTTTTCTTTTGTTTTTATTTTTATGTGTGTGCATGTGTGTGTTTGTAAATGATCTCTTTAGTAGTTTTTAAGAACTAGAATAACAAGTATAGTGTGCACCAACCATGCACAAAAGAATTTAGGTGTGCCATATTAGATGTCAGTAGGATCAAAAGAAAGCAATTATGTTCAATAAATGTATATTCAAGTCACATCAACCAAGATATTCATTGTATAATGGTCATACCTAAGTATTCAATGCCATATCCAAAGTTTTATTGACGTAATATTCACCAAATAAATGGTAGGTCAACATCATCTACTCGTATTCTAGTATGGATAACAAATGACATAAAAATGTATCTTGACACATGTGTCAATGACTAACTATCTTAATCTCCAAATTAGATAAGATTTGCACATCAAGATTTGTATTGATGTCAAATAGACAACTCAACATGGAATTTATGTGAAAACTAATAAGCACAAAATCTATAAAGCCATAAGGTTGTGAACCAAGTCTGCATTTCATATTTTTAAATATTTTCATGAGATGAAATTTCAAGAGATGAGATAATTTTTATTGTGTAGAGATCCAAAAGATTTTCACTTTCATCACTTAGTGCTAATGGATCATTCACAACTCATTAGGAATTTGATCGATGCTCAAAAATAAGCAGTGGGCATCAACCTGGAACTTTGGTAGACAAAATTTACTAATCCAAAGCCCTTGGATTACCTTTAAGTGGTAGAGCAAAAACTATTTTGACCAGAGCCCATTAATGTTATTTAACAACATAGCATGTCCACTTTTAGTGACTTAGGGGAGGTTTTGAAAGTCTTGTTCAATCACTATAATGATGGTAACATATACATTATCCTTGACACCATGATAGTCATCAACATAGAATCCATGGCCCAAGATTTGGGCATGCCTACATGAGGAGATTGCCTTTCCCCATACAAGATGAGAATGCCTCTTATCTTTTAGGAGTTTATATAATTAAGTGTTGTTCCCAAAATTAGCTACACTCATTTTGTAGACAACCCTTATGAAACTTGTCCATTTCTTAATCTATACTCTAGGTTTATCATTCAAGACAAGATTCTCTTGATCTCAAGTGAAGTTGACTGACATCTTGGAAAATTTTACAAAACTCCCTCATCACTATTTCTCAAAAATTGTGAAACTTATTATAATCTTTATCTGATCAAAATGTCAAATTTTGATCATTTTTTAAGGCATTAGAAAATTTCTTTTTCTCAATACATAGGTGGCATTTTTTTTGGCTTTTGCATTTTTTGTTTTTGGTTTCTCAATGCATAATCAATGACTTTTTTCCACCCCTGCATTTTTGCATGTTTTCTTTTTTTTCATGCAGAAGCAGCAAAAATTGCCGCTCTTGCATGTTTTCATCTTTTCATGCAAAAGCGATGATTTTTGCTGCTATTACAATTTTTTTGTTTGTCTTCTACATGAAATGGTGATGATTTTTGATGCTAGTTCAGGTCTTCCCCATCTTATGCAAGGGCAGTGATTTTTTCCACCCAAGCAGAGATTTTCTCAAAATTTTGATTTTCATGTGGCATTTATGGTCGAACACATCGAGTTGGTAAAATCATTTTAGGGCTTTTAAATGCCATTTGTTTATATTTTTGATCATTTTTAGTTTCCTAAGATTCCTCCCTATAATCATTCAACTACGTGAATGAATAAGATTATGAATTCACCAACTTTGAGCTTAGGATTTTGAAATTGCTAGGTAAGTTTTGGTTTTTATTATTTTTGCTTCTAGGTTTTTCATTCTTCTTTTCTTAGTTTTCTTTTCTTTTAGGTTAAGCTTTTATTTTCTTTATTTTGGTTTTTGTTTTTTCAAGATTCTCCCTCATTTTTTTGCTTTTCCCTAGTGAGCCTAGCTAATGGCTAAACCCACCAACCCTCCTTTCGTGCCATACGTCTTTGTTGTGTGTCATTGGTGAAATTAGCCATCTAAACATTAGAACTATGAATCCAATCACATGTGAGGTTGGTGATTTTTTCCACCTATGAATAAATACAATTTTCATTTTGCTTTCAAGGTCAGCAAATTTTGCCACTAGAATAAAAAAATTGAAAATCCTTGCTTTGTGCGAAGGTGGTATTTTTCACTGCTCCTACATAAAGCTAACATGCAAGGGCAGTAAAAATTGCCACCTCTATACAAATACAATTTTTTCCTCTTGTAAGGGTGGCAATTTTTGCTTCCAAAGCAAAAGGCAAATACTCCCCCTCCCCCCACACATGCAAGGGTGGAGATTTTTTCCACCCATGCAAACATTCTCTCAAATTTCCTAACTCTGGGAAATTTTTAGTTTCACTTTTCTAAGCTTGATTTCCTCTGATTTTTTATTCTACTCACACTTTAGCCCTTTCAAATGAATCCCCATGGTCTTGATCATCAACATGCAATTTTCCCATATTGCCAGTATTTCCCCTAATTGCATGATCATGACTTTTATTGCATTTTCTTCTGTAGATCCTTCTTCATTGATATCCTTTTGATTGAAGTCCTTTTAGATGATTGAGTTTTCTCTAAAGAAGTTGAAGGCAATGAAATATAAATATTAAGGTGTTTTTCCAATCACCTCAGTTACTTCTAATGTTATGACATTAAAGATATAGAGATCAGTCATGTGGACATGGTTGAGTTCTTGGAAAGAACTAAGTCAAGCAATCCTAGCCATGAAATGAAGAAGATAATTGACAGCAATATTCATTTAGTATCTTCTTTCCCTATAGCAGCTCACCACACAAAATTTGTTCTCGAATGTGCTTAGTTCTATAATAAGGATACCAAGGCTATGTTATATGCTAGTGGTAATGTGATAATTAAACTAGATCCTGAGTTCATTGATAAAGTTTTCATGTGTCCTCTTACTATAGAAGTAAGAAGCTTGATTTTGTTGAAGTGTTTCTATGCAAAATTGCTTTCTACATTCAAAGAAGAAATAAGAAACTAAAAGATGGTTAAGGCTAGAAGTACCTGATATAGTCATGCGCACCGAAATCAGACGTTGAAAGATTCTCCTCTTTTGCTGTGGAGGAATGACACCTGCGAAGAAAAGGCTAAACACGGAAAAACGTTAATAAGAGATATGGTGGGCTGTCAGGCGAACGCCCGATCCTGGAAGTACGAAGACTCCCTAGAAGGATATCAACCCACTGATAAAAAAGAGCATAATATTGGACGAAAGTAGATGATAATGATAGAAATAAATGACAGAAAATAAAGAGCGTACCTGATATGCGGCACTGTTCTGCACAGTCACCGGCGTCGGTCTCTGTGGTGCCGGCATCGGTTAGGGAAGGTGCCGACGTCGGTCAAGGTGCCGTCGTCGGTCGGGGCAGTGACCGGCGTCGGTAGGGGCAGGTTCTGGGAAACGGTTCAGGACAGGTTCTGAGAGAGTCGGGCAGGTTCAGGGAGAGTCTGGGGGGTTTGAACAGAGTCGGGATAGGTCTGAACAGTCGGGATAGGGTCTGATATGGTCAGGGTAGGGTTTGATAAAGACAGGGACGAAGTTTAGACAGAGTCTAGACAGGGTTTGATAAGGACAGGGACGAGGTTTAGACAGAGTCTGAGGAGTTTGAACAGTTGGGAAGACAGAAAATAAATAATAACTAAGAAATAAAATGAAATAAACAGAATAAAGACTTACTTGGTAGAAGACCTGATGAAAGCCGTGGTGTGCAGATTAGTTGATGTCGTAGTGTCGATGATTGCTCGGAGTTCGCAGGTTCGTGGAGAAATTCGCAGGTTGGTTGCTCAGCGTTCGGTTGATCAGTGTTCTGGGATCCGGTTCGAATGGCTGGCGGAGGTTGATGAAGGCGGGGGACGGGGACGGTTCCAGAAACGGTTCGTCAACCGTTTCGGGAAACCGAATGTTAACTGATAACGGTAAAGGGGAAGGTGACCGACGTCGGCAGGATTGCCGACGTCGGCCGATAGGTGACCGACGTCGGCGACATCGGTCGGGTAAAGACTGACGTCGGCAGATGCATAATGGGGATAGAGCCTAGTTTTAGCTCTGTGTTCATCTTTACATGCTGCCAGGGTCAAGGTTGGTGAAACAAGTGATCGACAAGGGTTCAATAGGCGAAGAAGAAAGAAGACGAGGAATGACCAGGGGAGTCGACACGATTTCGGTGTCTACATTTGCCCCTTTTTGTCTTGTTGGTTGTTCTGGATGAACTGCAAGACAAAAATAGGAGTGAGTGCCCCAGGTGAGGGATAAGGTTGATTTCGTCTTGTTGGTTGTTCGAATGAACTACAAGACAAAATAGGAAGCAAAATGCCCCGAGTAAGGATGAGGTATTCCCCCTCAAAGCAGGAATCGAGGGAAGGGAACTGGGAATCGGGTGCTGATTTGATAAAGAGCGGATGAAAAAGGGGTGAGGGTGAACGCTGCAAAGGTTGTGATTGCGCGCATACCACTGCACGAGATGGTCAGGTCAAAGTGTCGCAGGTCAAGGGTCGAGGAGTGCCAAAATTAAAGTAACCGGGCCCCAGCATTTAGTCATCTGCTGATCGGGTCACTCAATCTAAGCTGAAGCTCCAAATGGGTCGTCGCATTCCAGGTATCCCGGGCTCAGGAAGTGCTCCTAGAAACGCGAAAAAGTCACAAGTAGTGCGGATCAACCGGTGTGCGATCCTATACTTGTGAGGGTCCAAAAAGGTCTGCGCACAATTCTGCTAACCAGTCATGAGGTAGCATACATGCAAAAACAACCAAGGCAACAACGTCTTGGAAGTGGTCGAGGTCGGAGGAGATAGGTATGATCTCCAATGGTTGGTGGTCGATGGATGGATGAATGGACGAAAGGATGCGGCCGAGCTAACCCCAGAAGACCCCATGTCAACTAAGTGCTGCCTACATAGCCCTGGTGATAGGGCCTCAGGCCGATGTAGTTCAGACAAAGGGTCCGAGTGGTAGACAGGTGGTTAAAATGGGTGATAGATTGGTTGATGATTGGATGAAATGATGAGGAAAAAAAAAAAAAGATGTTGCAGCCTTTTCCAAATGGTGTATTCTGCAACATTGGTTGACGGGTTTTTCATCCCTAGCAATATTCCATATTCGTGATGGATGTATGCTAAAAATGAATTGAGGTCTATTTATGCTTCAGCAAGTATTGGTTTATGCTTAACATAAATTGGGTCGAGTCGATAGTTTCCATGTGTATTGGTGTCCATAGAAACTAGGGTGAATAGGCTAGGTCAGGTTGATGGTCTGAAAAGAGAGTTGAGCTGAGTCGATTGACAAGTGATGAAGGTGAATGTGACCAAAGTGCAGAAGAAGTGAAAAGCATATTGCTCTTTCATTGACAAGGACCAAAAAGGAAGCATAGATAGGGGGTTATGAGAACCAAGAGCCCCATTCATGCGTGACGTCGTTGATCGTGGTTATGTTAGAGCGGTAATCGAATCACTTAGACATTAAAGTGAGCTCGAAGTCCCTTGAGCGGGTGATAGGAGGAGGAAGGAGGGTAACCCATTTTAAGAGCAGAGATAACTTTGCCCCTTTTTATAGGAGACCCTGAGACAACTACAAGTCAAGTCTGTGACTCGTTTTTTTTTTTTTTTTTTTTTTTTTTTTTTTTTTTTTTTTTGGCGCAGACTGATCAATGCGGGAAGCCTGCAGAGAGATGTCATTTGTTGTAGTGGTCAGGTTGTGAAGCTGATCGATGTGGGAAGCTTCTAAAATAATGCTGTTTATTGCCAGAGTAGTCATAGCCATCCTTCGAGGGAGTGGTCTAGATTTTTGTTTAATAAAAAGGCTTTTGAATAGCTGTCCTTCGAGGGAGCAGTCTATTTATTACAGCAATGATAGTACAGCTGTCCTTCGAGGGAGCAGTCTGTTTTTTTGATTTTGATATAGATATAGTGACCATGGATATGTTTTGACATCTTGATTTGTTTTGACAGAAATGTGAGTCATGGACAAGATTATAGAAGGTCAAGGGCTCCCTTTTATTAGGACAAAGCATCCATACCGCATAAAAGGGTTATAAGAATTGTTAAGAGGAATAGGGTTGAAAGGAAGTAGGACTAAGAGGATGGGGATTTGCTCAAGGGACGAGCTCAAGTTAAGTGTCAAGTGGACGAATACTCGACTAGCAGTAGAACGGTCGCAGATGCAACGCATTAAGAGGCTCAGGTTCTGGGCGTCCATCAAGAGAAGACAGACGATAAGCCCCTGATCCATACTTGTGCGTGATAATAAAAGGTCCGAGCCAATTAGGAGTAAACTTGCCTCGTTTACTTCACTCCATATTGGTCACGTGTTGATTCTCTTTGAGGACGAAGTCTCCGATGTTGAAATCTCGTTCTCGCAGATTTTTGTCATAGGTGTGTTTGATGCGACGTTGATAGACATGGAGATGATTAAGGGCAGCAAGACGGTGTTCGTCAAGTAACTCAAGTTGAGCTAAGCGATCTTGACGAAAGTCATCGTTGGAGAGAATGTCATGTAGAGAAATGCGGAGAGACGGGATCTGTACTTCGAGAGGTAAGACAGCCTCTGTTCCGTACACAAGAGAAAAAGGGGTAGCACCCGTAGAGGTTCGGATGCTAGTGCGGTAAGCCCACAAAGTGAAGGGAATGTGAATGTGCCAATCCTTGCCTGTGTCACTAACCACTTTCATGAGAATTTTGGTGAGAATTTTGTTGGAAGCCTCGGCCTGCCCATTTGCTTGTGGGTAGTAAGGCGAAGAGAAACTAAGTTTGATGCCGAAGGAGTCGCATAGCTTTTGGACAGTTTTGTTTTTAAAGGACTTGCCATTATCGGTGATGATTTTATGAGGGACACCGAAACGACAGATGATGTGAGTGTTGATGAAGTCGATGATCTTGTCGGCTTTTGTGGAGACGAGAGGAATGGCTTCCACCCACTTGGTGAAATATTCAGTGGCTGTGATGATGGATTGATGACGAAGAGACGAATGAGGATTAATCTCACCGATGAGATCTAAACCCCATTGAGAAAAAGGCCAGAAATCCTGAGCAACTTGTAAGGCATGACTGGGGAGATGAAGCAAGTTACAGTGCTGCTGACACTTGATGCAACGCCGAACATAATCGCTACAGTCTTGATGAAGGGTAGGCCAATAATAGCCCAGACGAAGGATGCGCTTGGCAACTGAATTTCCACTGAAATGTCCGCCACAAATTCCGTCATGGACTTGTTGAATGGCTTGAGATGCTTCAGTGGAGGTGAGACAGCGAAGAAGGAGGCCGTCGAAGCCTCGCTTATAGAGAAGACCCCCTAGCATGGTATAGCGAGCAGTACGCTTGATAAAAGCTCATCGTGCATTACTAGAGAGGTTGGGAGGAATGATAGAGAGAGATAAGAAGTCTACAAGTTGCTTATACCAAGCATCTTGTGGGCTTGGGTCTATAGTGTTGACATGATGAATGTGAGGAGAGATATATGAAGGTAACGACACACGATGCACCGTGACAAAAAGTCTGGATGCAGATGAGGAAGATGGAATATGGGAAGCAAGAGAAGCCATAGTGTCAGCAAACTTGTTCGTGGATCGAGGAACAGTCTGCAAGAGGAAATGGTCGAAAGATGCAAGGAGAATGTCAGCACGATTTTTATACCTTTGCAAAATTTCTTTTTTACAGAGGTATGAACCGTTAACCTGATTGACGACGAGCTGCGAGTCACCGAAGATGTTGATGGACTTGATGTTGAGAGAGAGGGCGGTCTGAAGTCCCAAAATTAAGGCCTCGTATTCGGCCATATTATTGGTACAATCAAAGTCGAGTTTAAAAGACAGAGGCATGGGCTCCCCTTCGAGTGGGATGAGAATGACCCCAGCACCTCCACCTAGTTGACATTTGGACCCGTCAAAGAACATAGTCATCTGATAGGTGGTGTCGTCGGAGGAAAGCACAGCGATAGACTCGTCAGGGAATTCACACTGCGAAGGTTGAGTGTCAGGGAGAGGGGCATCGGCTAGTTGATCAATGATGGTTTGCCCCTTGATAGATTTCTGCTGGATGAATTCGAGATCAAACTCAGCAAGCAGCATGAGCCACCGAGCCATACGTTGATTCTGATATGGCTTGGAGTGCATATATTTGAGAGGGTCGGTGTGGGTGATGACAAAGGTTTTGTGACTGAGAAGATAGTGGCGAAGCTTAGTAGCAGCAAAGACTAACGCCAAACAGAGTTTCTCGATATGGGTATACCGAGTTTCATAGTCGATCAGTGTGCGGCTGATATAATAAATGGCTTGCTCACGGTGATGCTCGTCTCGGTGCGCGATCATGGCACCTAACGAATGGTGAGTGGCTGAGATATAAAGGTAGAAGGGTTGGTCGTCTTTAGGTGGAATGAGAACTGGTGGAGAGACCAGATAGCGTTTTAAGGCTTCAAAAGCCTCTTGACAATCCTTATCCCATGTAAAAATGACGTCCTTCTTAAGGAGATGATGAAAAGGTTGGCAGCGGTCAGAAAGCTGCGAGATGAAACAGCGAATGGACTGGAGCTTGCCTTGCAAACTGTGAAGCTGCTTGAGATTGGTCGGGGGAGGCATTTTGAGGATAGCGCGAATCTTGGCGGGATCTATCTCGATGCCACGGAAGGAAACGATGAAGCCGAGAAGCTTGCCAGAGAGGACCCCAAAAATACATTTCTTGGGGTTAAGACGGACATTGTACTGAAGAAGACGAGAAAAGATGATGTTGAGAATGGTCAGATGGTCGCAGCGAAATTTGGATTTGCCGAGAAGGTCATCCACATAGTCCTCCATGATTTTGTGGAGGAGATCGTGGAAAATGTAGGTCATGGCACGCTGATAAGTGGCGCCTGCATTCTTCAAGCCAAAAGGCATGACTCGATAGCAGAAAGTCCCCCACGGGGTGATAAAAGTAGTCTTGTGCTGATCTTCCAGAGCAATCAGAATTTGATTGTATCCTGAAAACCCATCCATAAGAGATAGCATCTCATGGCCGGCCGTAAGATCAACAAGCTGGTCGATGTTAGGAAGAGGAAAGTCGTCTTTAGGACAGGCTAGATTAAGGTCATGATAGTCTGTGCAGATCCGAATCCCCCCAGTTGCTTTGGTGACTGGGACGATGTTAGAGACCCACTGTGGATAATCGATAGGCTGGATGAAGGAGACAGAAAGGAGACGCTGAAGCTCCTCCTTGACAAGGAGGGCAACGCGAGGATGCATCTTTCGAAGCTTTTGCCTGACAGGCTTAGCCTCTGGTTTGGTGACAATGTTATGGGTAACGATGGTGGGGTCGATGCCAGGCATATCACTGTAAGTCCAGGCAAAGGCCTTGCTATGGTCGGAGAGGAACTGGGTATAGTCAAGCTGCTCTTGAGCGTCTAAAGATTGGCCAATCTTTAAGACATGAGGAACATCAGAAGAAGGAAGGTTGATGTCAATGGTTGATTCATTTAACATAACCTGGGTCTCAGAAGGGAGGGAGCGCTGGATGAAAGAATCATCAGCGCCCATGTAGGAAAGAATGGCGTCATCGTCAACGCAATGAACAGTGTGAATGGTTGCCGACTCATCTCCGATCATGGTGGGAAGAATGAGAGGGAGAGACTTGGATACCCCATTGAGCTGATAAGTCAAGGGGTCCAGGCGAATGGTGTTTATGGAAAAAAAAAACTAGGAGGAATGGAAACCACTGACTCCGTAGGTGAGGGTGGCGAAATAAGAGAGTGTGGAGGAGATTGGTCAAGGATTGGTTCAGAATAAAGGTCTACAGGGTCTTGAGTGGGGTCGTGATATCCCAGACCATACCGTTTCTTGGCGTCGTCATCATTGAGTGGTTGGATAGGCTGATGGGAGCCCTGCTCATAGCGTCCGAAACCAAAACCCTTCCATGCACACCTGTAAAGGTAAGTATGTGCAAAGGCGGGGTTGCCAAGAAATGAGAAATCTGATGTGAAAGGTTGAGGTGAAGAAAGAGGATTACCGTTAGTAAGAGCTTGATTAAGCCCTCCATAGACGAGGTTGGTGCGGAGGTGAGGGGGACCATAAGGTATGATCATCCCAATTCGATGGTCGTAGCTGGGGCTGTGATGAAGGCGTCCATACTCTTGCGGAGTTTGGAACATGTCTAAAGCCAACAAGCGATACTCTCCCAATGAAAGTCTTTGAAAGACGTCTTCCATGGGATCTGTGGTTGTCGCTTGAAGGGGAGGTGTAAGGGCGACCGCCTGTTGCGAACTGGTTGAAGCTTCCACGGATGGAGGAGGTGCCGAGGTTGATGGCTTGATAGGAATGAGGACATCGTTTGGACGGTAGGTGGTATTGCAGGTTTTGAAAGGCGAAGGGTCAGCGAAAATGGTGTGGACTTGTCCGTCATGCTCAAACTTCACACAACGGTGCAGGGTGGAGGGGACACAGGCCATGGCGCGGATCCAGGGTCGGCCCAGCAAGATGTTGTATTGGAACTCTCCTTCGATGATGTAGAAGAGCTCTGGGACTGTGCGTGGACCAACGCGGATATGAAGGATAACTGTGCCAATGGTCGTGGCAGTAGTGTCGTTGAAAGAGCGCAAGATCGCGTCAGTTTTGGAGACGCAATTCTTGGGAAGAGCCAACTGATCAAAGGCATGAGTGGAGATGATGTTGATGCTAGCGCCCCCGTCGATCATAACGCGTTTAATGCGTGTCCGATCAATGTAGGCAGTGATGAAGAGGGTGGCGTCCTGATCTTCCGTGTTGGATGTAGGAATCTCAGAGTCGCTGAATGTTATGGAGGCAACAGGGGCTAAGGAGTGGACAAGGGCAGCAAGTGGCTGAGGATCCTCAGGTTGGACCTCCGCTGCCTACAGGGCTTGGATGAGGGCCTGACGATGTTGAGGTGAGGTTTGGACGAGATCGTAGAGGGACATCTTCACAGGCGTCTGGTGAAGCTGTTTCAACATGGAGTCGTGGATTGGTCCAGAAGAAGAAGAAGGAGAGGAAGGTTGAGGCGCGCCAAGGATAGAAATCTTAGGCTTAGGCGGTTGAGGTGGATTGACAAAAGGGTAGGTCCAAGGAATGGCAGCTTTTTCTTTCGCCTTATCCTTTTGTGACCTAGTGGTGATGTGAATGGCATTGATTTCAAAGATGGGAGGTGAAGATGATGTAGGGGTTGTAACCGGTTGATGAGATGTGGATGGGTTTGAAGAGGTTGAAGGGTTGTGAGAAGGAGTCGGGGTGCGGTCGAAAGTGTCCTCAAAGAGAAGAGTGTCTTTCTCCAGATAACGGCGAATGACAGCCTTGAGGGCACAACAAGTCTCAGTGTCATGTCCTGGTGTACGATGATATAAACAAATCTTCGTGTCGTCGAACCAGGAAGGTTTAGACCCGAGAGGTTGAAAGGGCTTGATGGGTGGAAGAGTTATGCTAGAAGTTTGCAAAAGTCCTTGCAAGATCAAAGAGTATGAGCCCACTAAAGGGTCCATGTTCATCGATGTATGCGATGTCGGTGACTTTTGCTTGGGCGAAATGGGAGGAGGTTTTCGTACCACCTTTTGGGTTGATGGTGCGATGACAGGCGGAGACGGTACACTCTTCGTGAGAGGTATCGCCCTTTTGGGAGAGGGTAGGCTAGCGGTAGGTAAAGGAAGCAAAGGAGGCAACCAGTTTTGGTTAGAGGTTGAAGCGGGAAGGACTCTGGTTAAGGTTGAAGGATGCGGGCCCAAAATGGAGGGCAATGGTGACGAAAGAGGAGGCGTTCGCCTCTATGGTTTGGTAGTTTTTTGAGATTTAGATTGAAGACTACGATTAGTTGAAGTTTGGGTTAAGTCCACCTTCACTTGTGGATGAGTGAGGTTGGAGACAGGGCGAACGCCAAGTGATTTGATAGGTTTAGGCAGGGTAGATGAGGGTTTTGGTTTTGATGAGGTTGATGGAGATGTAGACAGTTTGGAAGTGGAGATCGGATTTTTGTTGATAGTCTTAGAAGGTTCTGCCATGGGAGGATTAGCAGCATGAGATGAGAGGGCCCGGGCTTGTTGAAGAGCTGTGAGGCGGTCCCACAATCCCTGATGTTCCACTTTCCTAGAAGGGAGAAGTTTGAGTCTCTCCACTAGTCGGGAAAATGGCTGAGAAGATGCGGGATGAGGTTTAGGCTCTTGAGAAGATGCCAATGGTTGTGGGACTGAAGGTGGGACGGATGTAGTAGTCTCGGGCTCAAAGCAGGATGAAGTTGTGACAGGTTCATGTTTGGTTGGAGATGAAGGAGAAATAGGTTCTTCTCTGGGTGGAGAAGAAACTGGTGAATGAAGCTCCTCAAGCGGGTAAAGGATAGGGATGATAGTGCCCTCCACTTGTGGCCGAGGAGTAGGAAAGGTTGGGTCCTCCATGGGCAGCAAGAAGGAAGATGGTGAAACTGGCGGTGCTGGTAAGGTCGAGGCATCCTCCAAAATGAGAGAAGTTGAGGGAGAACTAGCCGGAGAAAGAGGTTCATCCACATGTGATGGACTGATGGATGAACCCACCTCTTGGGGTTGGTTGGAAATGAGGGGCGAGACTGTATTGACTGTTCAAATATTATGTTCATGGGTATTGTCAGTCAAGGTCTGGATGTTGTTTTGGGTTGGTGGATGATTAGGGAATGGTTGTTTGAAGATATCGATACCCTGATTAGGAGGGGCGTTAGGATTGTCGAGGATGAGGTCACCCTTTTCCAACATGTCTTGAACTATGTTTTTAAGGGTTTTACAGTTGCCCGTGTCATGACCTTTAACACGGTGGTAGTGGCAGAAGTCATTCTCCCTATACCACACAGGGATGGCGCGTGAGGGATCAAATTGTGGTGGAGGTCGGATCTGAGGGAGATTGATGGCCCCTTGTTTGACGAGTTTTTCCAGCACAGACGCGTATGATTCTCCAAGTGGAGTAAACTGTCGCTGTATGTATCTCTGCTGAAATTGACGAGTGGCGCTCATGGACGTGGATGGTTCAGGTTGATTAGTTGAAGGCGAAGAAGAAGAAGATCTAACAACCACAGCATTTGCTGAAGCTTTAGATTTAGGATTGGACGAGGAGGGCTTAGAAGAAGGGTCATTGGTTTTGGAGTTGGGATTCTTACTCCGCAACTTGACTTTATTCTCCTCAACGGCACGTAATTCAAGTTTACGAGCCATCGTGAAGGCCTCGTCAAAAGTGCGGAAGGTTTGAACCCTCAAGGTAGAAGAAATATGTTTAGCACAGGCTTGAGAGAAAAGTTCAATAAGCTCAGGCTGAGGTAAAGAAAATGAAAGTTGATTGATAAGGCTCCTCCACCGAGCGACGAAATCAGCAATAGATTCATCCTCGAACTGGCGAATAGAATAGAGGTCTGTGATAGAGACCTTCTTGGTGATATTGATGGAGAAATGATCGAGGAAGAGCTGGGCCAACTGAGTGAATGTAAGGATGGAATGGCTGGGAAGAGAGCTGTACCAGTCAAGTGCAGCACCCGAGAGAGACATGGGAAACGTGCGTAAGAGTAACGCATCGTCGTGGGCGATAAGGTAACAGGCATGTCTGAATGCCCGTAAATGTTGTTGTGGGTCTTCCTTACTCTGAAAACGAGAAAACTTAGGAAGTTCCCACTGGTTGGGATATGGTCTGATGGGGACGGAAGGATGGATGGGCTCGTTACAGATTTGTTCGTACGAGAGAGTGTTGCGTGAGCCGATAATAGAGGTCTCTAGGTTGGACATTTTATCCATCAGCATCTTGATAATATCTACTGACGGATTGGTGGATGGAGCACCTCCTAGATTGTGAGGCGCTTGAAAGAGGCTGGAAGAGGTATACGACGTAGTCGGTTGTACCAATAAGGGCGCAACGTACGGATGACTAGTCGTAGGGACGGAAGAAGTGACTAAAGATGGTTGGATGGAAGATATGGGTAGGTTTGATGTTGTCATGGGAGGTTGGTTAGAGGTAACATGGGCTAACGGATGGGTAGCCACCCTAGTGTTGATAGGAGTAAGAGTGGGCGGAATAGAGACGACCAAGTTTTGAAAGGGGGTAGAAAGTGGTTGAGTAGACTGAGATTGATTGGGGGCCGAAACCCCGGTGAAAGTGGGCCCAACAACGGAAGGAGAGGCCACACTTGGATGGTTGGTGAAAGGTTGGTCATTGGTTGAGGCAACAGCCTGGGTGTCTAAAGGTTGGACTACAGACGTTGTTGATACGACCGCAGTTGCGAGGAGAGAAGTTGGCATTCCATAAATTGGATTGCCAAAGGGGTCTCGCGTTTGGCTATTCGCGAGATAGTGTTGCAGGGCTTTAGTATTGAGGTCCAAGAATCGTGCGAAGTCTTGGTCCCCTTCTGGAATAATAGGCGTTTGGGGCGGAGATGGTCTGGTAGGAGTTTTTTCAGTTTCTGAGTTGAACTCCATTGTAGGGTTGGTTGTAGGCGGGGTAGACGGAAGAGGATGATGCCTCGCGTGATCGACTAGAGCCTTGGCTTGGCTATGAGTCAGAACCATTCAAGGTAAGGGAGAACGTCCTCACAAGCTCAAACAAGCAGATAAGAACCAAAAAGATGAAGACACAAGCAGATCCTGAAACTCTAGAAATAAAATTTTAGGATTATAGTGGCTTATGCCTTAGAATGTGTATGTAGAGAAAGATTGGCTGAAAAATGGGTCCTAGAAGAAGCAGTCTATGGATGGTCTCGGGTTTTGTTATGGTGCTCAAGAAGTCTGTGTTAGGGTCTGGTACGTGGCCTGGTGCTAAGGAGCAAGCTCCCCTCACTTCACGATTCCAGTGGTTAGCTGGTTTCGCTTAGCCAAGATATACCTTGCCTAGAGATTATACTCCGCCAGAGAACGGAGTGGGTTTCCCCCTTGGTGATGAAATCCAAGTAGGGTCACCGGGACGGGTAAGGTATCCACTGGGGGATGAAATCCCAGTCGGGCCTTGTCTCAGGTAAGTTAAAATGTTTGTTTTGTGCAGGTGGTTTGGTCGTGTAACATGAAGTGATCTAGATTAATTCAATATGCGATTTAATTACTATGTGTGGTCTAAGAGATGCAGGCAAACAGAAATGAATGCACAGTGTTTTAATGTCCAAGTCGAAATGTTTGTTCGTATGAAGACGAATGGAGAAAGAGTCGAAGAATATGAGTTTAGCTAGTCTAGAAGTGCAAGAAAGAAAGAAATGTTCGTTTTAGTTCTGCTTATGATGTCGTTTAAGAAGAGACGAAAGGAGGCGAAAAGGAAGAAACCTAATGCGCCTAAATGAACGAAAGAAAGAACCCAAGGAGGACCTAGGGTCCCACCGGGTGTGCCAGAATGTTTCTATGCAAAATTGCTTTCTACATTCAAAGAAGAAATAAGAAACTGAAAGATGGTTAAGGCTAGAAGTACCTGATATAGTCGTGCGCACCGAAATCAGATGTTGAAAGATTCTCCTCTTTTGCTGTGGAGGAATGACACCTGCGAAGAAAAGGCTAAACACGGAAAAACGTTAATAAGAGATATGGTGGGCTGTCAGGCGAACACCCGATCCCGGAAGTACGAAGACTCCCTAGAAGGATATCAACCCACTGATAAAAAAGAGCATAATATTGGACAAAAGTAGATGATAATGATAGAAATAAATGACAGAAAATAAAGAGCGTACCTGATATGCGGCACTGTTCTGCACAGTCACCGGCGTCGGTCTCTGTGGTGCCGGCGTCGGTTAGGGAAGGTGCCGACGTCGGTCAAGGTGCCGTCGTCGGTCGGGGCAGTGACCGGCGTCGGTAGGGGCAGGTTCTGGGAAACGGTTTGGGACAGGTTCTGAGAGAGTCGGGCAGGTTCAGGGAGAGTTTGGGGGGTTTGAACAGAGTCGGGATAGGTCTGAACAGTCGGGACAGGGTCTGATATGGTCAGGGTAGGGTTTGATAAAGACAGGGATGAAGTTTAGACAGAGTCTAGACAGGGTTTGATAAGGACAGGGACGAGGTTTAGACAGAGTCTGAGGAGTTTGAACAGTTGGGAAGACAGAAAATAAATAATAACTAAGAAATAAAATGAAATAAATAGAATAAAGACTTACTTGGTAGAAGACCCGATGAAAGCCGTGGTGTGCAGATTAGTTGATGTCGTAGTGTCGATGATTGCTCAGAGTTCGCAGGTTCGTGGAGAAATTCGCAGGTTGGTTGCTCAGCGTTCGGTTGATCAGCGTTCTGGGATCCGGTTCGAATGGCTGGCGGAGGTTGATGAAGGCGGGGGACGGGGACGGTTCCAGAAATGGTTTGTCAACCGTTTCGGGAAACCGAATGTTAACTGATAACGGTAAAGGGGAAGGTGACCGACGTCGGCAGGATTACCGACGTCGGCCGATAGGTGACCGACGTCGGCGACATCGGTCGGGTAAAGACCGACATCGGTAGATGCATAATGGGGATAGAGCCTAGTTTTAGCTCTGTGTTCATCTTTACATGCTGCTAGGGTCAAGGTTGGTGAAACAAGTGATCGGCAAGGGTTCAATAGGCGAAGAAGAAAGAAGACGAGGAATGACCAGGGGAGTCGACACGATTTCGGTGTCTACATGAAGCACAAAGAGAATATGATAAAGATCCTGAAAAAGTGAAGAAGTTAATCAACAATAAATGTTTAAAAACTCTAAGGGAAAATTTGTCAATGTGGCCATCGAGTTTTCCAAGAAGTGACTTTACTGAAGAAGTTGGTGATCTAGTAACTCTTCTTAGCAGGATAAGAGGTTTGCCCTCTTCCTCACAATTTTATGAATGGATGTATCCCTTCATCAAGATAATTCTCCAAGCCAAAAAAGTCATCTTCTAAGGAGAACAAGTCAGTAACACTTTACATGAGCAATTGATGAAGGTGTCCACTACCTTCAAATTCTACTTGACTTCTTACCTAGTCTATATTATAGCTTCAATGAGAGTCTTTCTGGGTTTAACATCAGAAGGAGATAGGAGAGTAACCCTAGTGTATCAATACTACTCTCAGTTAACATTAAAGGGTTTTATTCATCATTTTATGAGAGTAAATGATGCTTTATTTTTAGTATTTTTATGTCTTTTTTATCCTCAATTAGAATAAAGAAGAGTTTTAGATGAGGCCTAGATAGTTGTGAATGATTTTGGATGCATGTTCTTACAATTTCCTTCTTTTTTGTACCTAAGGGTTGGATTTTTCCAAGGTTATCCTTATATGATTCCAAGATTTACCTTAGACAAATTAGTCTTAATGAACCTATGCAGATAAATGATCGTCATGCATAATAAACATATGGAACATAAGAAGCCCAGTTTCAGGTTCCTAGTTGAAATTGGCAAGTTTTCAGTGTTAATCGCTAGAAAGGCTAGAGCCATGTAAAATAAAATACAACTTGTAGCCTTGAAGCAATTCAAAATAAGACCAAATTTTGATTATAGGGGCATGAAGGATGTAATCAAGAGGAAAACCCAATTTCATGAACCTATGATCGAGGATGTTTGAGTAGATTTGAGAACAGTAGATGGTGTCAGGAAAATGGACTATAGTAGATTATCTCTTGAGTAAATTGAATATCTAGGACTTGTTGATATCCCTAAGAATTTAGTGGATGGATATTTTATTAATGATAGATAAAATACTAAATAGATTTCCAATGCCCCTCTTCCTCCAATCTAGTGGTCACAAAAAGAGCTGACTTCCTTGAGAAAAAGATTTGAACCTATATTGGCAAACACCAATAATTGGTTAGAAAATAAAGGAATTACTTTGAAAGAATTCATCATAGTTGTTTCAGAAGCTAAATTTCAAGAGGCAATAAGAATAAAAGTAGAAAAGAGAATGAAGAACAAAAGTGATGTCCCTTCTTCTTCCAATCCACATAAGCCTAAGATCATATTTGTGATGAAGAAGTCAAAAGTTATTGAGAAAGAGTCAAAAATAGTAGATATGGAAGTTCAGAAATAAAGCACTGAAGAACTAGTGATGAAATAGATGGAGATTGATGATAAACCTATAGATCAACTAGAGAAGGAAACTTTGTCTCCATAAGGGATTATGAAACAAGAAACAAGAATCTCTTCTTCCCCACTTGACACACCTATTACAACTCCACCTATTTCTTCAATTAGTGTTCCCTCTTCTAGATCACCCTCTCCTTCCAAAATAATTTTTGACAACCCTCAAATCACTTTTGAAGATATTCTTCATTATTCAATGTCAATTCCCAATTTGTCATCCCCATCTTTTGATATTGAAGATAGTTATGCTTTTGATCACTCAGCAAAAGGTGTAGTTTTTACTGATACTCCACCTATTATTTCTACTACTTGTGTGAGTGCAACTCGGGTAACACCAACAATGGAGATAGATCCTAATGTAAGTACTCCTATGCTCCCACCATAGTTATCATCTTATATACCCAAAAGGAAGAAACAAGCCATCTCTCCAAATGACTTTGATTTCAATAAAATGGTGTCAATAAAATCCAAGGCCCCAAAGAAGCCAAGGATTCTTTCAAAAATGATTGAGGATAAGGGACAAAAATTTCTAAAACTTTCAAGACCTCCATAGGACACAACCATTGAAAATTTGGATGTAAGTGATTACTCTATCTCTAGAGTTGAATTATGTAAGATAACTCATGAAAGTGCTAAGAGTGATATGCATTCAGCCATGGACATCTTGATTTAGAAATTTGATAGAGAAAAAGAAATGAAGGATCACTACAAAGCAATGGTGGAATAATTGACTATAGTGGTAATGAGAATTAATTTCACTCCAAAAATAGTAACTCTTAAGGCCATTTTCATAGAAGACTCCATTATTTAGAAAGCAAAAAAGACCTAACTCAAAGGAAAAGTACTTGAAGAGTACTTGGATAAGATGCATGCACAAGGAGTTTCCTTACTCACAGAGTTACCTAAGAAGACAACTAAAATGATAAAAATATGAGAAAAACTTGATGATCTTATTAATGTTATTTCTTAGGATATTGAAAGCATAGAAAAGTATCTTGAAAACTGGATGGATATGAAGAAATTAAAAATAAGCACTCTAATATCAATCAGTGTCATTACTAATAGAGACTCTTATACTGAAACTAAAGAGGCATTAACATATAGGAGTCAAGTGCTTAAGGAGTTTCTCAATGACTTCAAATCTTCAAGGAAGCTCAGAAAACAAAATGATGTCAGTCTTTTTATAAATTGGAGGAGCTACCTTACAAACTTACATCACAAGATAACCAATTCCTTTCAGTAGAAGAAATGATTCAGGAATTTGAAGGTATATTCTAGAAAGAATTTGAAGATAAGGAATTTTTAGTAACCTCTATGGATAATATTCTAGATAATCAGTTAACTCTAAATAATCTAAAAACTAGGTTAACTAGTCATGCAAAATCAGTTATAATAGTGAGAGATGTCATAGTCAGAGCTAAGATGATTTTCAAGAACATTGTTATTCCAAACAGTATTAGGATGCAAGAAACTATCACTATGTATGATGCTCACATGAATAAAGATGGAGATATAAATTGAAACTATTTCTCCTTAGTTTAATTTCCACTTTTTTGATGTATTTTTGTAGCCACTTTGGACATTGTTACATGTACTTTTTTCATATGTAATTGCATGTAAAAAAAATAGGAGTCTTAAGTCAAAAAGGACTCTTATCTTTGACTCAGTCAAAGTAATTATGTCTTTTCTAAAAGTCCTCAAGGTCTCTCCCTATAATTAAAGAGGGCCTCTATTATAAATATATCTTCTTTTGGTTATTGGAAACAAAACTCTATCAAAATTAAAATGCCTTTTGAGACTTTGAGCTCAGATTGTAAATCATATTTCATCAAGTGAATGAGAAAGCAAGTGACTTTTAAAACTTTGTATTGGAATAACTTGTGTTGTGTAGGAAATTGTTCTTATGCCCTTTTCCTAATACAATCTTATCTATTTGATTAAATAAGTAGAGTGAGTGAAAATAATCTAGAAGATGGTCTGAAGTTGATTATGGAGACTTTATGCTACTATAATTGTCTTTAGTTTGTGTTTTATTTTTTTAGAATGAAATATATTGGAAAGACTTTGAACTACTTGTATCTTTTGTGATTATATACTTTGTTGTAGTTATTGGTGAAGACTTTGGGCTGCACCTCTTTCTACTGTGATATAAGTTATAAATCAGCAAGAGAAGCAACAATAGGCTTTGTACTCTCATGGGTTTCTTGTGTATTTAGTTAATATCCAACAAGGTTTATTTTACTTTGTAAACATCATTTTTGAAAAAAGATAAATGGATGATATGATCTCACTCCTGAGTTAATTTTTAGTTTAGACTAGTTTATGATAGTTTATAGGGAACCTCCCCTTGTTGAGAGGAGAGATTTATCTCATTACACTGTGGTTGATATAACCATTTTGCCTTCAGTTATATGATGGAAAAATATTCACCCAATAATATGTTTGGGGATCCATAGTAATCCCAATAAAAAAAATCAAGATGAACCAATGCACATCATGGTAGAATATATAGCATGAAGGTTTTGGTAGATCACCAAGTCAATTAAGAAAATTCCAAAAGGGGTCATGGACATTGCACACTACATGATCCACAATAATGAGTATTTTAATTGGCCGTAATATTTTGTTTAAGAACTACTAACAAATATCAACAACTATTGCATGATTTATAAGTAGACCTTTTAGTACTAGTTCCTGATCTTTATGCTTTATTTTAGTCAATGGAAGTCCCCTAAAAGATAGGTACAAACTAACACCAACTATTGGACAACACAACAATTTTGTAACCTGATATGGAAACCTAAGCATAATACCTTAGCCCATGAGGTTAAATTCAAGACATGGTGGGAAGAGTGCTTGGATATGATCACCACACAGGTTTGGGTGCCTTCAAACATCATATAATACTTGGGTCAACATGTTGTTGTCATTTTGATACCAAAAGGTGTGTTTAATCATATTAACTAGCTATTGAGGTCACCATTTAGACCTCTCCCATTTTTTATTACCATGGCCATGGTGCAAGCTAAAGTTACCAAGCAAAAATCCTATGCATTTAGGTGTGCGACACTACTCTAAGCTATTCCACCTATCACACTAGTCATTATAATACAACAATAATAAGAAGCCACCACTTTATAGCCATATAAATTAAATTTCAATCTATTCTTCAAGAAAAAATCAACATCTCCCCAACTAAAGTGCAATATAAAGAACACCACAACCTAGCTTGATGACCCTAAGGTGCCCCAAATTTCAAGTTTATGTGACCTACCTTAGATGGGAACATATGAGCAAGAGGTTTACTAATTAATTATTTTAGACATGGTAGGATATTTTTTGATAGAGAGGAGAATTAATTCTTCTTCTAATAATGCATTGTGTATAGTCTAACTGTGTGAGAAGGTTCCTCTGACTCTGTGGGTAGAAATACCACTGTGCCTTGCATGTATCATAGTCAATATTGTGAGAGAAGAAGTTAATTAGATGTAGTGAAGATTTGACTTCTTCAAGAAGAAAACTTTGACCACTTTCCTAGTCATAGACATCTTTGCACCATTACCAAAAATCCCATAGGAGTCCCTAGTACATATGATAATAACTAGGCTTGAGGATAGGGTCTCACCTACCCTCAAATAAATCACATTCAACTAGAAAAACATGATGCAAGAAGCACAACCTTTTTCATCTTCAACTTCACCAGCACTCAAACATAGGTTGGTTACCCTAGGGTGTAATAAATCACATGTTTTTAGCTCTATGGTCTATCCATGTCATTCATTACCTTCACAACAAGCCTCAGAGGTTGAAGATCTCACACTAGAGTAACCTACATCAAAAGAACAATAGGATTCATGGGTGGAATCAAATCATATAGAAAAATGGCAAGTCAAAAATGAAGAGAAAAAATTCCATAAGAAGCAAGCTCAATAACATCAATCTCAATAAGCAAGTCAATAAGCTGAAGAAGTTGAGTCAACACAAAAGGCCCAAGATGTAGAGGTTGACCAATAGAAGGATCTTGAAGTAGCCAAAAAGGCACAAGAAGCCATCGATACAACCAAAAAGGCATAGGAGGTGTATTACAAGAATATGGTTGAAGAATAAAGTAACAAATATGCTAAAATCACTACCAAGGCCAAGGTCAAAAAGGATAATCAATAATAGGATACAATGGCATAGGTAAACTAGGATATGGAAGATACCACTCATATACGGTAGCAAGTTGAGGAAGCTATAAATAAGAAGAAAAAAGAAGAAGATAAAGCCCTATGTAAATAGTAAACCTAAGCACAGGCATAATAAATAAGTGCAACCAAGGCATAAGCTAACCAAGAAACATAAGCATAGGCTACAATCAAACAAGCCAAGGCTATTATGATAGAGAAATAGAAGAAAAAATAAAAATGTACACAAAATATATAGGAGGAAGAAAAAATGAAAAATAAAGATGCGTACGATGAGATTAATAGGAAAGCAAAGGAGGATGCCAAAAGAAAATATGTTGAAGACATTAGACAACAAATTAAGATTATAGCAGAGGTTACAACATAACAATAAGTTCCTGAGTAATAACAAGCTAGATAAGAGTAGTTAGAGTAAGAAGAATAACCATATGTATCCCTAATGGGTCCATAACAACTAGCATTACCTTTGGGAGGAGTCTTTCTATTAGACATCCCAATTATGGGTAACTGGTGCACAACCTTCTCTCTTCCACTTGAGAGTATGTCATGATCTGAACCTTTAATGACTATAGGCACATTGGTATAATTCCCCCTCTAGTAGGAAGCATCATTGGATGTCTCCAAACTACCATTAAAGAATTAGCTAGAGGGTGTGATAACATTCTAGGAGTCCATTGCACAGAAGGATGCCTCTCTAAAACAAGAAATGTATCAATCCAAGGATAATAATGTTGAGTTAAAGGTTATCCTACATTAATTTTCCACACTTATACAAGATGCTTGTCATAATTTGTACACTCAAGTAATTAGGGACCAATTCATGTCCAATCAATGTAAACTCAAGATGTTTATCTCTGAATTAACTAAGGATTAGTGTGTAACATAAAAAATCCATGCAGTCAACACATTAGGGCAGAACGTTAAGACTAATTAAATGACCCTTATCACTCTACTAGAGGAGTATCAAGGAATTCTTGATACTACTACACTTCAAGCATAACAAGTCATACATAGCTTGTTGTACTAGAAGTAGTAACTGGATACTACTTTAGTCAGTTTTAGTGTATATTTTTCAAAGGTTACCACCACCAAAGCACCCATGTTAGTCCACACTACCAATGGGGAGGATAAATATGGATCAATCCAAGAGTTAGTCAATGTCATGGATAATGTGCATGAGAACCTTCTAAATTGGTAGAGTCATCTTTTACATAGTTCCTTTACTGGCCTCCAAGATTAACATGCAAACAAGATGGATCAACTGAATAGTGAGATTTAGAAAAGGGTCACAAACACTAAGGTATCCTTAAGCATAACTAATGGAATAGATCTCAAGAATATCATTATTTATCATGCTCTATTACACACCTTACTATAGTTAATCCAAGAAGTGATGCTAGACTAGCATACCTACAAGATAGATCTAATTCCCTTTTTTAGCTCAATCACCCAGATTGTCAACACACCTATATATAGACCACCTTTGGAGATATAACATATCATCACTCAATGGAAGGCCATGCAATCCATGTCCAAGGACTCTTTAGGTCCATCATTGTCTGCATATATGCCACCAACATCAAGTTAAATTCTGCACAGAGTACAAATTTTTAAAAAGATTATATAATATTTTATATTGTGAATGACTTAGTAAGATAAGTGAGGCCAGGTTGATTAAAAACCAATAAAAGGTGTCACCTAGTTATGCTAGCTTATTGAAAACCTATAAAGGGTAGTAGGTTGGTTCACTACTTAGTTGAAAACCCAAAGGGTGGCTAAAGAGTGTGCAAGAGGTGAAAATTAGAAATGACACCTTGAACAATTATTGTGACTCTTACTGGTCTAACCATTTCTTTAGCCTCTACTCACTTGTGTGTTTTAGGAGATCCTATGACATTGTCTTAGGATGAGATAACATTTTAAGTTTAGGAAAGTATTGGTAGAAGAATTTAGATTGTAAAGCTATGAAGGATATTTGTCTGATATTTGTGCATTATGTACTCATTTTATCATGTATAAGTTTATTTTATCCCATCTTTATGACTTGTAATAGGCTATATTATGAACAGACTCCACTTTTGGCACCAAGTATGAGAAGAAGATGAAAAATAATAGACTAGAATTGTCTATATATACTTTTGATTGTAAGAAAACTAGGGTCCCACTTTTGAAGAGATCAATAGAGATTCATCTAGTTATGGTTACCTATGTGATTTATTACTATGTTCCTTTCATGTGTTCTCATGTATAATGTTCAGTTAATTTTTTCCTAATTTAACCCAAATGCTTTATTTCTATTTATGAAACATTGGATGTTTTTAATTCTTAAATAATGAAGGATAATTAATGCTTACTATGTTCCTCTTATCAAAACTTATATATGAATTCAATATTCTATTATGTGCACATGAATTATATCATAGCTATCCTCATCCTTAGCATGTTCTAATGCTTTAGGAACCTCTGATAATAGTCAAATTCTTATCTATCTTATATGATGACTTTTGTTTCACACTATATAACACTTATGATGTCATTATTTTCTTTATATTATTTTATGGATTATTTTTTGTGATTACATACTTATTCATGATTTATTTTTATATGGATATCTTATTCTCTTTCATGATTGTTTGTTATCTTATCTCTATAAACATGGATAACTATTATTTTGACTTGGTTATACAAACCTTGCTCCCTTTAGTCATTCCTTATTTACCATATGATTAGTTAGCAAACAATTCATCTCATTATAATCTCCTTTTACCAAATTCACTTGGATCTCCCTTTATTCCCCTTATTCCCTTTCATAAACTAATCATACACATGGTTGATAGTTGAGATAACATGTTAATTCATAATTAATCCTAAGTGTTCTAGTCAATCATGTATTTAGATACTTAGCTTCCTTTAGCCTAATCCTATAGATCATTCATGCATATCCCGTTATCTCTCATTGTTGGTCATTCCATGTCTATATGGCGGAGGAATCTTAAAATCCTTAAATATTAAAAATCCAAATCATTTATCAAAAGGCAATGATCTAAAAGGAAACATTCAAAATTTTAAAAAGTCAATTCACATTACAATACATGATTCTAAGCACATCTCCCTTTTATAATCGAATCTCAAACTCCATAGTTGGCCTTATGATAGATTCAAGGTCCATTAGAGTGCAGTAGGCCAGTAGTTGGAAAAGGAGAATAAAAAATATTTTTAGTGCTACCTATTTTCTCACATAAGTAACCAATATTTATAGTAGACCGACATCTATATAAGGGTCTTGAGAAATGAAGAACACATTGTGGGAAGGTAGGTCCATTTTTATTTTCTTGTTCAAAATAACCAACATGAGCTAATCTTAAATATGACACTTATTTCCCTACATAGCTTTGTGCCTATAGTGAATAGGTATTTTTTGTACATTCATGGTCACTAGTCACTTAGTGTCTTTCTATGTCCTTAGTTTACCTCATGTCTCATAAGATGCCTATGTTACAATTATTAAATTATTTTTTTCACTCCCTAAAACCTAATATTACCCTTGAGAAATATTGTTTTGTTCACTAATCACTCCCCCAGGGGTTCTATTTGTGAGTTATAGTATAAGACCTTGAAAGGGACCAAACCTTCCTCACAAATTATCAAATTTTCACATTACCATTCCAAACATACACTTTTAACATATTTTTCCCATTGTTTTCACCTCATTGGTTTTCCCTTTGTGAGTTTTAGTGTAAGACCATGGATAGGACCTGGCCTTCCTCACAAAATTTTCCAATACCCAAGTCACAATGAAATTACATGTGTTAAATTTGAGATAACATGTGATTTATTATGAGTTACACATCATTAACATGATTCCCATCATGATTTATTATGTTTTATGCTTAATTCATTAATCTTTTATTTATCTCCTTATTTTTTGATTGCATGTAAGAATCCAACTATTTTTCCTATGTTTTTCATATTTCCCAACTTGACTTAGTGTGATTAAATTAAGAACATTTTGCCAATTTTGTTTCTCTTTTATACTTCCCAATGTGATTTAGTATGGTTGATTGACTTGATTTTTTTTATACCATTAGTCTTTCATGTTCTTTCCATTTTATTACATTATTTTCATACTTCCCAATGTGATGTAGTGTGATTTTACTTGTTTTAATTTGTTCCAATTTTTTTCATGGTTCAAAAACATTTTGTCCTCTTCTTTACCACTTCTTGGTTTATTATACTTAGTCTTATTAATTATATTTTTCCAAGTCATTTCTTCTTGTTTCTTTTTAACCATGTGTGTGTACTACATAATATTAGAAAAGAAAACACCCCATATATATTTCCTATAAAATATACAACAAAATAAAAATACATGTGCTAGAAAGAAATATATCTATGCATCAACAATCACAACCAAAATAAAACTCATGAGACTAAAAAACTAATTTTCAAAACAATATATCTCTATATATCATGTGTTTTTATAAAAAAATATAAAAATACATCACTTTAACTCTATGGTTAGGGTCCATCATGCCTATCTCATGGCTTAGATATGTTTCCCATAAATGCCTCAAACCATCCCCTTTGCACAATATACTATAATGAGATGGTTTGAGATCTCAACCTTGCTACCTATCCCTATAGGTTGGACACCTAGGCCGGTACCTATCCCATATAGATTGTGGTAGCCATGTGTATAGCTCTCTCCTGAGATAGGGCCTACTAGGCCTATGCCTCTCCTACTCTTACCCTTGTCAATGGATTCAATCCATCCCCACATGTCTATAACTACCTTATAGCCTCCCCCACCAATATAAACTAGCCCACCTGAGTTGGGGCAGATGGTACCATATGATCATCTAGTGCGACAAGGTTGCATGGTGCCAACACTCCATCCAAAATGTCATGGTGCATTGTCATGAATAAGGACCCCCATTTAACCTCCTCTATTATAGGGTCTGTAAAAACTAAAACCTAGATAGATATCATATCACATATACATCTCAAAATTTATCTATCTACAATCATATAAGTATTCTATCTGAAAGACTAACAAATCCAATATTTCTTACCTATCCTAATGTCACCAACCACCATCTCCCTATCTACTCATTCACTAAGCATAGTCTCTCCATTGACCCATACCCCAAGTACCTCATCTATGGGTTTTCTCCCTATCAAATCAAAACTTATAATCACTACCCATGCACACCTCAAGCCTCTCCTCAGTGGTGCCTCTATTAACAAACTCTACCTTAGGTTAAATGTCAATTCATCTTATGTAAGCACTCTCATTTGTGCTCGATCTTGCCACTGGCATATCCATTAGTGATGTGCCTAAAGTGGTCATTACTCTTCTTGTTTTTATGCCTATTATGGTACCTATTATACCCATACATCCACATCCATGCCCTCTCTTATTCTAGTTACTAATTTTCATGCTTGATCAATCCATGTTCTCACACACCATAACCTATTCTCTCATCTCTCAACTAGCACTCTTCCTCCTATTAGGTTGTGGAGCTAAAAGCTTCAACTGATGTAGACATGGAGGAGGTTGCTGAGTTCTAGGGATACTGGTGTTAGGAGTGTGACTAACGTCGGTCAGGGTTGAATAGAAGGGAAACTGACATCAGTAGAAATTGGCCAATGTCAGTCATCTCCAGTCAGATAGGGACCGACGTCGGTCACCTGTGCGGTTCTAGAACTGCTAGTTTCACGAACAGTTTGTTAACGAACTATTTATTTGCATGTTAAAGGCTATTTTGAGTCTAGAGTTTCATGTCTAATTATTGTAAATTAGAAGTCTAAGTTATTGTTTAAGTGTGGGATCTATTTATAGACCCATTGGCATGTATTATAATTAGTGCAAATATAGGAAGGCAAGGAAGATCCTTCCAATTGTAAGAACAAGTTGATCTACAGGTTGTTGCAAGATCTGGGAGAAGTTCTACATGTATAAGTAAGATCATTTGAGTTGTAGGTTATTGCAGGTTCATGGGAGATCTAGTTGAAGTACTTTGAGTGCTTGTGTACTGGTAGTGTTATTACTAACTAGTTAGAGGTGAACACCAACTCTGTGTTTGAGTTGTGTGTTGGGACTATTTTTGGTAGGAGAGTGAACTCTTGAAGAGAATTACTGTACACTTGGTGTGGTAAGCCTAAAAGGTGTGTAAGAGTGTGGCGTATCTTCATTGTATTTTTTTTGGATGAGTATTAATACAGATTGTGTTGTCTCTCATATTTTGTGCCATTTGTGAATTCTAGTTACTTATTACTTTTGGTTAATTCTGCATATTAGTTGCTTATACAAGGTAATCATATTGTGCTCTTATTGAGGAGCAAGATCCTGACAAGTGGTATTAGAACATTTATGTTCTTGGTGCCCCCCAACAACTGGTATCAGAGCTTTTGGTTGGGTTACTAACAGGTTATATCAGATCTAGTTAGTGTTTGTTGATTACAGGTTACTCACAGTGGTTTTTGTTTGAGTGGGAGTATAGCAATGGTAGAAGAAAGTAAGCTATGAATGGAGAAGTTTAATGGCAAGAACTATCAATTATGGAGGATGTAGATAGAAGATTATCTGTATCAGAAAGATTTTTACTTACCGTTGGGTGGGGTTGCATGCAAGCCCACAGATATGAAGGATGAAGAATGGAAGGTTCTTGATCAAAAGGCTCTAGGATCTATAAGGTTGAGTCTTGCATCGTCTGTGATTTCTAACTTATCACAGGCTAAGACAATGGTAGAGTTGATGAAATCTTTGGCAAATTTATATGAAAAACCCTCAGCTTCGAATAAGGTATTTATTATGAAGCAATTATTTAATTTGTAAATGTTGGAAGGTGGATCTATTCATAGTCATCTTAGTGATTTCCATGGTTTGGTAAACTAGTTAAATTTAATCAATATTGTTTTTGATGATGAAATTAAGGCTCTCTTAATCTTATGCTCATTACCTAAAAGTTGGGAGAGTTTGGTAATGGCAGTTAGTAATACTACGTCTGCTTCAAAAATCTTAAAAGTGGATGATGTTGTGAGTGTAATCTTGAATGAAGAAATTCATAGGAAAAACACAGGTGAATCATCAGGGAATGCTTTGAGTGTTGAAAGTAGGGAAAGGCAAAGAGAGAAGATCAAGCATGGGAGATCAAGGTCAAAGATAGGTAAGAGATCTAAGTCTAGGTATGGCAGAATAACCTACTAGAAATGTGGAAAGCAAGGGCATCTAAAGATAGATTACAGGTTAGTTGAAGATCAGTAAGAAGGACATGAAGAAGTAGATGTTGCAGAGTTTGTTACACAAGATGATCTGGTATGTTCCTTGGATAAAGTAGAATCTTGGGTTTTAGATTCTGGTGCCTCTTTTCATGCATCCCCAAATAAGGAATTTTTTCATGAGTATATCCAGGGAGACTTTGGAGAAATTGTTGGCAAAGGGAAAGTGAAGCTGAAATTGCAGACAAGTAACACATGGGTGTTGGAGGAGGTCATGCATGTCCCAATCCTAAAGCAGAATTTGGTTTTTGTAGGAAAGTTAGGTGATGAGGGTTGCACAGTAACTCTCATAGTGGACTCTTGGAAAGTTTCCAAGGGTGCACTTGTTGTAGCAAGAGGTAAGAAAGTAGGTACGCTTTATCTATCTACTTGTATTACTGATTCTCCTTCTGGTTTATCTACTTCAGCTGTAGATTCAAAGATGTGGCTTAATAGGCTTGGTCACATGAATATGAAAGGGATGCATGTTCTTGAGTCAAATGGTATGCTTTCAGCTTTGAAAAGCATGGATCGAGATTTTTGTAAGCAAAAGAAGAAAGTGATGTTTCTTGAGAAATCCAATGTTCGTGACAAGAACAAGAAAGCCTTGGTTTTTAAGGAGAAGATGATAGACAGAGATCAATTCAAGGGGCTAAGGAATTCTAAGCAAAGCAGGGTTGATTTGGATAGGATTTTTATCCAAAAGGAGCTCGCGGGTAAAAGTCATCGCTCACAAGTAAAACATAGAGACCGACGTCAGTTAAAAAATTGACATCGACATCTAGATAGGGACTGATGTCAGCTATGTGCAACCTAACATCAGTGACTCAGGGACCAATAAACACCAGCATCAGTTAGGGGGAGCTAACATTAGTGATGAGGTAGTCACATGGAATTGACATCGGTTGGGTACAAACTGAGATGTGATCGGCATTAGTCACTGAGATGGATTTTGGGTGGATAAAAAGCTGTCAAGGAGTCTCAAGCACCCATGTGGAGGACTAAAAGGGTAAGTAAGCCTCAAATTCATCATTTCCCTTCTTTACACTACTTGTTGCTCACTAATGGTCAAGAACCAGGAAGTTATTAAAGAAGCAGAGCAGGTAGATCTAGGAAATAGTGGGAGCTTGGCATGGATGAGGAATGTGATTCCTTGGAGAAGAACCAAATGGGAGTTGTTTGGTGGAGTTACCATCTGGAAGAAAGCACTGAGAGATGAATGGATGTTCAGGATAAAGAAGAGCAGGAATGGACACGTGAGATGGAAGGCCAGGGTATATGGTCTTGGTAAGCTACAGGACAATGGAGGTTTGATCATTGTGTTTCTCTTTACCAAGTTGGATAATATTAGCTACATTATCCTATTATTGTATGTTGTGCTTGTTGCAGAGTCACATATGCAAGGAGTTGCTGAACTAAAGGTAAAGCTAGTTCAGAGGTGTGTCATGAGGAATTTGGGAGTAGCAAGATTATTTGGCATGAGTGTGTTCTAGAGACATGGAAGGTCACAGGTTTATTTTGTCTCTAGATGATTGTGTGAAACTGGTTAGCACGTCGATGGTTAGACAAGTGTCCTGATTCACATGATGAGGTTAAGTACATGGTATGTACTATACCTAAGTTTGCCCAAGTAGTGGGTGTTGTCAGCAAGTTTGGGGTCAATATGGGAAAGAAGCACTAGAGGGCAGTTCAGTGGATTCTTAGGTATCTAAGAAGGACCAACAGTAGATGCACATGCTATGTAGGGTCAAGTTCTTGTCTACATGGGTATGTAGAATTAGATGTGGTAGGTGATTTGGATGATAGGAGTTACACCACAATATTTGTGGTGGTTGGTCTTCAAGAGTGATCTTGAAGAGGGATACAAAGCCAAGGGAACAAACTAGATGATGTATAGGTATAAGTACAGTTGCAACTATTTATCTCTAAGTGGGAGATTGTTAGGTTGTGGAGCTAAAAGCTTCAACTAATGAAGGCATGGAGGAGGTTGCTGAGTTCTAGGGATATCAGTGTTGGTAGTGTGACCAACATTGGTTAGGGGTGAATAGAAGGGAAACTGACATCAATAGGAATCGACTAACGTCGGTCATCTCCAGTCAGACATGGACTGACATTGGTCGCCTGTGCAGTTTTAGAACTGCTAGTTTCATGAACAGTTTGTTAATGAACCATTTATTTGCATGTTAAAGGATATTTTGAGTCTAGAGCTACATGTCTAAATTATTGTAAATTAAAAGTCTAAGTTATTATTTAAGTGTGGGATCTATTTATAGACCCATTGGCATGTATTGTAATTAGTGCAAATATAGGAAGGCAAGGAAGATCCTTCTAATTGTAAGAATAGGTTAATCTGTAGGTTGTTGCAAGATTTGGGAGAAGTTCTACATGTATAAGTAAGATCATTTGAGTTGCAGGTTGTTGTAAGTTCATGGGAGATTTACTTGAAGTACTTTGAGTGCTTGTGTATTGGCAGTGTTATTACTGACTAGTTGGAGGTGAACACCAACGCTGTGTTTGAGTTGTGTGTTGGGACCATTTTTGGTAGGAGAGTGAACTCTTGAAGAGAATTACTGTACACTTGGTGTGGGAATCCTAAAAGGTGTGGAAGAGTGTGGTGTCTCTTCATTGTATTCTTTTTTGGATGAGTATTAATACAGATTGTGTTGTCTCTCATATTCTGTGTCATTTGTGAATTCTAGTTACTTATTACTTCTAGTTAATTCTGTATATTAGTTGCTTATACAAGGTAATCATATTGTGCTCTTATTGAGGAGCAAGATCCCGACAAGTGGTATCAGAACATTTATGTTCTTGGTGCCCCCCAACACCTCCTATCTCCCTTATCTTTCTAGTTTATCATGCTTAAAATGTAGTAACTACTATAGGAACTATTAGGTGTTAGATTATAAAATATCCTAGTAAGTATGCTACTAGATGTGTCTCTACCCACTAGGTATAATGGCCCATGATCTACACTTGATCTAACCCTAGTTTCGTAATCACTCAACTAGGCCAAATAGTAGCAATATGTGCATATGGTTGCCATAAGATATCTCCTCATGGGACTATCTATAGTGATGGCTATGGGGCATGTCCTATGTTACCTAGTCTTATCACTATCTAGAAACCTAAGGTAACCTATAATTGACCACATGGGGAAACCCAACTAGTTGATACATTAGGAACCTCTCATATATCCATGTGTTTGGCAACAACACTGGTCTCATGGTCTTCCACCCTGTGTTGCACTCATCATGACTAACATGCATCCTCTTTATCTCAGTTTTCATCTCCCCACCATCCTCACTCTCTGGTTCATTCACTTGATATATCAAACCTCTATTTTTACTATCATAGTAAATAATACCACATAAATTCTTTTTTTCACCCTATTTATATTTACTATTTCAAAATTATTTACCTTTCAAATATTTACCATCATATTTCATATTTTGCTCATATATTTGTCTATAATAACTCTTTTTCCAAATTGTATATTTTTTTGTAATCCTAATGTCATAGAGAATATTTTCAACTATTATATGAATATGATATAAACATTTAGGTTTTTCACTCTTTTGTGCTAATCTCTATAGTCCACCTAATGTTCCTCACATTGGACACCTTCACATTTCTCACATATCCTTTTATATCTATAACACTAATGTAAGTAAATGTGTGTGTTTTTCAATTATTTCCTTCCATTTATCTATTTTCTCCTTCACTTTTTTTATCTTCAGCATTATTTTTCACTATGTTCTTTTCTTGAAGCACCATTCTATGTTACACCTACATGACACATGATGAGATTCAAGTGGGCATATGTATACACATAATATTTTCAAACTTTATCAATTATTGACACTCTTTATCTTGAAGGAACCCATTGAGTCTCAATATCTTTGAGTGCATTCCTTAAAGGGTGTACTGAGAAAGGGGTGGGTAGACCATTAGTACTTCATATGATTATTGTCCCTTTTTCTACTTTTTATCTACACACTTATCTCCTAAAAACCATTCCCCTAAGCTTTGCCTCCTATTTTTCACCCTTCTCTAATATTTTACCATATTCATTATCCCTTTCCCTAACCTAAACCCATTTTTGGTAGTTTACATGACATAGTCAACCACATTGAGCTTGTATTATTATTGACAAAGTTTATTAGGGACTAGATCAACCCATGGCCAACCTAGTTCATGACCTAGTTAATTTTTGTAAATTATAATAATAGGTCAACCGGGTCAACCTTGTCATCCTAAACTTTTATAAAGGTTTAAGGTTAGATCCACCTATATAAACACAATCATTTCCATCATTTATTATGAAGAGAAGATGAAGTAAGATATATTATGTATTTGCTTATCCACCATTATACTTGAGGATCAAGCTTAGGGTTTCATACTTTCTTTAGAGATACAAATCTTATCTTATGGAGAAGTCTTTTGGATGCATTGATAGGTTATGTATCCTAGAGTTGATTTATCCTTGTCATTCTTACATACCACAACAACATCTTACAAATCACCTTGGCCTAAGGAGAGATTGAGGCTTGGTGATTTCATCTTGAAAGGTAAGTATTCTTAACTTCATTCCTCATTTGTAAGAGTAGATAGATATGCATTTACACTTCTCTTCCATGAATTAGGATTTTGTATATATTGACATGAGTATATGTCTTCTATACATGTTTACTTTCAATTTATTACCCCCACTTTGTGCCACAAGTTTTGGTGAGAACTAAAATAGATTTACTTTACTTTTTATTAGTTTAGTGAATGTCAAAACATAGGAAGTAGTTAGGGTTATTATGTAGTTTTGCTTGATTAGAGGCTTTAGAACCCTCCCTAGTGAATTTATTATGGTAAGAAATCCCTTGGCTAGGTCTAGAATATTCATCTTGGTCATGAATGAAATTATCTAATGTATCCCTAATCATAAGTGTAAGTAGGATTTATTTTATCCAAGATATGATTAATTTTTAGATTTGCTACATTTCCCATTTCATACACTATTCATGTATCACTATTCATAGATGAAGTCGACATGGTGACTAGGTAGGTGAGGTGGAGCCTAGGTGATATTGCAAGAATGTGATGTGATAGTGGGGTCCATGGTGGGTCCCAAGTGTGATCATGATGATGTGATAAGTGTGGGGTGTAGCACTCCACTTGAGGACATAGGTCTTGTCCTTATTGTGTCACATGGGATTATCTTATAGTGTTATGATTGTAAGGTCATGATATGGGATGCCATGTTTGGTGGTCCTATTTTCACTTGGATTATCACGCTTTGATTATATGCCTAAGCTCTCCTCATCCAAGTGGCACAATGGAAACCCCTCTAGGCTTTTGGGTAGCCTAAGGATGAGGTAAATCTCTAGATAGGGATAGCTCCCTTGATGTACCACTTTAGATCACAACTATGTCTAAACTTTGGGGGGGGGGAAGGGAGAGAGATAAATAAAATAAAATAAGAATATTCTAAGGTAGGTGATACACTAAATAATATGATGACTTCCAACCAACAACATGTTACACATGAGAATAAAGTACTAACTAAATATACACTTCAATCTGCATCTTCTCACGTCAATGTTACATTATGAGGTTATGGATGAATGTGTAAACATAGGAGGACTAGACAAGATGCCTTTAATGGCACTAGTGAATAGACTAACTCAATCAATCCTTGACATTTCCTAGAACACTTCACATGCCCTACAAGAATAAGCTTTCTAATTGTAAATAGGATGAAATAGTGAGACATGTTAAGGAATCCATAGTCTTCACTAAGAAAGACCCAACATTCAAGTAGAACAAACTATAAATAGTCATGAAGAGGTAAAAAATTAGTAGTATTATTGATCAAATGGTATGAAAATGATTGAATCTTTGCCATACTCAGGTGGAGCATAAGTTAAAATGGCCAAAATGGCTAGTTCTTATAGAACTTGAGAGAGAGAGAAAAAGAGAAAAGTCCAAGGGTCACAAGGACACTTGTCAAGATCATAAAATCCATTTTTTATAAAAGAGAAGATGATATGTGATGAAACATGTAAGGTCAAAAGGAACAAGTGGTTATCCAAGTCATCAAAATCTTACAAAGTGGCATAAAATTCTCTTAACTGGCTGATAAAACCACCTTCATGATTTGGGATTCTTGAACACCTCATAACTAATTAGGAAAAGTTAAAATTATTGGAATTAATGGTAAGTCTTTCATAATTTCCTCCCTATGCATTGGTTATATTATTGGTCCTCTAGAATCATCTAGAAGTGATCCATTATCATCTACAATCCAAAAAACTCATCTTCATAAACCTTGCACACTTGGCCTCAAATTTGGATTTAGTTTCCCATGAAAATATATGGGATAAAATGGATGAAAAGTTTCAAGGCCCTCCATGGAGTTATAGGCATCAATAACACCTTAAAATCAATCTACTTAAAGTTTTCCACCCTTCTCACCATCATGTCCACTATGCTAATTTTAATTGGATAAGATGAAGTAGTTGGTTATAGTACTTAGGAGTTGTTTCAAGGCTTGAAATTGACATGGAGAGTTATCTTAATTATCAATATTTCTTCCCATGTGATTATAATCTATTGAAACCACTTGGAACCTGCACAACACATAAAATAGTCAAGAAAACTCTATTTCTACCATGTTCATATAGATTCCATAAAACTAATTTTGATGGTTGAGAGCCTACCCGAGTCCTCTAAAACATAAAATAATCATTATAGACAAAATATTTCATTTTGGTATATTTATAGCTTCATCCTCTCCATCAGGTTTTGTCTGAGGGTTTGCAAGGGTTTTAATCTCATCCTACTCCTAAGCTTTGTTCATGAAGGTTGGAAGTTGGATTATTAAAATAATTCCATAAATTTTTATCTTAAGGACCACTTATAACTCCTTCAAACATCCCTAAGCTCCATGTAAATCCTTCAATGATATGTGAACACTCCAAGTTAGCCTATCGAGCTTATAGATCTATTTCTTGCATGCTTAAGTTAGTTTCTGAGCCAAAAGTGAAATTTTCATAGTTTAATTTGCATATTAAAAATTTAAAAACATATTATTTGACCCCATAAACATGTTTCAATAGGTTAAAAATCTCATCTCATGCTATAAGTGTGAATGACCCCCCATTTGGACACTAGGTCTAATGTTGGTGTTATAGCCTATCTGCAACTTTTGTAGGTTTAGACCTCCAAGATGGGGTTATTACTTATATTAAATTTCCTTAATAATGTCTCAAGTGTGTTTCAACCTCATAAAACTCTTTTTAATGCTTAATTAGTCCCTTGGCCCACCATTGGGCCTCTAGGCCTAAAAATGCCTATCATTCTTAACTACAACTATAAGGGTTTAGATCATCCTACCAGGTTCCATAATCTTGTGAGGTGTTATCCACATTTTACTTGATTATACCCAAATAGAAACAACTATTTTATAGGTTAAAACATCACCTAATCCATTACTCATCACTTTCTTTGAAAATTTGCCAGTGTACGCATGAGGGGAAGTACCCCTATCTAAGATAAAATAAGAGGATTTCCCCTATTCTCTTAGGAAAGATGAGTATTGGAAGGCCTTATTAAATTTTTTAGGACCTTCCACACCAAAATTAAGATTTATATTAGGTCATTTTTCCTTTAAATTTCTCTAAAACCTAAAATAAACCTTATGTGAAGAAACTATCAGTAGGGTTTAAGACTGTGGACTATATGATATAGGTTTATAGTCTTTTCTTTACTTGTTTATAATTCATGAGGGTTATATTAGACTATTATAATAATTATAAGGTGATATAATCTTGTTCATCACCTCAATTATTCAATACTCTCTCCTTACACTTTTCCACTGTAGACACTAAAAACTGTACACACAGTCCTAGTCATCACAATACCTTTGGTTTGTCTTGAACCTCTATCGACTACACCTATAAGTTTGAAAAAACTACCTAGCCTAACCTACTTACCTAATAAATATTCAATTTATTCACTTGTTTAGCTTAACTCAAATTTTCACCCATTTTAACCTATCTTTTTCCCTTATCCTCGACCGATGATGGTCACCTTAACTGATGATGGTCAGGTTGGATAGCCTGGACATAACATGCAACCTACATGCAAATCACTACCTTAATTTTTAAAATATGGTAGTTTAAATCAAGTTTAAATCCCTTTTCATGTGTGAATTATATTTAGAATCCTTCTTCAATTCTAATTTGGATAACCAATCCTACCTCTTGCTTGTGCCTATAAGAGAGAGAGGTTTGGGAGGTCAAACCATCTACAATTGTTATCAAGAGATCTTTGTATCCATAATCTCTTTTTTCAAGTCAATCCACATTATCATGTTTTACCAGTCATCACATAGGTAGCCTACTTGTCATTGACCCTCCACTAAGCTCCCAAGTACTATTACACTATTGAAATCAACCTAGATTCCACCAACATGCAAATCCACATCAAACACCCACTAAATAATCTTTGGTAAGATAAGTATTTATTTTATTGTATTATTTTACCAAGTTTTTTTTCCAAGCCTAAGCTATCTCCTAGAATCCAATTTCCAAGTCCCATGAATCAGCAAACCCAAACCACAATTTCACTTCCAAATTCACTGATAGGCAATTGATGATGGTTACCCTCAACTAGCGATGGCCACCTGACTAGTGATGATTACCCTTAACTGATGATGGTTTCATGATTGATGATGGTTGCATGAATGATGATAGTCACCTATGGCACCAAAAATTAGAAATATAATTTGACCCTTTCACTCCTAACTAAATTCACTTTTCTATGTCCTTACCTATTCATAGGCCCCATTCTAATTTTTTGAGCCATACCCTGACCTGGTAGCACTAGTATTAATTAGTTTGTCACTAATTATATTATTTATAGTCTATCTTTATAACAAGCTTTCTTATATTTATTTTAAATACCTTTTGAATATCAATTCAATTAAATTATTTCTAGTTTATCAACTTGATTTCTTGAAACATGTGGATTAATAGCCCCTAAGTAAGCTCTTGCTTCCAAGATCTAGCTATCACTAGGCAATCCACCCAACTATCTATCTAAAAAACAAGTTTTCTTTAGTGATTTCTTATATGTAGGTCATCCTCCCAAGCTAAAGAGGAACTCTCACAATATTCTAATTTAACATGTGCATAAATAAATAGATATTCCTACCATAAACCATATTGAGCTTATTTCTCTCTTTCTTTAGAACCTTAAGTGAAAATTTACATGAAATATTATGGTACAATCAGTGGGACCTATATTATTTACTCATGTTTTATTTGCATTTGTATGCTCTTCTCTCTATTTATGCTCATAATTAAGACTAAAATTTCTTTTGGGATTAAAATCAATTGCATCTATTGCTTGATTTTAACATTAGTTCACTTTGAATTAAAGCACATTAATCTTATCATAGAACCACTTTTGTTTCATACACTAGCCAAACCACTTTCATTAATCAAACATCAAAACAATTTGAGACAAGGCTTGACTAGGATTTCATCACCTAGTTGTCGCCTTACCCACTCTTGGTGATCTTACTTGGAGATCATTACCAAGGGGAGAACCAACTCAGCTCTTTGGTTAAGTATAAACTCTAGATATCAATATATATTGGCTAAGTACCTAACACCCTTATCACTATGGGACTATGAAGTGAGGGTGTAGGCAACAATACCAAGCCATGTATTGATTCAAATATATATTATTTTGAGTACCTAAACAACCCAAAACCAACCATAGACTACTTTTATAGTACCTGATCTATAAGCCAATTTCTATCACACATTCTCATAAACTAACACATAATCCAAAAGTGAGATTAAAACTAGCCTATAGGCTTAAATGTACTTCATAGTGTGTGTCTTGATTGCCTTGATAATTTTCTTGTCTTCTTATTTGAGTGGTGAGATTGTTTTTTTCTCTCCCCTTTTTCTTATATGGTTCTCACTCATCAACAACAAAGAGAACTAGTAGAACAAAACATGTCACTTAAATAAACCTCTTCTACCTCCTCATCTATAGAGTACATCTTTGAGGTAGAAGATTCACCTCATCCATTAGGAAGCTCTACTTTCCCTCTAGTATTTCCCTAAGGAGAAATGAATTTGACCACCTTTATAGACAACAATCTAATAGCCCTTCAGTACTATCTTAACAGCTCTTCTCACCATATCCCAATTTCAATTCCACTTCAATATCCTCCTTATGGCATGCCATCCCACCTTATGGAGGGTATCCTTATTGCCATAGTCACCACCCAACCTTTGACCACCTAGGCATCTTCATCTACTAACCCCTTTGATGTTATGGATAAGAAATAACCTATCCAACCAACTGTTACCCTCACACCTTCCACCCCTACTAATTACTTCTCTACCTTGGGGAAAATCCAACCATTAACCCATCATATCCCACTTGTAGTTAGAGCACCCACTACCAACATTACCAACCTCCCCTTTGTCAAACCTAGCCTATCAGTAAACACCCCTTTACAAAGCTTAGGGGTATCTATCCCTTCTACCTCACCACCCATCAGCACAAAGGTCACTACCTTCCCTCTTGTCAACAATCCAACTACCACCCATGCCCTATCCATAGGGACTTCTCATCAATTACCCATTACACCTAATCTAGGATACGTCCCTAACCCACAATGGTATGTACTCACTACCCAACCACCATCAACCACCTACCCTACCCAACCTCTAGCATCCACATTCCAATATTTGGTAGCCTCTCAACTTCTAAGTAATTACCAATATGTTTCCCAACCTCAACCATAATATCAACCTTATAATCCTTTTGGTGCACCACCTCAAACCGACCTAATGAAAATTCTCATAGAGAAGATGACTAACCTTGAGTAATCCATTTTAGGAGCTCATAACATCCTATCCTATGATCAGATTTGTAATGAATCTATTCATCCTTTTATCCCCATCAGACCTTACCCTCCTCAATGGGAACTTCCAAAATTTACCAAAATTCAAAGAAAAGAGGACCCCTAGTAATACCTTAGGGATTTCAAGAATGAATGTTACATGATTACTTATGATGATTCCATTCTCCTTCAAACCTTCCCCATGTCTTTATCTAACCCAACACTTGATTGTTATAGTTCCCTCACCAAGCATTCCATCTTATATTTCACTAAACTAGCACAAGTCTTCTTAGATCACTTTTCCATTAACATTTCCAAGAAGGTATCTATCACATACCTCTATTTTATCAAGCAATTTTATGATGAGTCCATTGCCAATCATGTTGCAAAGCTTGATTAATTAGCTTTCAATTTCCCTACCTCAACTTAAGCTTATATAAATTTTTGCTTGAGACTGTACCAAACATATATCTTCTACACTACATATCCAAAGCTTTAGAACCTTTGATGAGGCTTTTACCATGGCATGTAAATTGGAAAACTAGGCCATAGATGAGGGTAAATTGAAGTTATGAAACAAGAAATGTACCTTCAAGACCAATGAAACCTCTTCTTCCAAATTATGAACCAAACCAATACCGAAACTAAGACCAGGGGAATCATGAATTTCATAATCCTTAAAATCACCCCTCTACCCAATATCAAATAACAAAATTCTCTCATTACCTTCAATCAAAATGTAAGCAACCTAAACCAAAGAAACCAAAAATAATTCAATCCACTTGGAGAATCTTACACCTTGATTCTAGAGAAGCTACTAAAAGATAACCTTATACAACTTCTAATAATCAAACCTCCCCAACAATTTGATTCTTCTCATCTAGCACCTACTTGGTATAATGAGAATGACTACTATGCTTTTCATCAGGTATAATTGGAAATGACATTAGTTGATGTAATACTTTCAAAAATATTGTTTAGAGTCTTATCAACAAATGGGAACTCATGTTGGATAATCCCAATGGCCCTCAAAATCAAGCTCTTGACATCTTCAAAAAACCTTTTCCCAACCATGCCACTATCAAAACCAAGGACACATAGGCTTAATTCTCTAATAATTCCCACATGGTCAACATGATTCATGATACACCTATCCATGAGGACCTAATCAACCAATCTACCCATTCTTCCACCACCTCACTTATCAAGGTAATAACATCACCTTACCCTCCTTTGGATAGCCAAACCAAAGAGGTTCCTTTCTCCCTATCTACCCTCATAAAAGTCTTGGAATCATCACATACTACCTCAACTAGTGCATCTAGATAAATCAACATTCCTGATTCACCACCTCTACCAACTACCAAACAAATTGCCAAACCTATGGATGTCATCCCTAGAGGAGAAGTGGCTCCACCAACACCTATAATGGAGGAGATATCTATCCCAACCCTACCTTCTTCACCTCAAGAAATCAATCAACTTGCCAACAATCCTCCACAACCTAAAAATCTATCTATTTCATCCACTACCCATAGTTTAAGACTAGTACACAAAGCTTTTTCTACATTAGTATAAAAATTGGAATTTTCCTTAAAACCAAACATGGATAGAACCACTTTAAAGAAATAGTTAAGGGTTCCCTCTATTAACAAACCTGAACCTTCTAGCATGCCTCTAACTAATCAATCCATCATCTCTCTACTACCTCTTAAACCAATCCAAACCTCTAACAACCCCTCAAATTCTTAGTCAACTAAAACATCCTCCACCTTACCAACTAAACCTTTCAAAACTCTTGGTGCATTCCCTACTTAGAATTTGGTTTACCCATCCTTGAAATTAGACTTAACTTCACCCAAGCCTATACCCAAGTCTTGACCCACACTAGCCAAAAAGATGAAAACATTGAAAGGACAAATGACTAAGCCTCTACCTCCCTCTACCTTGCCCTCTATCTTAGGGTCTCACCCTTTCACTTTTCTTAAAAATAAAACCCCTTTCAACATATGTCACCCACTATCATTGATTACACCATCACATTTATTATTCGAAGAACTGATCCTTCTCAGATCATAACTAGTCAAACCATTAAACTCAACCACCCCAATTACCAACATACCCAAACAAAAACAATCAACTAGAAACACCACCTTACCCAAACCATCTCTCACTAAACCTATTTCCACTAACACACACATCTTATCAACCAAAACCATGCTCCCTAAACCTTTCTTACTTCTAGCAGAATCCTATACGACCATTCTTCAAAGTTTAGTGCAGACCTCCTACCTCACATTACCTCCCATCAGTCTTTTTGATCCTTTTGTTTTGAAGCCAAATTGGTAAAATAACCATCAAATCTGATCCTATCATAAGACACTTGGGCATGACACAAAGAATTGTAAAACTCTCTAGGCCATTATCCACCAAATCTATGACAAGGATGATCTCTTGATAGATGACCTTCCATCGATTCCTCTACCATTGAAACCAATAACTGGCTATCAATATATTCTTAATACCCCACTCTTACCTCACAGTGATGAAGAATCTACCCAATCCCCCATCACACCTTCCCCTTCTATTCATACTATTAATATGGTCACAAGATTTCAATAAAAGGATAAAGGAAAGGCCAAAGTTTCCATTCCATGGACATACCCACTAACTCACCCTATACCAAACCAAATACAAACCTCCACATCTATAACTAAGCCCAAAGTCACCATCTTAGGCACTTCAGAGACTAACCCCTCTTAATCCATCAAGAGGGTCATCCTTAAACAACTTCACTAGACCCTAATAAAATTAGCCTCTATGAGCTCATTTCCACCTCACCTCACCATCATCAGGCCATGATTGAGGCTATGCAAGCCATTAAGGTTAGGCAAGGAGATTCCCACCCTATAGAGGCATTTATCAGTGTGCTTTAGCTCTCCACCCTTGTTACCTTTAAAGACTCAGAGATACCTTCTATCCACCTCAAAGACTTAGATCTTCCTCTTTTTATTACAACCCACATCAACGAAACCTACATCAAATAGATTAAAATAAAGGGGGGGCTAGTATCAACATCATCTCTTTCCATGCCTATGAGTAACTCAAGTTACTAGACAATGTCATGTCCATAACTTATGTCATCCTTAGATTCTTTAATGACACTATGACTGCTACCTTGGGAATTGTTATCTTGCATATTCATATAGGACCTTGCATGCTCCCTAAACTCTTTTTGTCGTTGAAGGTGAATTCTAGTATAATGTTTTGTTAGGGAGACCTTGGATCTAAGCCATGGGATGTGTACCTTCCACCCTCCATTATTGTGTCAAGTTTGAACATAAAGGTCAAGTTGTTACCATATAAGCTAACCATATCCCTTTTTTATAATGTAATATGACCTACTGACCTAATGATGTTCTTCTACCTCCATCCAAAACATTAAAAATAACCACCATTAAGCCCTCACCCATGGAAGCTAAAGTCATTACTTCTTTGTCTTCCAATAAGGCCTTTACCAAATCATCTATACCCATGAACCAGATACCCATCACTAATCCTTTAGAACCTACTTTCTAATGCCTTACCCTTGGATAATACCATCTCATCACCCTTGATGCCCTCCTCACTACCAAATAATATGGGAAACTCAATCACTAATTAGGTTATGAACCTAAAATTAGAGCCATCACCCCCTTAGGGCCTCCAAGATATCAAACCCACTTTATCTACTGGTAAATTGATAATCCACTTACTGTTGCCATCACTCCCTCTCCACCTCAACCATTCACCTCTACCTTCTATAATTTGGATAACCCACACTTTGCCAAACTATACCTTCATAGATGTGTTTGGAAGGGATTTGGTTTAGGATGATATGAGCATAACCCACACATATTAACCTTGATTAATACCTAAAATCCTTACAAGAAGCATGGCCTCAGCTTCATTCTACCTAATAATAAGAAATCCAAACAAACTACCCCTACCATTGTTGAAGAAGAGATCCCTTCCTCACTAGCACCCCTCTACCTATGGGTGAGGATGAAAACATTATCCCACCTAATTTTTTTCATCAACATGATTAACATTAACCCCCTAACTTACCAAAAGGAAGGGGCACCCATATCTATCCCTTTGATCCATCCTAAACTCATGGGAGCTGAACTCATGAGAGAAGACTCTCCTAACATTAACATTGTTTAATGTTAGGATGATAATGTTATTATCACCTCCCTTGGTGCACTAGATTCCTCCTTCCATAGAGTTTTACCTCTATAAATCTCAACTATGTAAAATGAATATACCATAGACATTGACATAGGCACTCTGGATAACTCCCATATCATCAAACTCAACCAAACATTCACCACTGAGGAACTAAAAGACTTCTCTACCTTCCTCCAAGATCATAAAATTGCATTCACCTAGTTATATGTTGACATGCCCAATATTTACCTAGTCATTTATGACCACAACATTGTAATCAATCATGATGCCAAACTTGTCAAATAGAAACTTCACCTAATGCACCCTCATATATCCTTCCTTGTCAAAGAAGAGTTTTAACACCTTCTTTTTATCAACTTTATTCAACCCATTGATTATCGCCAATGGGTTTCAAACATCATACCTGTCACTAAAGCCATAGGCGGAGTACATATCTATGTGTAATTTTGTGAACTCAACCTCACCTACCCAAAATATGAATTTCCTCTACCTAGCATTGACCAACTTGTTGATCTTACAGCAAGCCATGAGATGTTGTCACTCATGGATAGATTCTCAGGGTGTAATTAGATTTTGATTACCCCTAAAGATCAGTACAAAACTACCTTTATCACCTAATGGGGGAATTTTTGTTATAAAGTCATGCCCTTTAGTCTTAAGAATGTTGGAATAACCTACCAAGGTGCTAAGACTTATATTTTCCATGACCTTATCCATATAATCATCAAAGATTATGTGGATGAACTTCTTGGGAAGTCTAAGCTTCATAAAGACCTTTTATCCATTCTCAAGAATATCTTTGAGTGACTTATCCACTATCATGTCTACCTTAATCCCAAGAAATGTATTTTTGGGGTCTTTTCAAGCAAACTTCTTAGATTCATCATTTCCCTTTGAGTAATCAAAGTTGATCCAACCAAAATCAAAGTCATCCTTGAGATGGCTCTTCCAACCAACCTTAAACAACTCCATATCTTGTAGGGGAAACTTCAATCCATTCATCACTTCATCTCCTAGCTCTCTGATTAGTGTCAAACCTTCCACCACCTCTTGAAATAGGATGTATCTTTCAAGTTGAATGTTGATTTTTAAAATGCATTTAATTCACTCAACGAATACCTGCTATTTCCACCTATCCTTATGCCTCTTAAAGATGGCCATCCTTTCTACCTCTATATCTCTGCCATAGACCACTCCTTAGGGGTGATGTTTGCCCATCAAGATGAACAACACAAGGATAAAATTGTCTATTACATTAGTTACACACTTATTAAATACCAAACTTGATGCACACATACTTAGAAACTATGTTTGGCCCTAGTTTTCATGGCCACAAAATTTCACCATTACTTTCTTAACCACAAATTTTTTGTCATAACCAATACCAACCCCCTCAAATACATGCACTCTAAACCATAACAAAACTAGCATATGGTTAAGTGGCTCATGCTTTTAGCTGAGTTTGACCTTGAGTTCCTCCAGTATAAATCAATCAAGGGACAAGTAATTATCAACTACCTAGTTGAGGCACCCCTAGCAAACAATTAACTTCCCCCTAGAGTTCCCAGATGAGTTTATCACAAGCTTATCTCAAGAATATTTCACCAATCAGGTAACCATGTTTTTTTATAGTTCCAAAGGTCAGCATGGTGGAGGATCCAGTATCATCCTTGTCCCCATTATTGGAGAGCCACTTCTTTTATCCTTTAAACTTGACTTCAAATCCATAAAAAATGTGGCTGAGTATGAAGCCCTAGCAATATGTCTCCATATTTCATTAGCCTTGGGAGTCATAATAATAAATATCTTTGGTGACTAAAAATTGGTAGTCAACCAAGTCAATGGCATTTGCCAGTGTAAGAATTGAATGATACAATTGTATCAACAACTAGTCATAAAATTCTTAGCATCATTTGAACACTACCATATCCAAACCACCCCTTGGTCTACCAATAAATTTCCTAATACCATGGCTTCTATTGCCTCTCAAATCCCATTAGCACCTTTAAACTCTAAGCTTTTGGTTATTTTTCACTGCCTCACCAAACCTTCTTACACCAAGTGAGACACTCCAACCATCTTCAGTGTGGAAGAGATTCTGCCTAACCTCTAATATCAACAAACCTTTGAATACCTTCACCTTGGCATAGTCCCCTTGAGCCTCTCTAGGAATGCCAATCAAGAATTTGTTTAAAGCACCTCTCATTATACCATTATGGAAATAATCCTCTATAAATGAAGATTGGATGGCCTCCTATTCTGTTGCCTCCATAGTCAATAAGCCTCTCACATTATCAAGGAGACACATGAGGGTAGCTATGGGGGATAATTTAGTGGACTCATTATGGCTAAGCACATCCTCTTCCTAGGCTATTATTGTCCCACCCTTAACCAAGACTATTGTGATTATGTGAAAAAGTGTGTCAAGTTTCAATAACATGCTAATTTACATCATGCACCTAGCAATTGTCTTCATGTTTTTGTATGCTTTTATCCATTTTCACAATGGGGTCTAGACATTATTAATGAAATAAACCCCCACTCTTCATAATTACATCATTTTATCATTACCAAAACTAAATATTTTACCAAATGGGTGGAATTTATTCCCCTTGTCTCAACAAAAGCTAAAAAGTTTGTCAAATTTATCACCCATCATATCATCTATCCTTTTGGTGTTCCCCACAAGATCATCACCGATAATGACAAATCCTTCAAAAACAAACAAGTCCAAGGCCTTTGTGATGTATTTGGTATTAAACTTAGCTTTTTATCACATTATCACCCATAAGAAAATGGATAAGCCAAATCGTCTAAAAAAACCCTTAACAACATGCTTACCAAAATGGTCAATGCCTCAGGTCGAGATTGGCACTTACACATCCCCTTCACCCTATGGGCATATTATACTAGCATCTAAAACCCTATTGGTGTTACACCCTTTTCTCTCATCTTTAGAGCTAAGGCTATCTTTCCTTTTGAAATCCAAATACCTTCTCTTCACATATATTTGTGCAGCCTCATTTTGGAAGACGATTATTATCAAGAACATTTAGCCCAACTTGAGCTAGTTGAAAAGCATCATTTAACCACTCTTTCCCATCTTTGTGCCTATCAATAATGAATTAAGTGAGCCTATAATGAACACCTAAAAGTTCAAGAATTCAACATTGGAGATCTTGTCCTCAAAGAAAACCAACATGTCACTAATATGGAGAAAATCAAAAGGGGTATATTTTATTTTAATTAGCTTGGACCCTACATCATTACCCATAAGTATGGATTTGGAGCTTATCATTTATCCTCTCTTGAGGTAAACCAAAAATTGAGCCTCTCAATGCTTTGCATCTATGTCCCTTTTATTATTAAGTAGGGATCAACAATCCTCATTTATCTAATTTAAGCTCATCCCTTGCAACCACATTCATTTCCCTCTTTTTAGGGGCAACTGACTACAATTGAATCATGTGATTATTCATCACAATTATAGCCTAATCTTGAATTGTGAATACCATGGCTCTATCCATGGCATGATTCTCATATTTATTCCCACCTCTTTGAGATAGGTTCCTATTATCATTATTCCCTATACCTCTTTTTCACCTATGGGACCCCCATGTCAGATTATTTTTGTCTTCATAAAGGTAATCCATTGAGCATGTATTAGAAAGTCTATGTCAAACAAAATCAAATAAAAGTAAAAAATAATATCAAATAGCAAAAATAAACTATGGGTCATTCTTAGCATTCATAAACTACTCCCTTAAAGGATAGATATTGAAAATCATCTGAAAGTGCCAAATATAAGGTGGATTGCTCCCTTGAAGGACATATATCAAAATCATTTAAACTAACCATATAAATTTAGACCACTCCCCTAAAGGATGGTTAGATAAAGCATTAGTCAAAGACAGTAATTTATTAGAAGCTTCTTGCATCGATCAGCTTCCCCAACCCTTAATCAAAAGCAACTATCAAAATCAAAAGGCAAAATCAAAAAAAATTTGAAGCCTTAATTGGCTCTCATAAATAGCAATAAATTTGGAAAGCCACAAGCAGCTCTTTGGTAGACTTCCCACATCGATCAGTCTACACTTTATATATGGACATAGGCTTGTTTATACTACCTATTTGGACACCTATAGAAAAGGCATACTAGCCACACTAACAGTTCCAATTTCACCAACTATCCCTCCATATATCATATACATGGGACTATGAGCTTAATTGACATAATATGATTGGGATACCTATTTATCAACCTATGCATGCTAATGTAAAGTATCCAAAAGGATTATTTTCACTAAGCCAATCCAATTTCTAGGTTTTGTGTTAGTCCTTACCACTAAAAAAGGGATTTTGTTCCTTTTCTCATCTTATATTAGTTTATGTAGTCCTACTTCTACCAGCGTAAATAAAAAACATCATACCAAAAGCATAAACATCAAAAATAATATTAACAAGTAGAACAACATCTATCTATCAATAGCTAAGCATAGTGTAAACATATAATAGACAACCATATACATTAACCTATCCATCACATCATGTAAGCCTCATGTTCTTACACCATAAACCAAATCAATGAGCAAAACATCATAACATATACCATTCACCATTCAATCCATATAACCATAAACATGGGCCATAACATGTATCCATCCATAACATATCCTATCATAACAATGAGAAAAATTAAAACATAATAATTCGACTCTCTAAACATCACAAGCCTAAATTACTGAGTTAAATAACCATAACCATGAGTATCCATGACCATAAATCACAAACATGAACATCACATAAACTATACACATCCATTATATATAAAGCATCAAATGCAATACATCATATACATTGAATAATCAAAAATAATACATGTAGTAATGTATCAAACTCTCTCTCAAAAAAATATACATCTTTTTATATTGTCATGTAGGTTGGTATCAAAATAATGTACCAAAATCACATATCTAAGCATAATCATGGGCCCCTACCAGCCCTAGTTGGCCTTATACCAATACCATTGGCCCATTTGGTCCTACATCTATAATTGTACCTAGTAGTGGTCCCCTTAAATCCCTTACCTATCCAACCATGGTTGCCCACTGGCTTGGAGTAACTGTTATTTCCCCACTGGCCAAACTAGTTGTATACTCTACATATCTCATGGCCTAGGGCAACTAATATATCACCATGGCCTCATAATATCTAAGCTCCCATATAGTGGCTAAGTAGCATGCTCTAGGAAATAAATCAACTACTCTTGTAGTTTCCTCTATCCCTATAAGAGATTCCCTCATGGCATCTCGTTCACCTATACCCACGGTAAAAGAAGCCTATGCTTGATCTCTCTTAGTTATCAAAGACTACACCTACCCCTACAAGGTAACCACATATCCATATAGTATGGCTAATTATCCCTATAATGCAACCACCTATCCATGTAAATCAATAACTTGAACTTGTGCCTAGGTTAAATCTACATCCATGGGCTACTAGACCCCATCACCCATCTAAAGTATATCATAGTACACCTACCCTAGTAATAGGCTGCATAACTATCATCAATGATTGTATCATCAATATGAGCCCTCACTAGTAACTCCTCAAAATTAGGCACAACCTATTATGGCTAGGTTGTGGGTAACATAAAATCTACCTCCTCTCTCTTATACCTGGGGAAATCAAGTAGGATCCCCTAAACAAGCCTGAACTATCTTTACACATGATCAAATGTGAGAAGCTCATCCTCACCCTCCCTATGGCCGTATATCCACCACCAACTATATAGACCTAAGGTGTGATATCTGAGCCATATCCACTATGGCCACCTGATGTAGTGCCTCTATATCACATCCCCAAATATTAGGCCATTTAATATCCTTCATAACCACTCAATGTATCTGGCTCCTCTGCCTACCCTTGTCATAGCTTTGCCTCTCCTCCATCATAAAATCCCATTATATAATCCACCAAGAGATAACCCTCTATCATCAATCCCAAGGGTATCATTACCAAAATGTGCTCAAAGGCCTAGCAGTGAAGAACAAAGCTGACACTAATCCCATACTGCTTGTGGTGTCTAAAACCCTAGAACTCTTAGTATATCTATACTAATAAGATTGAGGCCTAGTTTAATAAAATCCTTCCTAATAACATCTCAACTATCACACCTAATAAAGACATAGGAAACTACCCCTCAACTAAGTCAGGTAACACAAAGGTTGTCAACACCATCATCTCATCATGATCAGGCATCTATCTACTGGAGCCATTCGGTATAATGGGCCATAGTTAAACCCACCTATATGGTACCATGCCTAAGTACGATCATCACCAAAGATCATCTCCATCAAGTCATCTACCTCCTCACCCTATATCTGATATACTACCTCTCCTCAAATGAGTAGACATGTGATCCTATGCACATCCTCTAGTATGATGGTGATCTCTCTAGTCGATAGCCAAAATGTGTTCATCATGGGGTCCCATCTCTCGATGAGCATTACATTAATCATAGGGTCTCATGATAGATGTTGATAATATCACATCACACCTAATCCCACATCTTCCATGTGCCACCATTCCTCTATAGTCATGGCATACTAAACCTTGGCAAAGAGTATTAGTACCCAATCTTTTAACCTAATCTGCTCTCTAGCCTACAAGCATAATATACAAAACTATATTTTAGTGTTCCACCTAACACTAAGTATTTAATTTTGACCCACCCTTACCCTAACCCATTTTCAACTTACCCCATCCCCCTAGCCTAGCTACCTACCTACCCTAACTAATCAAATCTATAAAAAAAACTACCAATCTAACCCATTCCCCACAAACACACCTTTTTATACCTCTAGCTAAAAAACATAATACAAAAACTACCTCACACATTCTAGAATTTAAAAATCCTATACCCATACCCTCGACTGTCGATGGTTCCTTAACCATCATTGATCATCTAGGGATAGTTATCCCCTTAGGGTCAATTAGTGATAGTCAAGTTGAACCATCATTAGTCACTCTCTCCACCATAGCAATGGAGACTCAAACTTTTTACCTCTTACTTTCACCAAAACAAGCATCTAAACATTCTAAAAAACCTAATACGCACTAACATAAGTTCCCACAACCCACCCCTAACCCCATTTACAAATAAAAATATTCCCTAAACTTGATTTTCTCAAATTTTATTCTCAAACAAACCCCACCCAAAACCCCACCTATGACTTCCATAGCAAGCCTAAAATATCACAATCCCTAAACAATCTTAAAACCTACCCTAACTAGCAATTCAAACACATCCCCTACCTCATTCTAAGAACATTATTGTGGCCATAAGCATCATCCAACCACTCCACCACATCCTCAACCTACCTCCATCCTCTCTATCTTCATTCAGTAAGTACACAACTAGCTTGTTTCTACCTCAACAACCCTCAGCCCACCACATGTAAAAAATACCACAATTCACCAGAGTAAAAACACAAAATTCTAAATGAGTAAAAATGACACTTAATTTTTACTTTTACCCTAGTGGCTTGTATGGTTTTACCCTGACCATTGACAGTCAAGGTGATAGGCATTGATCGACCCTTGGGGCATTCCCCTAACTGTCACCAGTCAGGATCCCCACCTTACCTTTTAAGCACCTAACAATAACCAACCTAGTTGCTCAAACATATCTTTCACACATGGGAAGAACTACATTTGGCATAAAGTTTTATTAGATATTACATCCACATAACTATGTAGGTAGTGTCCATGTGCCTAGTGCACATGGAGTCAGCTTAACCATGACCACAACCTAACAACCTCATCACCTTATTATTGGTTTATTTTGGCCTATCTGGCACACAAGTTTATGACACTTTTTTGCTTGGTCCCTTGACCATAGTGACAACATTACCATATTAACTTTTTCATATTTTGCATCACCTCACACATATTGACCCACTTGTGTCTCAATGGTAGCACTTCTTACCTCGAATACCCATGACACTTGACCCATTTGTATTTTCCTTGGGAACACTTCCTACCTTGGATACCCACTAGATACACAAAAATCACTTAAGATACTTGCACTTATGAGTATTCCTAGCTGCCATGCCTTTACATGGTCACATGATTCACTTGTCACTTGTTATCCTTAACATTAACCCTTAATTTTTACCAATGTTGACAATTTTAGTCTTTTATGTGATCTCAACTATCACACCATTTTGTTTTTTTTGTGCACAAGTTTGCATCTCATGTGTCCAACCCTTCCTTTTTCCACCTACCTCATGACCTACCACCTACCTATTATTAAATCCATACCCACCTATGTTTCACCTCACCATCTCCTAGTTTGAGGGGGAACACTTCCTCCTACTCTTAGGGCAAGCAAATCTAGAGCCAATCTCTATTTTTATTTTACTGGTCATTCATGCAAGCCACATAACAAAAAGGGGGAAAAAATAAACACTAGAAAACCACCCACATGGTCTTAGTCATTGCAATACCTTTGGTTTCTCTTTAACCTCTATCAACTATACTATAATTTCAACAGACCTACCTATCCTAACCTAATAACGTAATCTAGAGTCAAGTTAGTCACTTGTCTAGATTAACTCACCCTTTTACCCATTTTAACCTTTCTTTTTCCTAGGTCCTTAGTCGGTGATGGTCACCTTAACCAGTGATGGTTAGGTTGGATAGCTTAGACTCAACATGTAACCTACATACAAACCACCACCTTATTTTTCTAATTATGGTAGTCTAAATCTAGTTATGAGCCCTTTACATGGATGACTTATATTTAGAAGCCTTCTTTAAGTCAATTTTAGACAACCACTTCCACCTCTTACTTATGCCTATAAGAGAGAGAGGCTTGGGAGGTCAAACCATCTATAATTATTATCAAGAGATCTTTGTATCTAGAATCTCTTTTTGCATGTCAATCCACATTATCAAGTGCTATCAATCATCACATAGGGAGATTAGTTGCTATTGACCCTCCACTAAGCTCCCAAGTATCATTACAGTATCAAAATCAACCTAGATTCTACCAACATGGAAATCTACATCAACCACCAACAAACTAATATCTAGTAAGACAAGTATTCATTTTCTTGTATTCTTCTACCAAGTTTTTGTTCTAAACCTAATCTATCTCCCAAAATCCACTTTCTAGATATTGTCAATCAGCAAACCCAAACCCTAGTTTCACTTCTAGATTCATTGACAAGAAATTGATGATGATTACCCTCAACTAGTGATGGTCACCTGACCAGTGATGGTTACCCTTGACTGGTGATGGTTGCATGACCGGTGATGGTAACCTATGGTACCAAAAACTATCAAGTTAATTTGACCCTCTTAAACCCAACCAAATTCACTTTTCTATGTCCCTACCCATTCATAAGCCCCTTTCTAATTTTTTGAGCCATAACCTAACCTATGAGCACTAGTATTAATTAGTTTATCACTAATTAGATTATTTCTAGTTTATCTTTCTAACAAGCTTTCTTGTATTTGATTATAATACCTTTTGATTATTGATGCAAGTACCTTATTTTCACTTTATCAAATTGATTGCTTGAAATGTGTTGATTGATATCTCCTAAGGAAGCTCTCACTTCTAAGATCTAGCTATTGATAGGCAATCCACCCAAATATCTATGTATCTAACCAAAAAAAAAAATATAGTGATTTCTTATCTACAGGTCATCCTCCCAAGCCAATGAGGAGCTCTCACAATCTTCTAATTCAATGCATGCACAAACAAATAGGTATTCCTACCACAACCCATATTGAGTTTTTTCTCTCTCTTTATTTAGAAATTTAAGTGAAATGTTACATGAAACATCCACAAGTTGAACTCATAAGACTATGTATACAAACTTTGATTGTGTCCTGCTCAATGTTCCACTCTTATAGATCTTTTTCATGATTTATCTTTGGATATAATGCATAGGATTTATTTATATCCCATAATTGCATTATTTCATGTTTTAGACCCATTTTTTCACCTTGTGTGACCTTAGATGATCACTTAGGCACATTTCTCATCTCACTATTCCCGTAGAGTCACATAATTGGTTGTAGGTGTATGATTCAAAGATTAAGACATTTGTAAGTATACTTATCCCTTGGTCATGATGTTTGGAGACTCTCCTTGAAGATTAACCTTCACCAAGAACTTATTCATACTTGTATTCACTATTAATGGACTAAAACATCACATAAATACTATGCTTTATCCACTATCTACATACCTACTGTAGATGAATATTTGAATGTTGAAACACCTGTAGATGCATGTTTAACCCTAAAACATCACCACTTAAACCCCTTGATGATATTTTAGGTAAAAATTATTCCATCTCAATCATTTAGGAATATTTCACTATGGTTTCAATGACTAATTACAACCTTAGGTGAAAAAGAGACTCTTTAGGACTCATACCTATATATGTTAATGGAGGAATTTATTGCCTTTGTTGACAACTTTAGGACCTTCAACAACAACCTTTCCTTAGTTATTTACCTTTAAAACTTGGTAGAGTCACTATTCATGATTTATACTACAAATTATTCTCGTTTATATTCTCTAGGAATTTTTGACACTCCCTCATATAACAGCAATAAAACCATTAGGTGCTCTATTTTGTACTATTTAGGAAAATAGTCCTAAACATAGTCCATTGACTCTTTAGCATAATTTCACTCTCATTTGTCCTCTTAACATGTAAAATATGAATGATAAGGATATTTAAACATATTTGGGTCCTAATAAGGGCTTAAATTCATCTTTTGATACTCCATTATGGCATCATATCCCTTTTTTAGGCCACCTGTAGGTGTGCATTTCACTGTATAGGTAGTAAGGGAGAATGAGTTGGTAGAATATGTGGCTTGTGAGGTATAAAAGAGTTTTGAGCTCCTTCATAATTATAAATTGATTATTTTAATAGACTATAACCTTTATAATCTCACAATATCCTTCTCAACATGATCAGTTTCTTGAAGACACCACCTATAGATGAGCATTCTGAGTTGTATATGGGGAACAAGCATAAAACAGTCAATACACTCAAAGAATATAATTTGATAACTAAATAATACCAATTAATGGTGTTAAAAAGACACATAATTTTTTTTTAAGTTTTAAACCATCTCTCATACTCCATTTTAATGTTTGGACCCTTCTTTAATGGCACTTGGCTGACTGTGTATGACAATCATAAGGCAGACTGGTTGTATATGGGTTGGGACTATAACTTCAAGGAGAATGTTGCTTTGGAGGATAATATTGAAATGTGAGGGGATTTATAGTATATTTTAAACATTATAATTAACTTATTATCACCTTCTAAAACCATTACCAAATCATGGTGGTAATATAAATAGTGGAAACCTATCAACAACATAGAATGGAACTAGTCTACAAACTTGAGGTGATTAGCTCTTTAAATCAACTCCAAACTTTAAAAATAGGATGTATAACATGTGGTAGGAGAGTAAAAGACCTATATGATAAATTTTAGTAGCTAATTTATATAGACTTGTTCAAACCAAGTTAAAACCTATAGGGTGCACATATTAATAAGTAAACTAGAAAGGTAAACTTCTTAAGGATAGTTCATAAAGCTCATACCACCATTCTTGTACAACCAAACATTAAATATAATATAAATTAATTTATAATACACCACAAATATATTTTTCATAAAATCTCCATTTTTAATTGTACCAAGTACAAATCTACAGATTATTTTTACTTGCCAAGAAGGGTGAAAAAGGAGTATAATAGTTTTGGGATAAAAATGGCACTTTCAGAGAATTTAAAATGTGGGAATAATCTTGAGGAATATAAAATTAAATTATATGATCTCATCCCACATGAAACACTTCCCCATAGGATTTATAAATGACAAACACACCTTTTTCCTAAGAAAATCATTCTTTTTTTTAAGTACCTACCACTTTTAGTTATCAATAGTTGATTAAGACATGTGAGTACACATGAAATTTGAAAACCTTTTAGGACCTTCAAAATTCTAAATGAATCCATAAAACCCATTAAATGCCCATTTTTTGACCTCAAAATGAATAAGGATGAAGGCTAATATAACATTAAATGGCATTAATTAATCTATAAAACACCTTGTGACATATGTATTAGACCCCTAAAACACCTAAAAGTAAAGTTTTTACCTACATGGGTCCTAATTTGACCTAAAATGCAAATTTGGTCAACAAATTGGTGACTCATAGGGGTGGTATGATTTTTAAACTAACTAGATCAGTAGCCTTATCAGTCCATTAGGCTTAGGGAGTCATTTGAAGTCTGAGACACAATAAGATGGCTTTGACCATAGACTTTGATCAAAACATGACCACTTGACTATCTCAACCACATCAAACAAAGGAAAAACACAAAGAAAATCAAACAAACTAATAACACACACACACACACACACACACACACACACACACACACACACACACACACACACACACACACACACACACACACACACACACACACACACACACACACTCACACACACACACACACACACACACACACACACACACACACACACACACACACACGTGATCAAGGCACTTAAGAGAATAAGAAAACAAACTACTATGCATAACTAGTAACTAAGAATACCTCCTTTCTAGGATCAAAATGAAAATTTCTTGAATCTTCTTCTTTATGAGATGAATCATAGTGCCAAACATGTTTCTCTTTGAATTGGGTGCTTTGTAGATCAAACCTATTCCTTAACAATTCACTTGACCTAATTTCAAGTATCTCATCTTCAAATAGGTCTCCAATGTAGATATATTCCTCTTGAATATGTTCACATACTTCATATTTCTTCCCACTCTTGAACTCATGATCAATTTGAATCTTCTTGATAGGCATGACTTCAAGAGGAGTGACTTCTTGTTCCTTAGAAGATTGAGGCCAATAGGAGCTTCTTCCATCCTTCAAGAGTTGATGTGTTTCTCCCAATTGGTTGAGAGGATGATGGCCCATCTTGATGACTTCAAACATATCATCATGAAATATATATGCTTTTTGAAAGGATAGATTTGAAAGGTTGCTTTTTTTTGCATACTTACTTGAGTGCCAAGGCTACCTTCTCCATCTTTGACTATATCATAGCCTCCTTGAAAATGAGTATAACCTACTCCAATGACTACAAAAAAAATCATCCTAAGGCTGATTAGGAGCTTTTTCTTGTTGATCCATGATATCTTGCATAGTGATTGAAGAACCATGGACTATTTCTTCCTCTTTGACAAAAGGAAGACATTCTTTCATATCAACACAATATGAAGATTCAACACAAGAGACCACCTCTTCTTTAAATTTTATAACCTATTTATGGATATCAAGTTTCATCTCAACCTATAAAATAGGAATTTGGTTCTCAAGGGTTGTAAGATCCTCCATTTTTTTCTCCTTCTTTGTGATTCCAAGACTAGGCATTTTGAAGTCATGTGACTTAGTCCAATGAGGCTTCCAAGGAGCTAAAATTTCTTCAAGAAAGAGTTTTGATTTTTTATGAACCAACTTCTCCTCCTTAGGTTTCCATACCATAGGTCCATCAAGGTAAAGAGTGATGGGGTGAGGACAAGATGAACTAGTTGGTGGGGGTGGTACATAGAACTCAAAATCAGATTGAGAATGAAGTTTAGGGGATTCTTTTGGAAGCTCTTAAGGAAGGGGAGGTAGACCTTAGGATAAAATGGTTTCATTTTCTTCCTTCCATGTGAAAATCACTTCATTTTTTTAATATCCCCTTTGAGTAGGGAATATCTAAACACAAATAGCTCTGAACAAAGATACACTTTTTGCCAAAATAATTTCAAATATGAATAAATAACTCACAATATAATCTCTCAATAGAAAATCAAAGATCTTATCACTTGTTCTTCTAGATGATTACACAATTGAGTCTCTATCATACAAATAAGATAACGTGAAATATTCTATCTTGAAACCATGTGCTTTTGCAAATCTAGAGATTGACCCTGAATCTAGAAGTCTCAGCCTGCTATGTTGAACACACAGTCACCAGTGTCAGTCGATATTCTACCGACATCGGTCACTGTAGGTCCTTCTCTACTGACATCGGTCTTCAATCCACTGATGTCAGTCACTGGGGATCTCTGTCTGTCGAGGTTAGTGTCTGAGTAGATCTGTACAGACCTATACGGACTTAGTACGGCTGCCAATTAAGCACAACCTATCTGTTTTCAACCCTGATAGCTGAACAACTTGATCTCAAGAATATATGATTCTAATACAAAAGATATATATCTGTATAACTTATTGGATCAAAAACTAAATAAAGAAATACCTGAAATACTGTGATAACTTCTGTGTGAAGTTATCTCTCAAATCTGTATACCTCTGTGATAAATTCTATATGAAGCTATCTCTCAATTTGGCAATAAATCAACTGATATCTCACAACCTCTAAATCACACACAATGAAGAGTTGACATTCTCCACTGTAATGGAATCTTGGAACCCTTGGCTTAGTCTTCACAGAAGAATTCTTCAAAATCAATAATCAATGGCTAATCCAAACTCTCTCCCATGAGAAACCCTTATACCCTCCAAAGGTGTGCTTGCTAAAATTAGATTTCCTCAAATTAGAACTTGGGTTTCTTAAATTAGAATTCCTCAAATTAGAACTTGGGTCTTAAAATTAGACCAACTAATTAATAATTAATAATTAATTATTAATTAAACCAAATAATTAATATTTGATTAAATCAATCAAATATTAATATCTCCCTTAATTCATATCCAAAAAACTTGAACAAAAAGGCAAGCCCAGCTCCATCAAGACCCTCTATCCATCCCATCAGCCTACGAAGGTCGCATAATAGGCTAATCCTCATCTCTGAACATGTCAACTCAAAAGGGGACATGACAATTTTAATCTATTTTTTCTTGATAATTCTCTTGAGGAAGGTTATATAGGGTATGTTTAGGCATAGGATCTTCTTTTGGGTCTAAACCTTCCATCACACCTTGATTTAGAAATTTCATCTTTGACTCTAACACTTCAATTTTATTGGCTAGGTTCTCTTGGAAAAATATTTCTTGAATTTCATATGAGTCTTCATGAGAAGGAGTACAATATGGTTGACATGGAAGATAAGAGGTCTCTTGAAGAAGGGTGGGAGGGACTTACAAAGGATCAACTTCATTCTCAACTTCACACTCCTTGACAATGCTTATATCCTCTTTATTCCCCCATGATTCCACTATCTTACTCTAGCTTAGGATGTTAGGAATATAAGTCTTTCTTGAGGTGGTGATGCAATTTGATGATCTGTAAACTACACTGATTAACTCAAAGTGATAGTTTAAAACTATGGATTTTGAATTTCTCAAACTAATACAAATTCTCTTAATACTCAAAATAACTTGCAAAATGTTTGGCAAAATTATTCTCAGTTATTGAATTAGATTGGAACCATCAATTGACTTTTAACTTCCATTCACTGATAAAACTAGTTTTTGTTTAAAATCCAATGTCGTAAATTGTCATTTTTTATAACTTGCATATGTTCATGATTAATCAAAAATAAAAAAACTAAATTTAAAACATGAAATAACTGACAAATTACCATATGAAATTGATAACATAGTTTTGCATCTCTTGCCTATGTCTTTGAGTCTGCCTAATAGTGAGGACCATTTTTATTAAATTTTTGCAACAAATGGCTTACAAATTATTTGGAAATGTTGCACAAGTTCCCTCAGGCTTGATCTATATCTAAGAACTCCACCTCATTGATATACTCAAGCTCAACCACAATTCTTCCTCAGTCTTCAACCCCTTCTGAATGAGCTTTGGTCCTTCATTCAATCTATTGGTCTAATAATAATAATAAAAACATTCTCTTTCAATTACAAAACATAACTGAAAGGCTTACCCTATGTATAGAGGTCAGAATTTAGATTATAATCCACTTGCTAAAGCCATCTCCAAGCTTAAACTAGCTCTCAGCCTCTCAATAAAAAAACACAGTCCCTGTGAAGGTTAAATTCAAATACAAGTTCATGCCTTTTATATTGTTTGTGAACCCATAGCTCAAGTGGTCAAGGCCTATCCCTTTTGCTTGGTAGGTCACGGGTTCAAGTCATCGATCTTTTATTAAGGTGCTTTGCTTATCTTTTATTATCCCACATTGGGTATTTCAAATAGTTTCCAAGTCTTTTAATAGTGAGGTGGCCACCTTACATAATGTTGATGCCCCCTTTTGGTGGGCTCAAGGTGCCAAACATAGCATACATGTTGGTTAGTGTACTAAATATAGCATTGGTTAATCAACTTTCCCTCTTCTCACATTCCATGAGTTAGATAGATGTGGCATGCATTTCAGTGACCCATTCTTGAGGTTAATGACTTGACATAAGATGTTGGAAGATAATCATGTTTAGAATGGGTTGTTGGTTCAAGTACCAACTTACCCTTATCTGTTGGTTATTGATTAGCATATATTCTAACTTTGAGAGGGAATATGGCTCAGTCTTTGATCTTAGTTTAAAATCACCAACATAGACATGTATATTTTTATATATTTAACTAGCTTGACTCAGCAAAGTGGTTATTGGAATGCCTTTGTGGCGTGTTGGTTCTCCATGTGACGCATGAGCTTGGTAAGTAAAATATTACCAAGGAAAATTACAAAGTGTTTAAAAACAAGTAATTCAATTGTCCCACATGCATTTGGTGGGAATAATATAATGCTTCAAAATTAAATTCAAATACATTTCAATATTAAATGGAGGCCAAGGAACCCCTCCTTAACCAAGTGTGTCAACCCTCACTGAGGGCCCTTAGTGAGCCAATAGTGGGGCCAACAATTCTCCATACGACTGTTGTCAAAGACCAGAGGCTAAAACAAAAACAAACACCAACTAATTTTTTTTGCATGAATGTACAAAATTGATTTCCATGTGTCTACCTATGATTGGTCCACTTGTCACATTCGCATTGTGACATCTTGTGACACCTCCTTATTTTTCTTGTCGCAAAATAACTTCAGTAGCCTATAACTTTTGCGTACAGTGTCCATTTTGTAAACTGAAAAAAGCACCAGAAATATCTCAATGAGATCTACTCTATGAAATAGGTTTCATCACAACTTGGAAACTTTTTTTGAACTAAACTCTAGATTATTTGAGGAGTGGATGAAGTGTTCAAGTAACTTATAATCTCCTTAGGCTTGGACTCTCCTCCTTATCTCCAACTTCGAATCTCACATATAGAGGTTTTTTCTTGAGTTGGGGATATAATGGGAGAGGGAAATGAGGGCTTTAATTTTACTTCTTTTTTTTTAACATGGATTTATACATCTGCATATTGGCCAACTTAATTTTCCTATTAATATTAGATTTAAAAACAAGGTTTCTCTTTTCAAATCCCTCTTCCAACTAATTGGGAAAAGGATGACTTTGATATCCTTGATTGGGATAATGAGTAGGGATAAAATATGGCTGATAGAAAACTTGGGGAAGTGGATATGAAGGTAGATAGGTTTGGTGAGGTTTTCTTTCAAGAACTCTTAGCCTATCCTTTAAGAAAGAAACTAGGCCACTCACATCAAGCATCTCACTTTTGAGCCTTTGCCAATTGACTCTCAATATAGGTACCCACTCTCTTTTAAACAACTCTAATTCATATTTAACATTATGAATAAGATTAATAGGAACCTCTTAACCATATCCCCTTTGTGTGTCAATATCTAACATATACCTCTCATAGCCTAAAAGAGTTTGTTTGAAGGTGGAAATGGATTGACTTGAGAAGTGACTACGTTGACTAGGAGTAAGATATGGAAAAGGATGATTGTAGGAATGATATACTTCATGAATGGGATAATAAATTTCATGTTGGAGATGGTACACTTCATGATAGGGTTGATTAATAACTTGTTATTTTTGATAGGGAATGTCATAATCTTGAAATGTCTCACAAACTTGTGTAAAATAGTTCTTAACACCAAGGTCAACCATGAAAATTCATTAGGAAGAAAGAACATAATGAATTATCATAAAAAATATTAAAAAGGAACACCAAGGATACTTGACCAGTTGTTGTATCTTTGGAGTCACCATTGATGCTTAGATAGATGCCCCCAAATGCTGATTATTGAAAGACAACACTAAAAATATTTCAATGTCTTGGACTAAGAGTCCCATCAGGTGTATCAAAAACCATTTTCACTTGTATTTTCACCCTTTAAGGAGATTATTAATCTATTATCATCTAAGTGTCATAATGGAAACACCTGTAGGCTTGTGGGTAACCTAAAGATGAGGTAAATCTCTAGATAGGGCTAGTTCCCTTGATGTACCACTTTGGATCACAACTATACCTAAACTTTGGGGGGAGGGGAAAGGGAGAGAGATAACTAAAATAAAACTATTCTAATGGAGGTGATACACCAAATAATTTGATGACTTTCAACCAGAAACATGTTACACATGAGAACAAAGGACTAACAAAACATATACTCTTTCAATATGCATATTCTCACATTAATGTTACATTATGAGGTTATGGATGAATGTGCAAATCTAGGAGGATTAGAAAAGAGTCATTGAATGGCACTCATGAATATAATCAATCGATCCTTGACATTTATCATAACACTTCACATGCCATGTAAGAAGAAGCTTTCCAACTACAAATAAGATGAAAGAATGAGACAACATGTTAAGGAATCCATAGTCTTCACTAAGCAAGATCCAACTTTCAAGTAGAAAAAATTACAAAAATTCTTGAAGGGGTAAAAAATTAGTATTATTATTGATCAAATGGTATGAAAATGAGTAGAGCTTCACCATACTCAAGTGAAGCATAAGTTACAATGGCCAAAATGGCTAGTTTTTATAAAAATTTAGAAATAGAAAAGAAGAGATAAGTCCAAGGGTCACAAGGAAAATTGTCAAGCTAAGAAAATTAGTTACTTGTGCATGATAATAGGATATGGGATGAACCATGCAAGGTCAAAAGGAACAAGTGGTTATCCAAGTCATCAAACTCTTACAAAATGGCATAAAATTATCTTAACTGATTCATAAAACTACCTTCATGATTTGGGCTTCTTGAATGCCTCATAAATTACTAGGAACAAGTCTAATGATTGAAAATAAAGGTAAGGATTTCATACAAGCCTCTCCATGCATTCATTATAGTCTTGGTCCTCTAAAATTAATGTGGTAGTGAGCCATCATCATCTATAATCCAAAAAATGCCTCTTTCATGCACCCTACACACTTAGAATAAAATTTGGCTTCAATTTCCCATTAAAATCCATGGGAGGGAGTGTATGACAATTCTAAAGTCCCTCCATATCCTTAGAGGCATCAAGAACACCTTAAAATTAGTCTAATTGAAGTTTTTCACCCTTCTCACCATCATGTCCACTATGAAATTTTTAATTGGCTAAGATGAAGCAATTTGTTGAGGCACTTAAGTGTTGTTTCAAAGAATTAAATTGGCATGGGAGTTATATTACGTATCAATATTTCCTCCCATGTGATTGGCATCTCTTGAAACCTCCTAGAACCTACACAACACATAAAATAGTCAAGAAAAAACAATTGGTACCATGTTTGTATAGATTCTATACAACTAATTTTGATTTAAGGGAGCCTAAATGAGTAATATACAACCTAAAATCATCATTTTGGACAAAATATTTCATTTTTGTATCTTTCTATCTTCATCTTTTCCATCAGGTCTTGACTAAGGGTTTGCAAGGGTTTTAACCACATTTTTATCTTAAGATTTGTTCATGAGGATTAAACATTGGATTATAAAAATAATTACATAAATATGATATTAAATACCCCTAATTACTCCTCCAAAATTCCCTGACCTCCATGCAAATCCTTCAAGGATATGTGAACACTCCAAGTTAGCCTATCGAGCTTGCCTCTCTATTTCCTACATGCTTAAGTTGGTTTCTAAGACAAAAGTGACATTTTCATAGTTTCCTTTGCATATAAATAGTTTTATCACATATTATTTTACCCCATAAACATGTTTTAATAGGTTAAAAATCTCATCTCATGCTATAAGTGTGAATGACCCCCCATTTGGACACTAGGCCTAATGTTGGTCTTATAGCATATCTATAACTTTTGTAGGTTTAGACCTGAAATATGGGGTTATTACTCATATTAAAGTTACTTAATAATTTATTAGGTGTGTTTCAACCTCATAAAACTCTATGCAATGCTTAATCAGTCCCTTGGCCCATTATTTGACCTTTAGGCCTAAAAATGCCTATCATGATTGACTGCAACTATAAGGGTTTAGATCATCCTGCTAGGTTCCATACTCTTGTGAGGTTTTATCCAAATTTTATTAGGTGTTATACAACTCCACATTAATATTTTATAGTTTCAAACATCACCTGGTCTATCACTCATCACTTTCTCCCCAAACCTAATAGTGTATGCATGAGGGGAAGTACCCCCTATCTGAGATAAAATAGGGGGACTTACCCTATTATCTTAGGAAAAAAGAATATTGGAAGCCCTTACTAAATTTTTTAGGAAATCCCACACCAAATTTAAGCTTTATATTAGGTAATTAGGCCTTAAAATTTCTTCAAAATCTAAAATAGATCCTGTGTGAAGAAAATATCAGCAAGGTTTAAGACTGTGGACTGTATATTATAGGTTTATAGTTCTTTATTTACTTGTTTATATATAATTAGGGTTACATTGTAATATTATAATAATTATAAGGTTTTATAAGATTTTTAATCACCTCAACTCTTGAATTCTCTCTCCTTAAACTTTTCATAACTTGAACTCTCAAGACTATGTATACAAACTTTGACTATGTCTTGCTCAAGGTACCACTCCTATAGGTTTCCTACATGATTTATCTTTTGATATAGTGAATAAGAGTTATTTATATACTATAATAAAATTATTTCATGTTTTACACCTATTTTTTCACCTTTTGTGACCTTAGATCATCACTTAGGCACATTTCTCATCTCATTGTTCCCTTATAATCACACAATTGGTTCTAGGTGTATGCTTCAAAGTTTAAGACATTTGTAGGCATAATTATCCCTTGGCCATGATTATTTGAGACTCCCATTGAATATTTACCTTAACCTAGTATTTATTCATACTTTTATTCACTATGAATTGTCTAAAACATCACATAACTACTATGTTTTAGCCATTGTTTGCATACCCTACTATAGATGAACATTTAAATGTTGGAACACCTATAGATGCATGTTGAACCCTAGAACATCACCACTTAAATCCTTTAATTATATTTTAGGAAAAAATTATTCCCTATTAGTAATTTGGGAATATTTCACTATGATGGTAAGGATTAATTTGAACTTTAGATTAAAATTAGACTCTTTAGGAATCAAACCTATAGATGTTAATGGAGGAATTCAATGCCTTTGTTGACAAATTTAGGACCTTCAACTACTACCTTTCCTTGGTTATTTGCCTTCCAAACTTGGCATAGTCACTATCCATATTATAAACTAAAAATTATGATCATTTAGGTGCTCCAGTACTTTGTGACACTCCCTCATATGAGACCAACAAAACCATTAGGTGATTTATTTTGCACTTTTTAGGAAAATAGTCCCAAACATAGTCCATTGTCTCTCTCACATATTTTCACTCTCATTTTTCCTATTAACATGTAAAATATAAATTATAATTTCATTTAAACATATTGGGGTCTTAATAATGGATTAAATTCATGTTTTAATACTCCATTATGACATCATATCCCTCTATTAGGCCACCTGTAGGTGTGCATTTCACTATACAGGTAGTAAGGGAGAATGAGTTGGCATAATATGTGGCTTGTGAGGTCTAAAATATTTTTTAGATCCTTAATAATTAAAAATTTATTACTTTCATATACTATAACCCTTATAATCTCATAATCTCCTTCTTAACATGATCAATTTCATGAGGACACCACCTGTAGATGAGCATTCTGAGTTGTATATGGGGAGCAAGTATAAAATAGTCAATACACTCAAAAGATATAGTTTTATAACTAAATAATGCCCATTATTGGTGTTATAAGGATACATTAATATCTTTCAAAGTCTTAAACCATCTCTCATACTCCATTTCAATGTTTGGACCCTTCTTTCATGGCACCTGGATGATTGTGTATGATAGTCATAAGGTAGATTGGCTGTATATGTGGTTGTGACAACAAATTCAAGGATAATTTTGCTTTGGAGGATAATATTGAAAGGGGATGGTATTTATAGGATATTTAAAAAATTATAATGAACCTATCATTACCTTTTAAAGCATTTACCAAAGTGTGAAGGTACTATAAATAGTGAAAACCTGTCAATAACATAGAATGGGACTAGTCTATAAACTTGAGGTGATTGGATCTTAAAATCAACTCCAAACTTGAAATAAAGGATGGAGAACATGTGGGAGGAGATTAACATACCTATAGGATAAATTATAATATCTATTTTTTATAGACTTAATCAAACCAAGGTAAAACCTATAGGGTGCATAGATTAGTAAGCAAACTAGAAATGTCAACTTCTTAGGGATAGTTTATAAAGCTCAAACCACCATTCCTTTGTAACAAAACATAAAATGGAAGATGATTGAGTGTATAATACACCCAAAGATAATTTTTCCTAAAACCTCCATTACTGACCATACCAAGTACAAACTTGAATATTGCTTTTGTTTGCCAATAAGGGTGAAAAAGGAGTAGAACAGTTTTGGGATAAAAATTCACTTGTAGAGAATTTAAAACATGGGACTAAGATTTAGGAAGATAAAATTACATTCTATGATCTTCTCTCATATGACACACTTCCCCATGGGCTGTACAAGTGCCAAACTAACCTTTTTCCTGAGAAAATTTCTCTTTCTTTGGAAGAACCTACCACTTTCAGTTATCAATAGTTGATTGAGATATATGAGGACACATGTCATGTGACATAATGTTTTGGAACCTTAAAACTTCCCAAGGAATCCATAAAACTCATTAAATTCCCTTTTTTAACCTTAAAATGACTCAATGACTAAAAAGACTAAAATGACTAAGGACCAAGGCCAGTATAACATTAAATGACATTAATTAATATATAAAACACCTCGTGACATATTTATTAGACCTTAAAACACATAAAAGTCATGTTTTTACCTATAAGGGTCCCAATTTGACCTAAAAGTCAAATTTTGTCAACAAGTCCCATGATTCACATGTGAAAAAGTCAAAAAAGAGATTGGATTCCATGTTGTGCACATACGAAGGAGATAAGATGATTCTTATTATTTATTTCCCTCACTTGGGTGAGTGGGGTGTATTTATATAAGTCACATGGACTTACTTGATCTTGTCTAAAGTAGTAGACCTACTTTGTTGACCTTGCACATGGAGGTAATCATCTTTACTATTTTATCACTATCCATCACTCAAGTGGGGCACATTTTTATCCAAGGCTCATGGGATGCCTTGTGACTTATGCACATGGGTGTATGTGAGGCTATAATGTTTACTATTGAGCCCATGTGGAATATTGTGCCACATTTTATCTCTTATCTCTCTTTTTCATATTGTAAAATGTTGTAAAGTATTATGTGCTCTTTTTTAATTGTTATCCCATTTAGGGATCCCTTGGTGGACCAATCCAATTAATGGATCATGTTAGGATTATTAAAATCTTGTACTTTCATGATAATAGGTTGGAGTTATAAAGTTTTGTATGCCTAACTCACCTATATGCTTAGGTTTTAAACATCATATGTAGGGTTAGAGGTTAGATCCTAAAAGGCTATTATGTTTAGCTCATCTAGGTGCATGGAATGGATCCTTGAAGATGGATCTTAGAGGCTTGTTACTTAGCTCATGGAGATAGAAGTAGATGCTATTTGAGATCCCTTGGATGATATAGATATTATCATTATAATAACTTCATGTTTCAGCTTGGAAGTTAGATCATGGAAGGCTTAGTTGTAATATTTCCTCACCTGAGTGATTGTAAGCATTGAAAAGGAGTTTTTGAGAGGATATGTGTAGAAGAAAGATTTGTTGATGGAATATGAAGTTTAGATGTTTCTTTTGCCTTGTGGTTTTTCCCTTGCTAGTTTTGTAAGGGTTTTTACATATATATTTTGTAATATATTCTCTATTATTTTGTGTTTTATTATAGCTTTATTTCATTTACAAAATTTGATTTACTTGCACATGTAGGAATGTTTGTTTTTCCTAATAATTGGTATCATAGCTTTTGGTTAAAAATCTAACCTTTGGTATTAGAGCAAAGGTTGTGTATTTTGACATGTAAATTATAAGAAGTATAGGATTTGGTTCTTCAGTGAGATCTATGATAGAGGATAATAAATAAAATGAATATAAGTTCTATATAGAGAAATTAAAGCTAAAGATGCATACTAAGGTGATTAGATGGGTGAATTTGAATTTTTGTTCAACTTCAGTGGATCATCATGGATGAAGATAGGAGTGAGGAAATTATTTAGTGGATGGAGCAACATATATGTATAGAGGCATAGTAGGTGCTATGTGAAAGTGAGAATTAATTCACAAAAAGTGACCTAAGGTTTTATCGAAGGTAAAGGCCATGTGTTGGTATTTGTGGTAAAGAATGATGCATCTCAATTTTGGGCTTGAAATATTGATAGGTGCAGTGATGCACTAGGTAGGATGATAAATTCCCAAGAATTATTGCTAGGTGTGCTTGATGTGGATGAAGTAGATGAATAGAATATATTGTTGTGTATATGACTTAAAGTGGGATAATTATTAGTGTGAAGTCTTTATTCATGGATGAAGTGGTAATGGTGTCTGGGTAGGTGAAATGGATCCTAGGTGATGTGGCATGGCCCACAAGGTATCTTTCATTTTTAGAAAGTAGGAGAGAGAAATGGGGCAAATTTATCTTTTGAGCACATGGGTTTACCTTTTGAGATCATATGTGGGGATAATTTGGGGCACTATCCTTGACCCTTGACTTATGGGTGCATCTGGAAAATAAGTAAAGAAGATCTAATCATTCTCTTTAGGCATGTGATTGTGGGGCTTCTATGTTGGAAGTCAAACATTGATTGGGATATATTTTGACCCTTAAACTTACACATGCGAGAGTGGGGCATGCCACTTGAATTCACATTGAAGAGGTCCACATTACATCATGAGATGCTCTTTAGAAGGAGGACCTTGTAAATATACTCCCACTTTAAATATTCATCAACAATGTTCCCACATGTAATATGGGATGAAATTTTCTTCCTCCCTTATTCTCTCTCTCATTTAATCTCTCATTATGTAAATGTTATAAATGTATATGTCTCTTTGTATTGTATGATATATAAACAAGTTCAAATGTGATTCTTGCATTCCATTCTCATTTTAAGCCTTACAAAGGCCTTGAATACTTGTGATGTCTTATTTTTTAATCTTGGTATAAAGCTTGTGGTAAGCTTGGAGTCAGCTTACATATGTTCAAGGTGAGAAGGCTTGTTGAATTATTTGGTTGAAATATTGGTAGAGATAATGTGTCAAGCTTGGTTGGGAGCTTAGGAGTAAGCTTTTTTTTTACATTATGCAAGTGGAAGGAGTGAAGACTTGTGAAGTATTGGAAAAGCTTAATTATAGCTTATTGGAAGCTTGGTTGAAATATTTGTTTGTAAGCTTGTTTGTAGCTTACATTTGTGCAAGTAGAAGGAGAGGAGAGAAAGGAGAGATAAGTATGATAGGGTGTTATCACAGGATTAATTCTCCAAGTGTTATTTTGATATAATATCTAAATAATTTCTCCATGGATGTAGCCCATTAAGTGAACCATGTTAATATTGGTGTCTCCTTTTTGCATGGTTTGATTTATTATGTAATTTGTTTATTATTGTTTTACATAGTTCCTCTCATTGTAATTTTGAGGATATAATTTAGAATTATATGTCCTAACACTTTAAGGTGTGCACTCAAATAGGTTGAGATTTGATGAGTTCTTACAAGAGAGAAAGCATCAGTAATTGATAACTTTTAAAAATATTGTGTCTATACATATGCCCCACTCAAATATCATCACATGTCATGTATTTATAGCATAGAATGGTGTTTTAAGAAAAGAACATAACAATGCACAATGTTAAGCTAAATAATTTATAGTGTAGATCAAATAAAATAATTAAAAGGAAAGAATTAAAAAATGCATACCTTTACTTACATTAGTGTCATATAATAGAAATGATGTGATAGAGATGGAGAGGCATCTAATGTAGGGAACATTAAGTGAACCTATAAAATAAAGTAAAATTCAATTTTTTTTACAAAAATACATATGGTATGTATAAAATTTCTCTCTAAGGTTAGGATTCTAGAACATTTTTTGGTTTTGAAAAAAAGCTAGTAGAAATAAAGTTTTGAGCACAATTCAGAATCTAGTGGTAGATAATTGAGAGGTAAATAATTTTGAATGGTAAATATAAATAGGGTAAAAATTAATTCATTTGTATTTTTTTATTCTAATAAAATAGAGATTTAAGAGACCTAGAGGATCCCAGAGAGTGATTATGGTGAGGAGATGATAGGTGTGAGCTATAGGATGCCTAGTGATAGTAGTGGTTGTAATGCAAGTGGGTGATGCATTGACTTTAAATTTTTGGTTGTTTTTGTTGAAAATTAAGCTAGTTGTGAAAAAGTATACATTAAGGGAAAACCATGTAGTGAAATTGGCCCTAATAAATTTTTAGGTAGAGTAGGAATTAAGCAGGTTAAAGAGAAGGAAGTGGTAGGATAAATAGATACCTAAGTCATTTATGGTAAATAGTAGAAAAGTTACCACCCTTTTTAAATAGAGTCAACCCAGTTGATTCATTTAAAAAGGCAAAGGGTGGTGAAAGTGTTTGATTTCATAGTAGAGGGCCAATTTAGTAGTAGAAGACTGATCTAATTAGAATATTGAAGTGGTCAACTTAGTACATTCAAGCCAATTTAGTATTGTAAGAGGGTGGTTGACATAATTGGTAAGAATGGAATAACAACATATGAGAGAGCTAATGTAGTTTGTAGAAATGGGTAATAGGGTCATCTTATTATAAAAGTGGTCGATTGTGTAAAGTGACCTAGTTGACTTATTATAAAGTGACTAACTATGTAAGTGGATAGGGCTAACTTAGTATAAAAGTGGTCGACTATGTTAGGTAATAGGGTTGACTTAGTACAAAAGTGGCCGACTATGTAGGAAAATGGTGAGAAAATAGCAAGAGTAGATTGATGTAGTTAATTTTTGAAATTATATATTTTTAGAATGTATTATTTTGACTTTTCTACCGAGATCTAATACATTCTATGTTGTTTAGTGTTTTTCAAAGATTGCAAAGATTTTAGCACCTAGTGGATGCAACATGGTTTCCAGACTTGATAGAGATATTATCAAATAACAACTATGTATAGTTAGCTTCCTTAGGATTTGGAGGTATTATGGATATTTATTGTATCCCCATGAGTGTTGACTGGGTCATCATGTTACTTGTAACATGAGAGCAACTAACCAATGCTTTTTGATGGGAGGTGGATGTGGATACTATAAATGTGGGAATAACATTAGAGGATGTCCATGATATACTTAGATTACCCATTATGGGGGTACTCTTGTGATATATGGTGCCCTAGATTCTAAGGCTTAAAGGCAGGCCTTAGCTCTGTGGGTGATAGGGTCAGAGAGATATTTTTTTGGGTTGTGAGTGATCTTATTTGATGTATATATCAACCATTCCATATATATTAAAGGCTATGATAGGGCTTATGACATCACATGATTTTTCACAAGTCAAATGAGAAGGTGTCATTGTATGTGATGGCCTTGTGTCAGTCTATTCTGGAGTAGGGATCTAAATTAAAATGGACCTACCTTTCCACAATGTGTTCCCCATTCCTTAGGACCATTTATAGTGCCATTGGTATATTATGAATATTGGGTACTTATGTGAGAAACTAGGTAGCATTATAGATAATTTTTAATTCTCTTATCCCAATATACTAGCCTACCATACCCCAATGAACCGTGACTCTAAGATGAGGCCAACTATGGAGTTTTAGCTTCGATTGGTGTTGAGTTGTGGAGCTAAAAGCTTCAACTCTTTGCAAACTAAAAGAACAGGAAGGTTGCTGAGTTTTAGGAGAACCGGCGTCGACAGCAGGACCGGCGTCGACAGCAGGACCGACATCGGTCGTGATCCAGTGCAAAAGGCCACCGGCGATGGTAGGGAGTCGGCAAAACCAGACTAGCAGGGACCGACGTCGATCGCCTGTGTGTTCCAGAACTGCTCTTTACATGGACAGTTAGTTAAGTGGACAAAGTGTTTGCATGTAAAGGCCAGTTAGAGTCTTGGGCTGCGAAGATAATTGTCTAAATTAAGAGTCTAAGTTATTGTTTAAGTGAGGGATCTATTTATAGACCCATTGGCATGTATTGTATAAGGCATGAGATAGGAAGGAAGGCAAGTAAGTTGCTTCCATTATAAGATCATTGAGTTGCAGGTTGTTGCAAGCTCATAGGGGATCTACATGTGAGTATGGTCTGTTGAATTGTAGGTTGCAGGTTCATGAGAGATCAACTTGAAGTACTTTTGAGTGCTTGGTGAACTGGCAGGGTTATTACTAACTAGTTGGAGAGGTGAACACCAATTCTGTTTGTGAGTTGGTTGTTGGGACCGTTTTTTGTGTAGGAGAGTGTTGTGTGAGAAGAATTACTGTACACTTGAGGTGTGGCAAACCTCTGTAAGGTGAAAGAGTGTGGCGGCTCTTTGTTGTATTTTTTTCTGTAAAGTGTTAATACAAGATAGTGTATTGTCTCTCATATTCTGTGCTATTGGTGAATTCTAGCTATTTGTGTTTTTGGTTATTTCCACATTTATAATTGCTTATATTTGGTAATCATACTGTGCTCTTTCTGAGGAGCAAGATCCAACAAGAGGAATCAGAACATAGGTGTGTTTGTTCTTGGACTTCCCTAACAAGTGGTATCAGAGCTTCAGGTTGGGATACTAACAAATTGGATTAGATCTGGTTAGTGTGTTTTGATTACAGGTACTCACAGGGTTTCTATTTGAGTGGGAGTTGAGCAATGACAGAAGACAGTAAGCTACGGATGGAAAAGTTTAATGGCAAGAACTACCAATTATGGAGGATGCAGATTGAGGATTATTTGTATCAAAAAGATTTGTACTTACCATTGGGAGGGGTTACTTTCAAACCCTCAAATATGAAAGATGAAGAATGGGAGGTTCTTGATCGGAAGGCTCTGGGATCTATTAGATTGAGTCTTGCATCATCTGTGATTTCCAGCTTATCACAGTGTAAGACAACGGTGGAGTTGATGGAATCTTTGGCAAATTTATATGAAAAACCCTCAGCTTCTAATAAGGTATTTCTTATGAAGCGTTTATTTAATTTGCAAATGTTGGAAGGTGGATCTGTTCATAGCCATCTTAGTGATTTCCATGGTTTAGTAAACCAGCTAAGTTCAGTCAATATTGTATTTGATGATGAAATTAGAGCTCTCTTAATTTTGTGTTCATTACCTGAAAGTTGGGAAGGTTTGGTAATGGCAGTTTCTAATACTGTGTCTCTTTCAAAAGTCTTAAAAGTGGATGATGTTGTGAGTGTAATCTTGAATGAAGAGATACGCAGGAATAACACAGGTGAATCATCAGGAAATGCTTTGAGTGCTGAAGGCAGAGGAAGGCAAAGAGAAAAGATAGAGCATGGGAGATCAAGGTCTAAGACAGGCAAGAGATCCAAGTCTAGGTATGGCAGAATAACCTGCTGGAAGTGTGGAAAGCAAGGGCACTTAAAGAGAGATTGCAGATCAGGTACAGATCAGCATGAAGAACATGAAGAAGAAGTAGATGTTGCAGATTATGCTACATGGGATGCTCTGGTATGTTCTTTGGATAAAGTAGAATCTTGGGTTTTAGATTCTGGTGCCTCTTTTTATGCATCCCCACATAGGGAATTTTTCCATGAGTATGTCCAGGGAGATTTTGGAGAAATTTATGTAGGGGATGGTAAGCCTTGTCAGATTGTTGGCAAAGGGAAAGTGAAGCTGAAACTGCAGACAGGTAACACATGGGTGTTAAAATAAGTCATGCATGTCCCAGTTCTAGAGCAGAATTTAATTTCTGTTAGAAGTTTGGGTGATGAGGATTGCACAGTAACTCTCACAGCAAACTCTTGGAAGGTTACCAAGGGTACACTTGTTGTAGCTAGAGGTAAGAAAGTAGGTATGCTTTATCTATCTACTTGTACTACTGATTCTCTTTCTGGGTTTTCTACTTCAGCTGTAGATTCAGAGATGTGGCTTGATAGGCTTGGTCACACAGATAAGAAAGAGATGCTTGTTCTTGAGTCAAAGGATATGCTTTCAGATTTGGAAGGTATGGATCATGGTTTCTGTATGCAGAAGAAGAAGGTAATTTTTCTTGAGGAACTCGATGTTAGTGACAAGAATAAGAAAGCCTTGGTTTTCAAGGAGAAGGTGACAGACAGAGTTCAGCACAAGATGCAGAAGAATTCTGAGCAGAGCAAGGGTGATTTGGACAAGGATTTGATCCAAAAAGAGCTCACAAGAAAAAGTCAAGTCTCACAAGAAAAACACAGAGACCGATGTCGGTAGGAAAATCGGTGTCAGCGTCCAGACAGGGACCGACGTCGGCTATGTGCAGACTGATGTCGGTGACTCAGGGTAGATATTGACCGGCGTCGGCCAGGGGAAACCGACGTCGGCAAGGTGGCAGTCGTAGGAAACTGACTTCGATCGTCTGGAGACTGAGATGTGACTGGCATCAGTTACTGAGACAAATTTTGGGTGGATAGTAAGTTGTCATGGAGTCTCAAGCGCCCATATGGAGGACTGAAGGTGTAAGTAAGTTCTTAAATTCATCATTTCCCTTTTTTACACTACTTGTTGCTCACTTATGGCATAGGACTAGGAAGTTGTTGAAGAAGCAGAATAGGTAGATCCAGGAAATAGTGGGAGTTAGGCATGGATGAGGATGTGATTCCTTGGAGGAGAACCAAACAGGTGTTTTGGGTAGAGTGGCCAGCTGGAAGTAAGCACTGAGAGACGAATGGATGTTCAAGATAAAGAAGAGCGGAAATGGATACGTGAGATGGAAGATCAGGGTATATGGTCTTGTATTAGCTATAGGGCAATGGAGGTTTGATCATTGTGTTTCTCTTTACCAGGTTGGATAGTATTAGCTACACTATCCTATTTTTGTATGATGTGCTTGTTGCAGGGTTACATATACAGGTATTGTTGAACTAAAGGTAAAGCTAGTTCAGGTGTTTGTCATGGAGAATCTGGGAGCAACAAGATTCTTTAGCATGAGTGTGTTCTAGAGACATGGAAGGTCATGTGTTGACTTTGTTTCAGGATGATTGTGTGAAATCGGTTAGCACGCTGATGGTTGGACAGTTTTATGAACAGGCGTCTTGATTCACATAATAAGGTTGAGTGCATGGTATGTACTAAACTTGAGTTTTCCCAAGTAGTGGGAGTTGTCACAAGTTGGAGCAAATCTGGGAGAGAACCATTGGAGGACAGTTCAGTGGATTCTTACAGGGACTAGCAGCAGGTGCACATGTTATGCAGGTTCAGGTTAATTTCTACATGGTTGTAGATGTGGATGTGGCAGGTGATTTGGATGACAGGTTTTACACTACAGGGTTGTGGTGGTTGGTCTTCAAGAGTGATCTTGAGGAGGGATACAAAGCCAAGGGAACAAACTAGATGAAGTATAGGTATAGGTACAGGTTACAGCTATTTATCTCCAAGTGGGAGATTGTTGAGTTGTGGAGCTAAAAGCTTCAACTCTTTGCAAACTGAAGGAACAGGAAAGTTGCTGAGTTTTAGGAAAACTGGCGTCGGCAGCAGGACCGATGTCGGTCGTGACCCAGTGCAGAAGGCCACCGGTGACGGTAGGGAGTCGGCTGACGTCAGTAGAACCAGACTAGCAGGGACCGACGTTGGTCGCTTGTGTGTTCTAAAACTGCTCGTTACATGGATAGTTAGTTAAGTGAACAAAGTGTTTGCATGTAAAGGCCAATTAGAGTCTTGGGCTGCGAAGATAATTGTCTAAATTAAGAGTCTAAGTTATTGTTTAAGTGAGGGATCTATTTATAGACCCATTGGCATGTATTGTATAAGGCATGAGATAGGAAGGAAGGCAAGTAAGTTGCTTCCATTGTAAGATCATTGAGTTGCAGGTTGTTGCAAGCTCATAGGGGATCTACATGTGAGTATGGTCTGTTGAATTGTAGGTTGCAGGTTCATGGGAGATCAACTTGAAGTACTTTTGAGTGCTTGGTGAACTGGCAGGGTTATTACTGACTAGTTGGAGAGGTGAACACCAATTCTGTTTGTGAGTTGGTTGTTGGGACCATTTTTTGTGTAGGAGAGTGTTGTGTGAGAAGAATTACTATACACTTGAGGTGTGGCAAACCTCTGTAAGGTGAAAGAGTGTGGCGGCTCTTTGTTGTATTCTTTTCTGTAAAGTGTTAATACAAGATAGTGTATTGTCTCTCATATTCTGTGCTATTGGTGAATTCTAGCTATTTGTGTTTTTGGTTATTTCTGAATTTATAATTGCTTATATTTGGTAATCATACTATGCTCTTTCTGAGGAGCAAGATCCAACAAGAGGAATCAGAACAGAGGTGTGTTTGTTCTTGGACTTCCCTGACAATTGGGGATAGGAGAAGTGATATGAATCACATCTTTTGTTGTGATTTTGACTTTTTGATTTTGATTTTTTCCTTTTGATCAATGCCTGTTGTTTAAAATGATTTTGATTTTAAATTTTTATGGATTTTGTAGATAACCAAACATGAATGACAAAAGTGACACACACAAATGAGATTTGGGTTTTGGTAATAGGAATCAAGATATCTAGAGAGATGATTGACTAAAATTTTTGGCTTTCCTATAAGCTAGTATGTGATCTTAAATATCAATCGTATGTGTGCTTAATATGAGGATGGAAATAAAGGGGATATATGTATATCTAAAAGAGATCTATGTATATAATGATACAATGAGAATAATGCTTGTTAACTTATCATATGGTAAGAATAAGATACTACGGGGATGTGGGTTTCATAACCAAGTCACAATAATAAATATCTTCATTTGAATTTAAGATTATAATCATTCATAAAATTATAAAGAGAGAAAAATAAATCCATGTGAAAATAATTATAATCCATGAATATAATTTGGTAAAAATTATGAAGATAATCTATATAAAAGAAAGATGTAGATCAATGAGACCTAATGAAAATGAAAATAAACATATCTAATGTATAAATAATCATAAATCAATGCCAAATAATATTATAAATATTGTGATACAACCTTGATGTGCTCTAAACTATTGATAAATTTCACAACAAATACTACTTATGACATCTAATACATTCTTATGTAGCTAAATTCTAACATTAATCGAAGTCTCATCAATATTCATATAAAGTCATGAAAAGACTTTTTTTCATATCATATTTATAGAAAAAGTAGATGTGGTATAAGAATTATGATGCTCATGAGGCACCTCTTATGTGGGATACTCAATGTTATAAATGCAACTAGTGTTCTAAAACCTATGAGAGATGTAAGTAGTGGGGAAGGAGAAACCTTTGCCCATAAATTAATTGGAGAGAGAGGTTGATTTGATGAAGGCATATGTCATGGAAGGTCTTGAATATACTTCTAAAATACTTGAAATCTATCGGTATGGTATGCAGTGAACTTATTCAAAAGGAAATATACTTCCCCATATTTAGGGATATACTCTAGGAGTAGCTTAGGAGGTGGTATAGTTTTCTTAGGAGGTGGTATAATTTTGTATTTAGGTTGTGCTATGGATGGATATAGTGTATTAATGTATTGCTTAAGCTATCAAAAATTAGTATAAGAATGGTTATGTGTGAAATGAAAGTAAAAAATTAATCTATTAGTATAAAAAATGAATCTACTAGTACATGGTGAAGGTCTACTAGCTAAAGTGGTAGGAGAAGATGAATGTTGCTACTGATGTATATGATAATCCTTAGTCTAATGGCTAGTAATTTTATGGATATCACAATAGGGATCATCTACTCATTTTGATAGTAAAGGATCAAGATGAGTTAATGAAAGAAGGATATCAACATTAAAGGAAGAATATAGAGTAAGGTCTAGACTAGGCTCATCCATATACATGGTTGGTTGCATAGTGGGTCAAAGTAGAGTGGCAGACATCTCAAGAGGAAACAAACTAGAAGGATCATGGTATCTATCAAAATGGTAAGGTCATTTCATGGCATGGTCCATAAGCATACTCATAAGAGGTTTAGTAGTGATTAGAGGTGTATTAAGTGTGTGATCTATCTCTAACCTATGAATAGTAGATGAAAAGCTAATATTAGGTACTATAACAAGATAAAGAACTATAGAAAAAGAACTAAGAGACTGTAGTAAGTAAGAATGATATCTAAGCACCTCTACATTTTTAGTGAAAAAAATCTTGATAAACATGACTCGTCTAGAGAATATCCAGCATAATAATCAAGTGTATATGAGTTAATATCACATGTGTTAATTATTTTATTAGTTGAAGAATTATGATGAATATAATGTGTCATTTTAGTTAGGGTAATTGTTATTTCATCTAAAGTTTTTATGGGAGTGAGGTTTAAGAGAAGGAGGTAATTGAGCAATTATGTTAGGAGAGAGATCAAAATTTTGATCTTTAATCTTATCTCATCTAGTTCATCATCATCTAAATCTATGAGGTTAGTAGGAATGTTTCCTATTAATTCAAGATGACTATTATAACCTCGAGTAGAGTTGATGAGATAATTAAAAAGTTGTGATTCATCAAATGGAATGCTAGGTAAAGGTTCAAAGGTAGGTATTTATAATACACATCATTCTTTGAATTGATCAAAATTACAAGGGTTTGTGTCACCTTGAATATTATAGATAGCACCATTATGAGTAAATTTAACATATTAGCATGTGGTTGAGGCAACTTCTCTCATACAATGTGTCTAAGGTTGATTGAGTAATATATTATAGTAAAGTGGAAAGTTAAATATCATAACTTTCACATGAAAAATGATAGGAGGAATGGTGATCAAAATCCAAACATAACCTAAAGGGGGTATTTTTCTTATATCATATCCTTGACATGTACTTTGTGTGGATTTAAGATTACACTTAGAATATCCAAGTGTTTTAAAAAAATCAAGGGAAGTAACAGAAGTGTCTATTCCTTCATCGATTAAAGCATGTTTGACTTGGATATCTCATATTTTAATGTTAATTAAGAGATGTGATCATCCACATGAATAAATATCTCATTAGGAATCATGAAAAAGATAGGAAATTTGAGTGAAAGAGAAGTGTCTACCATTTCATCAAGATGGATAGACATTTTTTCACACTGTTGGAGAATGTTATCTTCAAATCCTAATAATGTAGCTTCATGCTCCACAAGTGGAGGATGAGGAATTTTAATTTTTAATAGTAATTTCATTATTAAATTGAGATGATGGGGGAAGTTTGAATAAGTTTTAAGAAAGGAATTTAGGATGGAAGATGGGAAAGTTCTGCTATAGGATCCCATTCATCATAACCTATTAGAGAATTATTGGATAAAGGTGTATAATGTTATAATAAATACAATGAAATGGGGTTGGATGCACATTGAACTTTATGTTGGGAAGGGATATTTAGTTTAGGTGTGGTTGAATTGGGTTAATCTATATTTGGTGATGTAGTTATTTATTTAAGCATTTCTAATGTTTGAATGGAAAAACATTGATGTGAATTTTGATGAATATCTAATTGAGGTATCTTAGGTAGAGGAAGGGTAGAAATTTTATGATAAGTATGATTGATTTGAATTATTGGAGATGATTCTTGTGTATTCATTGGTTCCGCATGCCCTAATTCTATGAGATGTGATGGGTAAGTTTCTTAAACAATGTAAAACATCAAATAATTATGTTAGGTAGAGGTTAGTTATTATTTAATGTAAGGAAATACTCTCCTCATTTTATTTATCTTGACCACATTATCATCATTGGTATTAGTATCTATTAATTTTATTGGTTGTAAGGGTAATTTTATTAGTGTTTTTGTGATGGTTAGGAAGAATATCTTTATAGATAACTAGATGACCATTAAATTGATTTAAGGATTCATTTTTGGTTTTGCTTTCATGAGCCTTAAGTGTTATTTCATATGCTTGTTCAAGTTTGCATATGAGTGATTCATGGTCAAATTTAGGTCTAAGGAGAAAGCCCATAGCAAGATTTATTAATTGGTGATAAGTTTCATGAGAATGACCCCAATTCGCATGAAACCAATAAACTATTTTGGGATCATAGTAGTGTTTCATAGGTCATGTATGGTCAAGGTATTTTGGTGAGGGTCATGAAATATACCTTTGAATTTATACTAAGGAAAGAGGTTTTTGTGCATCAATATTGTGTTGTTGAGGCAATGAAAAACTAGGATGAGAATTTTATTTGGTGGAAGTGAAGGAGCATGCTCCATTGTAGTGTTTGGAGCAATTTATTGAATGGAGTGTATGAAATCATAAGTATATGTAACACCATCATTTATTGCATGTCAAATTTCAGAATTTACAAGCATGAAAGTTCATGTTAGAGGGTGGGAAGGTTCAAATTGATGTATAAGAAAATCTTGGTGTTTAGCTTGGTAAATGGCCTCTTCCAAAGATTTTTGGGAAAGAGTCTTAATGTAGTATTGTAATTTAGGATGAAGAACATTAGTAAATAAGTGGAAGAGCTTTTCATCCACCATATTATGCTTAGTTTTATTAAACAAGGCTTTCCTTAATTTAATGAAAACTTGTGCCATTCTAGATTATGTTTGTTTACAGTTGATAAAATGGGCTAAATTATTTTCAAGTAGATCATTTGTTTAGAATTCTTAAATTAATGTATTGACCAATTCCTCTAAACTAGTGATAGAATGGGTTTTAAGTTAGTTATACCAATATAGAGAATCTCCAAAGAGATTTTTAGCTAAGAATTTAGCTTAGTGAAGGTATTAAGTTTGACCCAATCTTAGTATAGGGTTCTAAAAAAATTTAAGTGCAAGGTAGGATCCATAGATCCATTATAAGTTATAGTGGGAATTATACCTCCTATGTCAATATTTAGAATTTGAGGTACAATAGGTTTATTTTGTAAATGTTTAATATTTTTATTAATAAGAAGGGCTTGAGGTATAAGGTTATTGTGTGCATCCCTAAGGCGAAGTGGGGGGTATTAGGATTTGGAACTCCCCATTGAGTATGTTGATGTTTATTTTAGATTTACAATAAGTGGTTTTGCATTTGCATCATTTGGTTTGCATTATTTTTATGAAAAGTAGCCATTTAGTTGAGAGTTTGTAATAATTGTTGATTAAATTGAGTACTATTTTGACTATTAGAAGTAACATTGGAAGCATTAATGTGTTGTGATGTGTTAAGAAATTAGGATGCAGTAGTGGCATGAGAAGTGGTAGTGATATTGGAATTAGTATTAGCATGAGAAGTGCTAGTTGTAGTAGACCCATTATGAGCTAAATGAAATTGGGTATTAGTGTGGATGTTTTGGGTAGGCCCACTAAAAGATACATAAGCCATGTTAGTATAAATAATTGGCATGGAAGTGAAAGAACACATGGAGGATGATGTCATAGTGTTAGAAGGAGATATTATTGAGGATAAAGGAGTGAAGCAAATTGTTAATTGACTTGCCCCAAATCCTATGGAAAAACTAGGTGAAGGTGAATAGGGATCTCCAAAATGAGGTCCCATCCTAATGTTATATATGACTGAAGGATCCTTACCTATATGTTGAGGATTTTCATTGATGAAAAGAATCATTTCAATTGTGTATTCAAGATCATTTTCATTTTCTACCATTTATATAAATAATGGATTAAGTGATGTAAAATAGGGAGGATTTCCATAGTTGATAGTTCTAGTGGTGACATGAATGTTACTTTGATCCAATTTAGTTACCAAAAAAGGTGGCTTAGTATGTTTGTTAGGATTCATAAAGTTAATCATGTTGGTTTAATTTTGCTTTATGACATTATCATAAAAACGTTCCATGATGAAATTGGAAAGCTAAACACTTACTAATAATGAGGAAAAACCGGTTATTATATTAGGTTAAATGGGTTGATTATGTTCTGTAAGAAGGCAAATAGAATAGTTGATAGGAGACAGAGTTGAAAAAGTTAGTTGTGTTATGTGGGAAGTTAAATAGAAGAGCTTTATGGGAAAATGAGTCGACTGAGTCCACTATGTTCTATAGGAAATCAAACAGAGTATCATGTAAGAGACTAAGTCAACTAAGTTGATTGTGTTTAGTAGGTAGTAAAAATTTAGAATGTTATAAATTTAGATGATAGAATAGTAATTGTGTAGATAAAAATATAAACACATAAGCAACTAGGACAATTAAGTTGATCTATTTATAGAACATAGCACAAACCTTATACCAATGCTGAATAATATAAGTTTTATAATACAAAATCCTATTGGAAAATAATAAGTAGAAATACTAAAATGTAAATGTTAATCTAATGAGCGTACATTCTATATGTTTTGAATTATGTTTTAAAATGTGATAAGGCATTTATCTTTGAAAAGAAATAAAAAATATGTAATATAAATTTGGTTTCAGGTTTGTTAAGGGTCAAATGGATCTATATTGGTGATGTTATTGGCTTGGTATTGGGTCCTACCCCTTCACATCATAATCTTGTAGTGATAAGGGTGTCAGTTGCTTTGCCAATATATACCATCAACCATGTATTTATACGTGGCTATAAAATTGAGATGGCTTCCCCCTTGGTGATGAAATCCAGGTATGTAGACCTAGGTATAACTATTTAAATGTTTATTTGATATTTTGTGATTTGTTAGTGTGTGAAATAAGAAATTAAATAATATGGTAAATTAACCTTCCTATTTATATTATGTGCACTACTCTAAGCAAGCAAGCAAATAAATGAAAAGTGAATTGATTACTACCAATTTGAGTTAACTTTCTTTGCTTAAAAAAACATAGTGTTATGTTGATTAGATCGACCTAGTATGAAAATAGTACAAAATAGAGTTAATTTGGTTGACTCTGTCTATTGCAAGATAGTAAAAAAAAAAACATAGTTGATCAAGTCAACTAAGTTTCTTAGGCAAAAATTAGTTTTAGAACTAAGTCTAGCTAGTCGACTTAGTTTAATTTAAGGGTATATTTTTATATATTTGAGAAATTAGGAAAAATAGAACTAAAGTTTGAATAAAATTAATAAAAATGAAATAAATAGGTTGGTTAGAATGACCCTAAAGTTGATTTGATCAATTTTTTTGATTGATTTTGGTAATGTATTAAATCTATTGAATTGTTGTTTTTTATTTGTATTATCCAAATGAGGGTTTGAACATATAAAATATAATGTTAAAACAAAGTCAAACCAATCAACTAAGTTTTCATAAATTGAATAATTAAAAATAACTAAAAGAACTATGTCAACAGAACTTATTAAAAAATTTGAAAGATAAGATGAAAAACTAAATTGATAGGATTGATCTAGTGTGATAAGAGGGAAAATATGATCATAGATATCTGAACAAGATTGATAGGTTCACCTCAATTGAAAAACTTGTTAGTTAATACCCTAATTTAATCAAATTGATGAAGTAGAAGATGACTTGTAAAGAATATAGAACTATGTCAATTGGATCGATCTAGTTGTCTTTAGAAGATAAAGACCTACACATAAAGCTGAACTAAGTTGATTGGATTGACTAAGTATTGAGACCTATGTAGAAACTATTGTATCGATTCAATAGAGTCAATCTAATAGTCTAAAAATGAAGATAAAATCTATAAGGGTTAGTTCACATCGGGTTCACCAGAATGTATTGGAGTGAAAGTGAACATGATCTACAAATCAATCCTAACTCAAGGAATATAAATCAGTTAACTATAATTCTAGCAATACTTAGATAATAAAGGTCACGACCAATATGTATCCACTAAACCTATCTATGGGATATATTATCAGATAACATGGATAGAGAGGGTTTCAAAACCTATAGTCAAGTAACACCACATATTATCCCTAGCTAGATCTTGATATTTAATGCAATAGAAAAATTAAGTAAATCTAATCTAGTGCTCACTAAATTTTGTGGCATAAATGGGAGATAAACATAAAAAATAAATAGGTAAATTAAAACTATACTCAAGTTAATGTAGACGTAATCCTAATCAAAGAGATACAATGCATTCATTATCCATTATACATGCAATTCAATCTAGTAAAATAGAAGAGTAAGAGTTAGGAATACTTACCTTGAAGACAAACCCATTAACCCTCAGCCTCTCCCTTATCCAATGGTTATTTTAAAGAGCTTGTTGTGTATTATTGAAGAAACTAATGATGGAAAATGGACTATAGTCTATCTAAGGACCTCTTAGTGAATCTCAATCCTTCACAAGACAAAGTTTAACTTCCAAGAAGCAATAAGAGAAAATGAATGATTTTCTCTTTAAAAATGAAGTTAAGGGTGTATTTATAGCCATTGATTGACCCTAAACCCTTCTAAACATTAATTCAAAAAAATTAGCTCAGTTGACCTTGTTAGGTAGGAAATAGATCGATTATGTTATTTTAAACTAGGTTGTTTGGGTCGACAAAGTTTTGTAATGTGTGTTGAATAACAAATGGGGTCGACCTAGTTGACTACATTCAAAAAATGGTAAAAATTGGTTTTGGCTTAGGTAAGGTTTATTTGAGGTAGTGAATTATTTTGACAAATATGTAAGTGAGGTGTCAAATCTTAGGTAAATATATAAGATGGGTTTGTATTAGTTTAAGGTGGAGGTATATGAAATAACAATCTTATGACGCATCAAAGTTATACCTATTGCTTTCCTAGTGCATCCTTTAATGTGTGCACTCAGATATATTGAGATTCGATGGGTTCTTTCAAGAGAGAAATAATTAGTAATTGAAAAAGTTAAAAAATATTGTATGTATACCTACTCAAGTTCAATCCATGTAAAACAAAATGGAATGAATAGTGTTCATGCCCCTATCATGACTATAGATTTGATTGTATAGTTTTACTCAAGTTCATTTAAGTTAATTAAATGTATAATAAATTGCATGTTCAAAAGAGAATGAACAATGTTCATGATCCCATCATGATCGCATATTTGATAAGTGTGAAGTGGAAGGACAAATATTTTCAATTCAACTCATAAAATGTATTATTATGTATGTGCATGAACCAATATCATGCCTTATGAATTTGAAAGATCACATATGTGCATGAGTCAATATCATGCCTTATTAATATGAAAGTGTGTATATGTGTATAAACTAATATCATTCCCTCTAATCTATATTAATTGGTATATAATGGCATGAATCTTTATGTTGAATCTGATAAATTGTATCTTAATTGTATGTATATGTGGAAACATATAATTTTTGTTCTTGTAAATTATATACATATATACATGTATATTCACCCAAGTGTATATGATTTGATACTCTATTTTTTGTAAAGTGAGATCATATGCAGGGCATATACCCTATAATATATATTAATGTGCCAATATATGTCATGTAACTAAACTCATCTAATAGCTAAACCATTCTAAAACTATGGAATCTGTATTTCAATTTGATTTTATATTCATGGAGTCTTATGTTTCTATAACAATCCCATTGTAATTCCCCCCTTTTGATATGAGGGATGTGTCTTGTAAATAACTAATTTCAAGTGAAGAGCTAATTATATTATGTCATGTATAAATATAACATCATGTATAATCATGTGAGTATATGGAGAGTATGTCATCATAGTAGTGTATATGGAAATAAAGGCATATATGTAACACATGTAATGCAAGGCATATAAGTATCATGTCTAGATAGATGTATCAATGAAGCACATAAAAGTAACCATCACTAAAATATAAATAAATAAGACTAAGAAGTAAAGGTTTATCTTATGGATCATGGAATAACTCAATGCTAGCAAGCTCAACAAGTGTAACAAACTCATCAAGATCAAGAGTTAGTGTTAGACATAAGTCCAATGGATATATACAAGGGACATCAAGATGTCGCAACAAAAAATGTTAAGGGCCACATGAAAGGGATATAAAAATGTTGAAAATAAGGGATAAAAATGTCAAATCAAATAAAATCAAGAACCCAAACATAATAGACAAACACAGAGTAGATTATCATGTAAGAGAGTAACAACATCAATGAATCATAGAAAATGTAAATATAAGTCTATACCATCCATATGTGTAAATCACACATCATAGTATAATAATATATCCATTTATCACTATGTATGATATGAGTAACTAGTAATACATGTGCAAGCATTCTATATAGCACAACATGGTAGAATGGTCATAAAAATATATAACCTATAATATCAAAACACATGGAATAAGATACCTCCAATATTAGTATGATCACTGGGTAGAAGAAATTTCAACATATATATGTCCATGTGTAACTTTTATGTCTTACATCAAACTCATATACCATGTGTAGACACCTAAAACTAGACACAACTGGCTTCCAACCAAACTTCAAACTGATTCCTAGAAACCATTGCAAATTAAACCTAAGAATCACTAAACATCTCAAATTTGCTTGTACATCATTCATCAATGCTCAAAATCACATTGAGACGTCCCTAATTGGGGTATTTTATCATATGTATTAATAACCTCTCATGAATTCATCCTTAATCACCTTGCAGCATAACAATAGTCAATTTGGCCTATGGACCTATTAAGTGGGGAACTTGCACACTTAAATCAAATCTTGAAAGAGCTAAAAGGTGAATCTAAATCAATTAAAAAACTAAATAATATTAAATGACTAGTTGAATTATCTATTTGTAATTAATGAATATTTAAAAAAGAAAATTCAAAATATCCTAGCCTTTCATCATTGCCTTTATGAGTTGTCAACCTCTTTAAAAATATCCTAAAATATATAATTTGAGAGCCATGCCTAGTAATTTTAAATCATAATTAATTGACAACTAATAACTCAACTAGAGTTAGTTTTAACTCACCTAGGTTTATTTTGAACCCATTCCAATCCTAAACTCAACCTTGACTCACATTGGGTGAGAGTTAATTATCAATTCTATTAATACAAGGCCTTTCCTATTGAATCCTAATCTATTTTGTTGCCAAGTTATTATGCACAAATATATTCAACAAGCTTGGATATTTTAGATTTATAATGCCTAAATGCCTAGTAGTAACATTACCATGCCAAAATATTAAGCTAAGAAACATCAAATCCAAGGTTTCAAGGAGAGAAGGAACTAAGAAACCTCCATTATCAAAGACTTCTTGATGCACAAGCTGAGAAAGCCATTCAACAAAGCCATTTGGATCTCTAAAGAAGGTAAAAGAGTTGCGTATTTTATGTTTTTGTTATTCTTTCATTTAGTTTTTGTTACTTAAGCTATCCCTAGTTTATAGGCTAGAGGTGTTAGGAATTTAGTGTGTTCATTTCATTGGTTTTATGAGACTAACACAAGACTAACCTCCCCTCCATATAAACTTATCAGTTCACATATTTAGATTAGACTTGTTTGAAACACTTTGTACTTGAGTTTGGCATTCCATTTTTATTTCATCCATTTGACCATTTATTTAACACATTTGACATCAGACATATGATATTAGACTGTTTTAGACCAAGTTTTAGCACAAACTATTTTGGAGATATGACTTCACTTTTAAAACAAGTTAGACTATGTTTGGATGATTTGTCTTTTGGACTTTGTGTTTCAGAGTTCGTATAACTCTGATCCTTTTTGTGAAATGATCATCATTGATATGGATATGTTTTGTTACACTAATAGTGGATCCATGGACAATCCAAGTTATGATAACATGGTCACATAAATTAACTTTGATCAAGACCACTATGGTGAAGAGGTGGTTTTTGGGATGGATCCTTATCCTCCTTACAATACTTAATTTGGGGGAAAAAGATAAGATCCTCAAGATCAGTATGTGGTGATACCTTCTTTGGGATAAATAATGTACTAATATCACCCTTTCATTACTCATGGCACCTGATCCCCCACCTATACCATTAACCCTCATTCAAACTGTGTGAGAAACCAAGATTCATAAAATCCAAGGATTACCATTCTATAACCTTGTCCTTTGGATCAAAATATCAACTAAGATTTATAATTCCCTACCATTACCATTCTAGGACCTCATACTTTGGCTTGTGATAGTAACCAAGCTTTGTAATTCCATACCATTACCATTCCAAGACCTCATCCTTTGGCTCACAATATTAACCAAGCTTCATAATGCCCTATCATTACTATACCAAGACCTCATCCTTTATATTTTAATAGAAACCAAACTTTACAACACCCTACCATTACCATTATAGGCCCTTCCAAGTATGGTATCTCATTATCCCAAAAAATTTGTGCACTTACGACTATATGGGTCATAGTTACCATCCTAAGCCAGTAACCATCCTTTGTTAAACCTATCATAGATAAGCCTATCATTACCCAATTGTTGGCCATTCTTCATTCATTACCCAATTGTTGGCCATTCTTCATTCATTACCAACTATCCCCCACTTTATAAAACCCATGTCAATCATCTAACCAAAATAGATCTAATTAGTACCTCTCCAATAGAGCCAATCATTTGAAGACTAAAATATATTCAAAACTGGTATTTTACAACTAATTATAAACCAAGACCAAGAGAACTAACCAATTCATGATGTTTTTTATTGAAACACATATTTATGATGAGTTAACCTATGATGAATCACCTTTTGATATTATTCTTGTTATTGAGGAGTCTCACTCTGATAAGATAGTCTTTATTGAGTCACTTCTTAATAATTATAACCACCTTTGGGCAAATCATTATCTCAACCATTATCCTACTTTTAAATATCCTCCCTTTGACAATCTAGTATTTGTGGAGTTGTCACTTGACATTTTCTCCTTCATTGAGTAGTCTCACTTTGATAAAATAGTCTCTATGGAGCCCATTATGCCATTACTTGTTCAATACCAAACATTTAACCAAACATCATTATAGCAACATCCACACTAAATGAAGAATCAACATTGAAGTTAAGTTTTATTCTTGAATTGACATTGGGTTTAACATCAAAAATAGAATCAATGTCAGTCTCAACATTAGATTGCGAGTCCTTTGATTTATAATCAACTTCATAATTAGAGTACATTCATGGTTTTTACAACATGGGTCATGCATGCCTTCCATATCAATTTGAATATATTTTTTATCCTTCCATAGTTTTTGAGGATGATTACTTCAACTTTGATACAAGTTATCTTAGTAATTTCTAAGAGGATTTTGTTACCTTTTCCCATTCCATTACCATTCCACATATTTTTACCACTACCCAACATAGCCATTCTATTGACATCCCACCTCCCACAAGTGTCGATTGGGATCGATAAAATCATACCTTGTTGAACTGCATCCATGGCTACATACTAGTTATAGAATATCAAGGAGGCCAAGACCACATTCATGCAAAATAAGAAAAATCTCCTACTGAAACCTTTTCAAATGTGTTAGAAGACAATCAAATTCAAAAATCAATGTTCTTTTGTGAAAACTACTTGAAGGCACTATGGGATAATCAAGACAAATTTATTGGTGATAACTTCATTAAGCCACCAATAACTTAGCACAATTATTCTTCACTAATTGACAAAGACATTATCAAAGATAACATAAATATATCCTCCAATATATAACATAATTAGATGGCATCTAATCTTAGGCCTAAATAATAGAAAAATATGGTGGTTCTATTGAGAACATATTCAAAATCTTCAGTCCTACCATGACAAAAATTATGTTAAACTAAGAATCAGTAATATTATGTGTGTTTGAAAATCCCAATATTCATTTATTTCCTAACCATTGTAAATTCCATTATTATCCACCTTTACATTGCCAAATCTGACCTATAATCCAACATTTATAAATATTTACCATCTCTAATTGTACTTTCTTTTGTAGATGTTATGACAATATCTTGTCTTGATGTTTGAAGTAAATAAAATCAATGACCAATGAAGATCACAACAACATTATTGAAGTCCAAATCTATAGTATATTCTTGATAGATAAGTTATTCAAAAGAGGTGTGGGCTAGCAATTTCAACATTTGACTGTTTTGATTGTATCATATCTTGATTAAGATGTGCATCTCCACATTAACAGGAATAATAGAATCATATATTTGTTAAAAAATTTACCTTGCATCTTTGTCTTGCCATTTTACCTTGCCTTTGCCTTTCCATTTTATCTTACCTTTTCCTTGCCATTTTACCTTTCCTTCTTCATTTTCTATTCATCTTGATGTTATTTCATACCCTACCATTTATAGACACCTAAAATTATTAGATTTACAATCACCAAGAGGGGGTGGTGGAATTAGTGGGCCTAGATATTTCAATTTCAATTCTAATCCTTTCAAACTATTAACAATTCATCATGTATCAACTTGATCAAGTAACATTAACAAGACAACTCATTCAATTAATGTATACATAAGATCAAACACATAACACATACTTCCTATCAGAAACCCTCATAGGTAATAAAACCCACTCTCAAGCTTGCAACACATAGACTACATATCCTATAAAAAATTACAAACAAGAAACTGGTCAACTCTTTTAGACCAAACAACCTTGATTATATCCTCTTGACCAAAGGGCTTTAGTGAAACACCTATTTCATAAGGAGTAATTATCCCTAAGGAAGATCAATTATTTTATACACTCTTTTAAAGTGAACACCTCCACCTTAGAACTGATGTCTTCAACACCTAATGATTGATTTCTAATCTCTGCATAAACTCACTCTCTATCTCATGCAGGATTCTCACATAGGCATGCCACAATCTTTCTCCTTCACTCAAACTATCCTCATATTCACACTTAAATTTCTTCACATATCATAAAACTACAAGAGCACTAATCTATCATTATAAATATGACCTAAAATTCATACACATGGTCAAAAAACAATTATACTCATCAATTCAACAACAGGCACACTACCTATCCTTCCTTATTTGCTTCAACACATACTCTTCACATAAGCCTTGCACAAGACTCTCTCAAGTCTATCAAGTCTAAAAATCACCATCTTTGATTTCACTATTTATAAATCAATCATGAATTACAAGTCCACAATCTTTCCCATCATCCACAACACATGCCTTCACCCTTAAGGCATCTAACTTGGGTCACACTTAAGCACAACATACTTTCAAATAGGCCTAATTCACCTTTAAGGTCCTATGATGACCCATTCACCTCTTTGACACATCTCCAAGAAAACTAAGAACATAGGAACACTTTCCAACTCATGTACCCATAGAACATGATCTATATCCCCCCCTTAAGTCCCAACAACCATCACATTACCCTTTTACTTAAGCAAAATTTTCTCAAACAACATTGTGTACACATAGTAACCATGAATGAATACATAATTGACTTATAAACCTTTATTCATAATGCATATAATTGGTCAAACCTTCATAATGCACATAGATGGACCTTATGGAGTCTAAAATATTATCTAATATCTAATTCATCATGAGACATCCAAACAACATCAAAACAAGCTCAAACATCCTTCTTGGGTCACTTATAGAACGCACTTGAACACATAGTCAAATTTAGGCCTTAATAACTTTGATTTTACACACTTTCAGACCTTGAAATTTATATAACAAAATTCACCTTAGAGTCCTCTAAAAAAATTATTTTTACACCATGAGAAAATTATGCATATATCAAAATATATGGTCTAAAACCAGACACGGGTCATTCCTTTGTTGAATTCAAATATTTGAATTCAAACAATCATAGTTAAACCTCAAAAACCATGTTCTAATCTCATGTCTTCACTAATTTAGATTAAATACACACCATTGATTTTAATATAAATTAATTCAAAGTGTGCCACAACCTAAATGTTAAACTTCAAACACTTGGCCTCATCTCGTGCAATCTTGAAATCTTGATCACACACGCTCTATCAATCTCTTCGAGATTGTCCTTACATTAACAATGCTAGACAACTATCACTTTGACCTATTGATTTTAATACACACCATTGATATCAATTAGTTCAAACACATACTCACAATTTATCCTTGTAATAAGCTTAGTATTTATCTCTTCTTGACGTTAAACTTTGAACACTTGCCCTCATCTCACTGCTTCCTAACACTTTGAAATAAACATGATCCATTGATCATTTTGTAAGAAGCTTGATTTTTAATTTTGTTAACCATTGGACACCTTGAAATCATATCAATTATTATACACCATTAGATAAATATTTTATGATTTCTTGTAAATTTTTGGATCTTCATTTGGTCTTGATCTTTAACATTGTGCAAAATAGACTAAGTATGGGGACCAATGTTATCTACCTGGAAGGCCAAATTTGGACCTCAATAACTTTTGTTGTACTTAGACACATGATCTAAAATTTAGATCATATGATCTCCTCACATAGGAAACTCTAATGATTTATCAAACTTCTAAAATATTCACACTTGTATGATATAACTCCATTAATCTGCTCACTCAGATTTCTTTTGCCATAGAGCCAACTATGTCAAGAATTATCTTGGAGGCCAACTTTGAACATGCATATCTTTTGACATGATTCATTTCATGACTTTAAATTTAGCACATATCATCTAGACACAAAAATAAACAAACTCATATGATCAATGTCTCTTGAAACATCTACACATATGAGATATTGTAACACCAAACTTCTTACTCGGCTTTTTCTTGCCTCATGCAAATTTGGCTATGTGAAAACACTATCAAATTGCCTAGGATCCCAAATTTGTACTTACATATATTTTATTGAACTTAGTTTCATGACCTAATATTTAAAAAATATAAACTAGGTATAAATTTTATCATAACCATATGACCATCTCCCCCTAAATCATCCACATGTCGCAATGGTGACATCAACAAACTGCCACTTAGATTTTCTGTGACTAGAACCAAAATGTCTAGATGAAAATAATGATTAACCAGATGAAATACATTCATGCACACAAGCACTCAAATCATATGAAACCTTTTATAGGACCCATTTCACATGATCAATACTCCATAATCATCCCTATACATATCTAAATAGTCAAACTCTGAAGATCAACCAAGCCAACTTCAAGCACACTAGGACAAGCACATTACACACTTAGTCATTATCACTTAGAATATCATGGCACTTCATCCACTCACTATAACATCTTTATGACATCATCATAAAATCATTTATAACTCTCTAATAATCTCCCCATTTTTTAATGATGTCAACACCCATCAATATAAAGGTCACCTTTTTTCTCTCTCTTCAAACACTCCACAATAGGAAATTTCTCCCCCTTTGACACGATGAAAAAGTGGGTAAAAACTGATCTAAAGGACCTAAAAATACCATAAAGAATAAAATTCCATCTTATAAAGATTATAAAAACTGCCCCTTACCTTGAGCCTACCTTTTCTTTGCCTTGTCAACTTCTTCTTGCCACATGCCAACACTCTCTTCAGCCAAGCACTGCAACTAATGAAGAAAGATCACACAAACATATTGAAATATTATGGAACTCACTAATAGACATCTGAGAGGGAATCCCTCTAATATTTATGATCAACTTCACCTCATGATCATCTTCAAATCTCCACACACCATGAAGAACCACCATACATGCTTACTAGCCTTCTCTGTCAAACCATCTCAAGGACCACCAACATAACTTCACGCTAATAAAAAATAGGAAACATGCACTAAACCAACCTAATAACTCACCTTGAAATACTCATACCTTGATATTTTGGATAAACTAAACAAAAACCACTCTTCTTACTAGATGTGTCTAGTCTCCTTGTAGCCTTAGCTAGAACTTGTAGAGCCCACAACTTTCAATAGACACACCATGAAGACTTGAAACTTCATACATGGATCATTATCATATGCCCCCTCAAGCACACCAATTTTAAACACCTATACAACCTATAAAACATACTTATTTCATAAACCAACTTGCTAATTAGGCCTCCATCTTGACAAAAGCATGAATAATTTGAAAACCATAAACCTTTAAATATCTATGAAGCTTGATTTGACAACCCATTTGGCTCATTCAATATATTAAGAAGCCTTAGACCTCTAATAACATGGAAAAACACTTTTTTAGTAGATTATTACACACTTGGAGATACCCATTATACACTTCTAGACCAAGATTTGAGCTTCCACACTTTTGGGAACCCATGCATCCTATAATCCATCTTAAGACCTATGTACTCTTAAGCACAAACTAGGAAACCCAAGAGAAAAAATAAATCTCCAATTTGTCTTAAACATACCTTCAAACCATAAAACCACCTTGAGCATACTAGAATATGGTTAATATACCTTTCTATGCAAAAAGATCATCTTGAAAAATAACAAATCCTCTTTTTCCACTTGAAAACCTTCAATTTGACCCTATAAATTGACCATATATAACTATGACATCACCACAACATATCTTCCACCTAAACATACCTACTCTAACTAAAAATATTCATCTCTATCCTTCTAGGATCATCTAAAGAACATTATAGCAACACTTACTTCTCCACTAAAAGGAGTCTCTTAAGAATCATAGATAGAGACATCCTTCAAATCATAATGTTCTAAAATAAAGTAAATCTAGGAGTGGCCCACATCTCTTCAGTAACCATTGGAATCCTCTTATAGTTATAAGACTTCTTGTTCTTGTTCTTATTCTTCTTAGTATAAACTATGATAGTTGGTTCCTTTTCTATATCACTCTCCTCTTCTAAGATATAATTGACAACACATCGATCAACCATAAAATCTTTACATACCTTTTAATTTGAAGAATCAACCTTGTAGTTATGAACCTCATCACTAAGCACTGATAATTATTGTTCTTTACATGAAGCTTACTCAACAATAGCAGGATGTTCACTTGGATCCATACATACCTTAGAACTAACTTCAACCAACACCTTGGTCTTCTCTTTAAGCTTGGTATCTTCATTCACAACATGAGTAGATAATGAGAGCTCTTGGCACTCTTTACCTTTGGTGGCATTCTCCACCATAGAAAATTGATTACTTGGATTAGTAGTCTCATCATGACACATACTTACCAAATTTGGATTTCATGAGTTGACTTTCCTTCTTATTTTTGCTCTAGGATCCTAATTAAACCTATTATAACTTATAGACCTTTGTTTGAAAAATCTATCAATGTGACCTCTTTGTTCACAGTTGTATTAAACCATACTCCTTGATGGAAAATTGACTTGCATTAATTTAGATGGATATTTTTTTGTAAAGTGTCCCACAACATTATAGTTGAAACACTCAATTTTTATCACACATTTTGACTAATGACCCCCATCATAGTCCCATGCAAACTCATTTATAACAGGTCTTCTATATTCTCTAGTTTTATGCCCAAAATAATTGCAAGTATAGAAGTAACCATTGAAATATGCATACCTAATGGCATTTGGTTGTCTGATATAATGTGTCTTCATTTTACCAATACCTTTATTCCTCATCTGATGATATGTATTTAAAGGTTGATCCACCTTTATCTCATTGACATTCATGTTAGCTTGAGAAGCAACTTTGGGCTCTTCATTAAAACCTAATCTAGATCTATCACTAGTTGACTTTTGACTCTTTAGGAGATCATCCAGATCATTAGATCTTTTATAAAAATTGACAAATGATTTCACCTTTCATACATATTTCTCTAACTCATATTTGAAAGACACAATCTCATAAGCATACCTTGAGCATTCTTTTTCTTTGGCTCTTAGACTTTTAGACATAGATTCTAATCTAGAATTAAGAAATATGACAACACCTTCATACTCTCTAGAGTATTCAACCAATCTTGCCTCAAAAAAATTTAATTGCTCATCATAGTCCTTGAGTTTAGATTTCATCTTCTCATTGATATTTTTATCAATATCTAGTTAATCAAGAGCATTTATCAATGTATTCTAATAGTCCATCTCATCTTATTCATCATCTGAATCACTCTAAGTAGACCCCTTTTTATGTGATCAACTTCCTTCCTTAGCCATTAATAGGTCTTCATCTTTAATAGGACCATCATCTTCATGATCATACTCTAAGTCACTAACTTCACTCTCATCTGATGAGCTAAAATCTTCTTTGGTGTAGAGACTCTTCTTATCCTTAAAGTACTTCTTCTTGTCAAAACTTTTGAATCCTTTTTTTATTTTATTATACCTAAAAGTTCTCTTTTCATCATCATGATCTTGATCATGCTCTTCATCATCATCCTTCTTATATTTATGAGGGCACTTATTATCAAAATGTCCTACCTCTCCACAATTGAAGCATTTTAGGGTTAGTTTACCCTTATACTTACCTAAACCTATTTTTAATTTCCTTGAAATCAAATCAATTAATTCATTCTCAACTATATTATAAATGTCATCCTCTTTGGGTTTCTTACCTTTGAACTTTTTTTTATTCATCTCTATCTTGAATTGTTCTTCCTTCTTTGGTGGTATATCATCATTCTTCCTCATCTCATAGGTAGTAAGGGTTATACGTAATTGATCCATATTCAACTGATTAAGATCATGAATTTATTCTATAGTAGATATTGTTAGATCAAACTTGATTGATAAATCCCTTAATACCTTTTGAACTATAGTATCCTCTTTAATGTTCTCTCCAAGACCTATGATAATGTTCACAATTCAATCAACTCTCTATAGAAAGGATGTCACAAAATCTTCTTTGTTCATCTTGAGACATTTAAATTTCCTTCTATGAGTCTACAACTTAGCAAGATTAACCTTTGAATCTCCTTCATAAATGATCTACATTTTGTCCCGTATCTCTTTAGCATATTTATAATAGATTACCCTGGTGAACTCAATCTTTTTAAGACCACAAGTCATGGCATTAATTTCCTTAGAATTATTATCAAATAACTTATTGTCTATAGAATTAAATAGAGGAGTAGTAGACACAGCATAACCATCAACAATAGATTTACATACATCAAACCCTAGGGACATAATGTATGTCCTCATCCTTGCTCTCTAAAAATCATAAATGGATCTATTAAACATCAGTGCTTGCTTAGTAGAGAAGCCTCCTTGATGACTACCCATATTTTAGCTTGGATCACCTTCAATTTGTCAATCCTTTACCAAAGGACCTATTCTAATACTAATTGTTAGAGGTATAATCACTAAAAGTGAGTAAATCAATGAGCCTAGATATTTCAATTTCAATTCCAATCCTTTCAAACTATTAATAAATCAATGTTTATCAAATTGATCAATCAAAATTAATAAGAGAGTTAATTCAATCAATACATACACATAATAAAAGCCATAACACATAGTTCCTATGGGAAACCCTTATGGGGAATAAAACCCACTCTCAAGACTACAACACATAGACTACATTTCCTATAAGAAATTAAAAACAAGAGACCAATCCACTCCTTTAGACCAAAAAACCTTGATCATATCCTCTTGACCAAAGGGATTTAGTGAAACACCTATTTCACAGGGATCAACTACCCCTGAGGAAGATCAAGTGCTTTAGACCCTCCTTTGAAGTAAACACCTCCACCTTAGAATTGATGTCTTCAAAACATGATGATGGATCCTCTAACCTTTTCAAAAACTCCCTCTCTATCTCATGTATGCCTCTCACATAGGCATGCCACAACACATGCCTTCACCCTTAAATCATCTAACATGGTTCACACTTTTACACATCACACTTTTAAATAGGCTTAAGCCACCTTTTAGGTCCTATGATGACCCATTCACCACTTTGACACATATCTAAGAAAAATAAGAACACAAGAACACTTTAAAACCCATGGAACCATGATACATGATCTATAAGTCACCCTTAAGTTCTAACAACCATCACAATACCCTTTTTCTTAAGCATAATTTGCTCAAACAACATTCTATGCACATAGTCACCATGAACAAATACATAGTTGACTTATAAACCTTTGTTCATACTATATACGATTGTTCAAACATTCATAATGTGAATAGATGGAAATTATGGAGTATAAAACATAATACAATAGATAATTCATCATGATAAATCCAAACAACAAAACAATATTGAATATCCTTCTCAGGTCACTTGAAGAACACACTATAACACACAGTCAACTTTAGACCTTCATAAATTTGAATATACACACTTTTAGACCTTAAAATTTATATATCCATATGTTATTTGAAGTATTATATAAATTATATTTTTAAACCATGTGAAAATTATTTATATTTTGAAATATATGGTCTAAAAACAAGACACTAGTCATTCCTTTGTTGAATTCAAACGATCACAATTAAACCTTGAACACCATGTCCTCATCTCCTATCCTCACTAATTTAGATTAAACACACACTGTCAATATTAATTAAAATTTAACTCAAAGTGTACCACTACTCAAATTTTAAACTTCAAACACTTGGCCTCATCTTATTTAATCTTGTAATCTTGATCACACATGCTTCATCAATATCTTTAAGATTTTCCTTGCTTTAACAATGTTAAACAACTATCACTTTGACCTCTTAAATTTAATATACACTATTGATCTTGATTAATATGAACACCCAATCACCATTTATCCTTATAAGAAGATCTATCTTTATCTCTACCTGATGTTAAACTTCAAACACTTGTCTTCATCTCATTGCTTCCTAACACTTTGGAACAAACATGCTCCATTGATCCTTTTATAAGTAGCTTGATCTTTAACTTTGTTAACCATTGGACATCTTGAAATCATATCACTCAATATGAATTTTTATATCAATATTGTACAATTTCATACAAATAATTGTATTTTCATTTGGTCTTGATCTTTAACATCATGAAAAATAGACTAAGTATGGGGACCATTGCTATCTACCTAGAAGGCCAACTTTGGACCTCAATAAATTTTGTTACACTTAGATGCATGATTTAAAATTTGGAAAATATGATATCTTCACATAAGATAATCCAACCATGTGTCAAATTAATCCTAAAACCTTTGCACATGTGAGATATAACTCCATTAATCTACTCAATCAAATTTCTTCTACCATAGAGCCAACTATGTCAAGACCTATCTTGGAGGCCAACTTTGAACATGCATATCATTTGATGTGATTCATTACATGAATTTAAATTTATCACATATCAACTAGGCATAAAAATAAACAACCCCATATGATCAAATTATTTTAAAACATCTACACATGTGAGATATGCCAATACCAAATTACTTAATTGACTCTTTCTTGCCTCATGCAAATTTGGCTTAGTATGGGCAAACACTGTTAAACTACCTATGAGCCTAAATTTGAGCTTGCATATATTTTATCACACTTAGTCGCATGAACTAAGATTTATCACATAGAAAATAGGTATAAATTTGATCATAACTATATTACCAACTCCCCCTGAATCATCCACATGTGGAAATGGTGACATCAACAAACTGCCTACTTAGATTTTCTACCACTAGACCTAAAATGTCTAGATGAAAACAATGATTAACCAAATGAAATCCACTTATTCACATAAGCACTCAAATCATATAAAACCTCTTATATGACACCTTACACATGTGAAGTACTCTATACTCATCCCTGAACATCTCTAAATAGTTAAACTCTTAAGATTAACCAAGCTAGCTTCAAGCACACTAGGACAAGCACGTTACACACTTTGTCATTATCACTTAGACTATCAAAGCACTTCATCCACTCACCAGGACACCTATTTTACATCAAAATATGACATAAACATGACATCATTAACAAATCTCCATCAAAAAGTGGCCACCAATGGCTTCATACCTAACTTTAGATCAATTCTTACCAACCATTGATCATCTATCCTAATAATTTCTAAACATCTCAAATTTGGCTTCATCAAATGCAATTAAATCAATTTGGCTAAAAAATAAATTAAATAGAGCAAATTTCCAAATCAAGTAAATCAAAACTTTGAAGGAATTAATTAACATGTAAATCCTAATCAAAGTCTTAATTGAATTCATCCTTGAGAAATTAAATGAATTATCAAAAAGGAACTCTAAAAATCAAAGAATATCCTAGGAAGTAATCATTACCTTTTATGAGTTACCCAAAATCCAAAATATCTCAAATCACATCTATTTCATGCTAATCATGAGGTTTGGACACATTTTAACTCTACTAGGGTTAATTAAGAAAACCTAGGTTAGGTATAACTCATTCCAACTTGATTTCAAAACCTATAAATATAAGAATTTGCCTCTATATTTAGAGAGCATGGGCATAGTAATGTTATAATGTATTATTTAGGGAATGAAGAATATACATAGTGTTATAATGTCAAATTTGAGCCAAGATAAGCTATTTTCAAACCATATCAAAGCCAAAGCATAAGCCAACTATGGTCCCAAGAGGAGATGGAGATAGCCAAGCCCCATTTATTAAGACTTCTTGAGCATAATCCGAGCAAGCCAAATGAAGAAACCTCATGGAGAATTCAAGTAATTGGTAAGGAATTATGTTATTTCTTTTCAGTTTTAGTTGTGCTTTGTTCATTTTTGTTTCTTCACCATGATCCTCCCTTTGAACTAGGTAAGATACCATTATGCATGTTAGTGTGTCCATTTTCATTTTTATTGATTTTCATTATGAATCTAACATATGATCTAGCCACCCTTCTTGGATTTCTTGATCACAAATTACACACCTGATAGGATCATGAGCACCCCACATAGCAAGGAGATAAATATGCAAGTCTAAAATTTAGAAATGGATGCTTAAATATATTTAAAATTACATTTTTGACCTTATTTTGGTTGTATTTTACTTTCTTTATATTTCTTAGATTTACACAGAGGCCAATGTTGGTCATGTACAATCGGTGATGGTTTGGTCTAAACTGGCCATGGTTATGCTCAACCACCCCTAATTCTATGTAAACCATTGATGGTTGGATTGTAGGGGGAAATGTTCATAAATATTTCATTTTGATTCTTTCTATCATTTATATTCATGATTTATGGGTTTCAAAGGCATATATATCCATTGACTAAACTTTGCCTTGTATGTTTTCATGATCTTTTTGCTAACCATTGCCTAACCTAACATGTTTATCTTTTGTAGTTTTACCTTTAGGTTCACAGGTGATCAATTATGGTCTTAATCAATTGACATTAATTATTCTTGACTAAAATTAGTTCTCTGTGAACTAATTGCCATAGTTGCCTTGAATCGGCATCAATCATCTCTAACTAGATACAATCACTATGTCAAAAAAAAAGACCCAAGAGCTAAGTTTCAAACATCATTTTCCCATAAAATAAAATTATTCAAATTAGGATGTTATTATCTAAAAATTAAAGGTCATGGATGTGATTTGGAACACCAATTTACTTGTTTAAACTAATCAAACATTTTTTGGGGGCAATTTTAAAAGGAATCTAGCTAAATAAGGACACATTTTATTTTGGTTTTGAAATGAATATGTTAAATCTCACACATTTTTTCTTTGGTGCTTAAAATGAGTTATGATTTTTAATGTTTGAAAACACTTCATTTTTGGGGCTTTAAAATAATAGATAAGTTTTGAACACTTACTTTTGGTGTTTAAAAATTAACTTATCCTAAATCTTAAACATTTATACTTTTGGGCTAAAAAATGAACATAGATATTTTTTGATTGATTTGGTTTTGTGAAATTATTTCAATATTTTTCACTTACGTCAAGGGGCCAAGTAAATAACATCATCACATTTCAATTTGGTGTCTAAAATCAAACTTCACTTGCAATTGCTTACAAACTATTTATTGATTGTTTATTTTTACAAAAAATAATAGCACATGTATGGTCTCCCCCATCCCCTTTAAGGAACTCATGGGATCAAAATTTCCTTTTCATTTAATTAGTGCCTTATCCAAGGCATGGAAATAAATTTTTCTAGGCTCTCCCTAAAACCTGCATGGTATTGGGTGATCTAAAAGTAACCCTAAAGTCTTTCTACTTAAGTCTTCATTTTCATACATTTTGGCTTGTCAATGGGATGTAATTACCTCTCATGGGTTCTCTATAGAGTAATTCACCTACGTATACACTATAAAAATATGGTAACACATATTACTAGAGCCATGGGGTTGAGTGGCTAACTTCTCCTTTAGTAACGAAGGCCTGAGTCAAGTTTGGTCAACCAGGGGATACCACTAACAATTCCAATGATGGTATCATCATAAAAAGGAATATACCCTTGCATGATAATTTGATCAGTATGAACTCAATTGATGTTATTCTTCTCTTGTGTTAACCACACTTAGGATCAATCTAGACAATCATAACTTGTAAGTTTTATTCAACCCCACTTTGCTACACTTTGATAGGATCTAAGACGATATACTTTATTGTATTTTTTCATTTATTATTTTATTACTTGGTGTGTTGGATCTAAAACTTTATTTTTTATACCACTTGAATTAGTTTGTTTATCTACATTACTCCATTATTTTACGAGGTGTTATGTTGTCTATTTGACACCTTGCTTTAACTTATAAAACTTATATGTCAAAAACATTGAGTATGGCACTTGATTGAGATGAGTAACATTATACTATCTACATAATTTCAATTATTTTGCCTTATAATTCTTTGAAACATAACATTTTCAATCTTTTGGGAGTGATAATATCGTTACACTACCCAAATTATTTCAATAGACTTGTCTTATCTTGTGTCCAAGTTTCACATTATTGAAACCAATCATTTGTGTGTTGTTGGATCTTTGTTTAGTATAGTCATAATGTTCAAATTTTCCTAACTACTTGGTCAATAAGACCTTAGTTTGCCTAAGTTGAGTCTTTAATTAACTTTTACAAATCTAGTTCCAAAAATTCATTAATTTATGTTTAGGCCTAGACACATAGGGGCTGATAAATAGATCTTTTTCTTTTGGGTTGCATAAATTAGGTTGATCCATTACTCAAGTTGGGAAAATTTATTATTTGTGACTATTTTTGATAGAATTATTCCATCTTCAAAGTGCATTTTTGTGTTTTATACCAATTTCATAATGTTTATGTTTAGAATCAAGTGCCTAGTCTTTACCAAATTATTCAAAGTTTGTTAGATTAATCATCATCTCTCTATTTAAAGTCTAGATTTTGACATCATGTTTGGCCAAAAGTCCTAGCATATCCTATTTGAGCCTATATTTTTACTCTGCATTTGGACAAAATACCTATCGACATTTCTCTTTCATATTTTTAGACCTATTTAAAACATCTTTGGCTATTAGAGTTTGGCATCTTATTTTTAGGTCATTTTACTTGACCTTGTTTGTGTGAAACATTTATCATTATACATTTGACATTATACTACTTTTACCAAGTATTTGTATTGATTGTTTTGGAGATACAACTCCACCCATGAACAAAATAGAGTTTTAACCTCTCTATCTGTCCAGAAATAGATTTTTAGAGTTTGTATAACTCTAATTCCATTTTGTTATGAAACATTTTTCATAGACTTATCCATGGCTCACTATATATGTAGTGGAACTATGTAAAATCCATGATATGTAAATATTAGCACACAAGAGGACTTTGTTCAAGACTCTTATGGAGATAATGTTTTTTGGAGACATATTCTTATCCACCATACAAACTCAAATAGGGGAACATAGTCAAGATCCTTTAGCTAATTATTTGGCTAGCACTCTTCTTACATGAAACAAGACTAAGAATAGATAGCCCAATATTTAGATAGCATACCTACAATTGTAAATAGCATCTAAAAACAACCTTATTACATGACAATGTAATTAGCCTATGATCTTAACAGATCCATAGAGGTAGGGCATGATAATTTTCCAAGTCTACTAAGAGGGCCTTATAACATGTCTTATAATTAGAATAATGATCAGGTCTCTTTTAGCAACCCTCATGTCATATTAATAATGTCGTATCAAGAGCCATATATGTTTATGACATAAAGAGGCCTCATGGAGGACCTCTTCATTTAAATATAGATAACATATTAGACACCATCACGTAACTTGAATAATATGTACATGTCAAATGCACCTTTTATTTGGTCACTTCCTTCAATGAGAGTCTTATTTGAGTTGATTGGTCTAGACAATCAAGGTTTTAACCCAATTATGCAAATTACTTCAGTAGAAAACATGTTCAATACTTTAATAATCAAGGAAGTGTCTTCTACTTCTATGCAAAATAGTGATTAAAAAGTAGTGGATAATACACCAGTAACATCTAATTTAAACCAAAGTGGTATTAGTGGATAAACACATAAACAATTAAATGTGCCTTTAAGTAACACTACGAGTGGTCCACAAACTCAAGGAGTAGGAGTTTCTACTTCTTAATCTCATCCAAATACCTTTAATCCTCAACCAGTTACTTCTTCAATCACCCAACAAAAAGGATTAAGTAGTCAGATAATGACCAGTGCCATACCAAAAGAAATGTGATGAATCTTACTCCACCCTAAAATATGATGAGTAATATTCCACAATAATAGGCACCATCAAACATACCTATATAACAGAGGCAAAACATATTACCACCTCAATAGGGGGTAATTAATGTTCCACCTCACCAAGTAGTAGTGAACATACCTCTTCAATCATGAACTAACATGTTGATCCAAAACCAAATGATATCTAACCAACATGTAAATATTAGCTAATGATATATGTTGAATATCCAACATGCATCCACTTCCCAATAGAGATTAGCACAACAAATAGGTTTCAATGTTCCTCAAGTACCTATTAGGCAATAGTTGCCTTTCATACATAATATACCATAAGTTCAAAGATAGGTTCTTAGGTTGCAAGTTCCCCTTAATCAACAAGGTATGACTAATCAGTAACATGTCCCTATTCAACATCAATAGGCATAGTATGGCTATATTCCTCCATCCTAACTAGAGTATCAAACCTACATACCCAATCCTAGACAGAATATCACACAATCACAAGTGCAATTTCAATAACTACACCCTAATCCATGTATGTGTATTCTTGGTCCATTTCCTATCCAATCAAAAATTCCCAAGTAAATACCTCCACTCTACCCTAGTCAAATTAATCCAATTTTGACCACTCAACCTTCACCTCAACAAGCCAATGATCCCAATAATTTCCTTGCACAAGGACTAAAATAAATGAAAGATGCAATTACCCTCATGTAAGTAGGGAAACAAATCAAAAATTTCAAGTTAGATGATGTGTATTCTTACCATTTCAACATGGAGTACTTATATATACTAATTCCTCCAAGGCATGAGCCACCAAATATTGACAAACACAAGGGGAAAGGTGACCCTAAGGCCCATCTGACAGAATTCTTTGTTACATGCCTACTAGTGGCGTATAATGATATTTACCTATTGTTGTTGTTTCCATGAAGCCTAGTAGGGTAAACATTAGAATGGTTCCTAAAATTTCCCAAGAATTTAATACCTAATTTTGACAATATCTTAGATAAGTTCATACAACACTTCTCTTACAATCTTGAGCATGAGACTTAATTGGTAGATTTAACACAATCAAAATAGAAATTCAGTGAAAGCTTTGTAAGATATCTATATTGATGGAGATCGCTTACAATCTGATTCATCTATAATCTACTAGATAATCAATTAGCCACTATGTTTGCCAAAAACTTACATAGCAAGATATCTTATAATTTGGAGTTGTAATATGTGCACACGTTCAAAAAGATCATTGAAAAAGTTTTGATAATCAAAGTAGACCTCATTAATAAAGGGATCATTAAACTAGCCTCATCAAATCAAAGCTCAAATCAAAATCAAAATAGTGGCCAAAATCAACATCAAGTAAAAGCACAAGCATCACAATCAGCATAGGCCAATAACAACGATAGACCCAAACAATTCAATTACAACAAGAATGTTATAGGTAACAGAGTAACAAATTCATGATAGGTATAAATGGTGCAAACACCATCTACTCAACCTTTTTCATCTTTCCAAATAACTCCTAACCAATAACCTTTTTATCAATCATAATACATGTACTAAGTACAATAACCTATACTAGTGCAACGATTGTAACAAACCCAACAAATACATATGCCTTTGCAAAACCCTCCTCCTCCAAGGAGAAATGTGACTACTCATCATGCCTTTACTGACATTAGAGATCCCATTGAATTAGTCTTTTACAAACTCATATCAACTAACTTGATTATATGGCTTATTCAAAAATAGCAAATTCATGAGGGCATTAACATGACAAATTAGCATAGGCCAAAACAATTCTACAATTTTAATAGGGTTAATGGCCATAATTTGTAGTGTTGTGTGTAAATTAGACATGTAATTTATAATATGTTTAAAAATGGAGAGATCACATTGGATCATGGATATTCCACCTCTAATCAAATCCTTGGCATTTATTATAATCATTTTCCCCAACATAATAATCAACAAAAACATAACCAACAATAACAACAAAAATAATGACTAGTATAACATCAACAACAATAGTATCAACAAATAAGGTTGAACCAACAAAATCAATAGACTCAATAGAATCAAAATCATAACCAAAAACATCAAAATAATGGATAAAACCAAGGTTAGAATAGTGCCAACAACAAACATACATGCCATGCAGTTGCACATGACTACAACTCAATTTTAGGCCATATTATAGAAAGTTGTGTTAACACCATCTCCAATAATCCAATATTAAGTGTTAATTAGACAAGACCATTTCTAATCATACCAAATCAACCAAACCATTCTAGTAATCCTTATTTGACCTAAGACAACACATAGGTAAACCACCAAGTAGGGAATCTCATGTTAGGACCTTATAGTGATAATTAATCATTAGCCCATAATCATGCACAAGTACATAGACAACTAAGACTTATCTTATTTAGTCCCCATCCACCATCATTTGTTAGCAACAATGGTCCTATATCTAATCTCGATTATGTAATCATAACTCAGTGGTCAAGGATTACCATACTAGGCCCACAACCATCTACCACTTTACCCATCATTCAACTAATCATTATACCTCAGAATAAGCCATTTACCATTATTTAAGAAAAGATGTTTAACATTTTGGAAAAACTAGAAAATATTCTAGCACAAATATTCATTTTAGATTTTTTTTCATATGTCAACCATCCATAAAAACATCTTGATATTATTCCTTTTTCAATCCATAGTTCCAAATGACAAATCTCTTGATAAATTTTAGGATTTGGTTGGACACCTAGCTCTAGCCCAACAAGTAACCTTCAACTAAAGTGATATGTCATCCTTTGGCCTACTACATAATAATCCATTATACAATGAAGTTTACATAATGAGGCACAAATTAAAATGTGTCCTCATAGACGATGGATTAGGTCTAAACATAGTGTCTCTAAATCTCATCAAGCTTCTTGGGTACATGATAACAGATCTCTAAGCAGAAACAATCACCATCAAATCATATGATTATGAAGAATGGGAATGATAAGGCACCATTATCTTGCCAATTATCATTGGATCCATGACCCATGATACACTTTTCCATGTGTTACATCTTGACTTGTCATATAGCATGATTTTGAGTAGACCTTAGTTATATGAGATTCATGCAGTACCATCAATATTGTACTAATGTATCAAATTCTCTCATTTAAGGATGGAGGTTAGTATTCTAAGAGATTTACATCCATATGAGAATTACAAATGTTTAGACACTGAGTTCAAAAGATATAGCTACCATTTTGACATGAATCCAATTAACAAGGAGGACAAGGGGAAGAATATACTTGTTAGTTCACTATAGGCCAATGCATTGACTTAATACCCTTGATTACCATTCCCACATGCTTCCTCTAAATATGTCCAATCATTACACTATATTGAATAATATCCCAAAATAATACTTGACCCATGACACCTTTCACATTAAAAAGATTCCATAGAACCCCAAGTCCTTTGGAAGACCAAGATCTAAGCCACTCATATAATGGCAAAGAAATGGAAAGGACCATCTACATAGTCCAACACCCTTCACTTTCATACTAGCCTCTGGCCAAGCACAAGACCTTCTCAGAGGTAATGAATCATTATTATACAATGAAAAATTGGTTGATTGTTACAATAATTCCAAATATCCCATTCCTAATCAGATCATGGAAAATCAAGACTATGAAGGAGGAGGTCTCAGGCTAAATCAAAAAGGAACACTTGAGCCAATTTCTATGAATAATTACAAAGGAACCTATGGGATTGGATTTAAACTACTTGAGGGTGAACACGCATATCTTATTCAAGTTATATCACCAATGACTAGTGATGATGATGCCAATAATGAAATAGAGTATGATCATAGCCAATTCAATGACTTATCCCAAACTAATCTATTTGACAATACCACCATTTGTACCCTTTGACCAATCATTCATCACAACCCACTACCATTATATTACCCCTAACTAATAGACTAGGACCAATAAGAATCCAACATATCAGTTAATGAGTTCCAAAATGATGAGGCCTTTTATGATTTTCTAGGCCTTAGGGATATTATTTAGTTGGGAGACCATAAAAAAGGGTTCTTAATCAAGTTGAATCTTGAAGCCTATTTTGGAGAGTAGGTGAACACCCTTAGCCAAAAATAAGTAAATAAAACATTGAGGTCCCAAAGTGAAAACCTATTCAAGGTACTTTTAGACTAGGGAAAAAGTAAAGATAAAGATTAGTCTAGTGGTGAAAACCTATTTTAGGCACCATTAGATGGGGATTTTCAACCCTCTTTAAATATAGACTAGGATACCACCAATGATTAATTTGTCTACGAGTTTGAGTTTAGTCTTGAAGAAGAATATAATTTTGAGAAAATCATTCAGGATACCAATGATGAAAAACTTACCTATGGGTCTAAATTTAGACTTGAATTATAGCAAGCTTTTGACTACATCATTTAGGAGTTCAAAACAACATTTGTTCAATGGACATCCCTAACCTTAAAAATTTTTGATTCATCATGCCTACGAGAAATTGAGGAACCAGTCCTCATAGAGGACTCTAACATTTTAAAATAGTTCAAATCTTTGCCCACTATTCTTGAAGATGATTTGACCCTTCTAGTGGAAGATACAATAGTGGTAAACATAGTGTCTCTCGATGACCTAAAGTGGATCAAATTAGGTGCATCCATCACTGAAGAGGAGTGTGAAGTATTAACAACCCTAGTAAGGGAATTTATAGACATATTTACATGGGCATATTTTGACATGCCTGGTTTGGACCCTACCTTGGTTATTCACCACCTTATGGTACATCCTAATGATAAACCAGTGAAATAAAATTTATGCAAGATACATACTAGTATTACTATATTGGTAATTAAAGAGTTGGAGGAACTCTTAGAAGTGAGATGTATCAGCCCAAGCAACTATTCTGAATGGATTTCCAATATAGTGCTAGGACATTAACAAAGCTTGTCCAAAGGATGACTTTTCATTACCAAACATTGACATGATAGTCAACTCCACAATAGGTTATGAGATGCTTTCATTGATAATGGATTCTCAGGTTACAATTAGATTTGAATAACACTAGAAGACCAACATAATATAATATTCACCATTCTGTGGGGAACCTTATGTTATCAAGTTATGCCATTTGGTCTTAAGAACATAGGTACTACCTATCAAAGAGCCATGATAGTCGTATTTCGTGATATGATGCATGACATTTTTGAAAACTACATTGATGACATACTAGGCATATAAAATACTAGGGTTGATTATCCAACATCATTAAGGAGGATATTTGAGTGACTACATGAATACAAAGTTAGGCTCAACCCTAATAAATGTGTGTGTGTGTGTCATTACTTCAAGAAAATTTCTTGGCTTCATTATGTCTCACAAGGGCATAAAAGTTGATCTAGATAAAGTATGAGCCATAACAAAGATGCCATCATTTACCAATCTAAATTAGATCTATAATTTATAGGGAAATATCCAATCCATTATATGCTTCATATATTAATTAGTTGACAAGTTTCATCCTTTTACATGTATTTTGAATAAAGGTGTGACATTTCTTTGGGTTGTCGATTGTCAATTTTTTTTTCAAAAGCTAAAAGACTATCTTACATATCCACTAGTTCTATTACCTCCTATATCATGGAAACCATTCATTTTATACTTATCAGTAATAGATTAATCCCTGGGGGTACTTCTAACTCAACAAAATTATAAGGGAAAAGAGCATGCCATGTACTATCTAATCCATTCACTGGTAGTGTATGAACACAATTATATACCCATTGAAAAATCCTAACTATCCATGGTCTTTACAACTTAGAAAATATGACATTACATGTTGAATAACAATACTATGGTCATTTTAAAACTAGATATGCTCAAGTATATACTATCCAAAATAGTGCTACAAGGCTGCATGGCCAAATGGATCATGCTTATTAGTGAGTTTGAGATAGAATAGGTGAACCACAAAGCCATCAAGGGAAATTTTCTTATATAAAAACTCATTGAAGTGCCCCTTGTAGATACAAAGCCACTCACATTCTAATTTCCTAATGAATCAATCATGACCATCATTGCCACACCTCATGAAGAGCAGTACTAGAAGTTGTATTTTGATGGTTTATTTATAGCACATGGATTAGGGGAAGGCCTTTTTTTTATCATTCCATAGGGGGATCTAATCTCTAAGTCATTAAAAATTATATTTCCTTGTACCAATAACATGGTCAAATATTAAACACTCATCACATGGCTTTGATAGGAATTATAATGGAATATATCTCATCTAAAGGTTTATGGTGATTCACAGTTAATCATTAATCATATTATAGACCACTTTCAAACCAAAGATGATAAGATGGTTCCCTATAAGACCATGGTTGACACTCTCAAGCATCATATTATTGATATCTAGTTTGAACATATACCAAGGTAAAGTAATAGAACAATAGATGCAATGGCCACCATTAGTTCACTCATTCAACATATAGACACTACAAAATACTACCAATTTGTCATTGAAAATTTGTTAGTGATAGCTCATGAACCATAAACCATGTCAAAGATCTATGATATTATTGGTCCCAAATATACTTGGTATTTAGACTTATACACTTACCTACATGACCATGGTTTTCCACTAGACTTATCCCAAAAACAAACCAAATCCTTCATCCACAATGCCCAATTTTATAACTTGCTCAAACCAACCCTATACTGCCACAGTTTTGATGTAACTTTGATTCATTATTCCCCTTCAACAAAATATATACTAGCATTATAGGAAATTCATGAAGGGATATGTGGATCCCACACTAGTAGGGATATCTTGTTCAAATTTATCTTGTGTACTAGGTACTATTGGCCAATGATGGATATAGATGTAGCTACATATGTCAAAAGATGTTATAAATGTCAATAACATGCTAATCTAATTCATTCCCTAGCCAAGACTTTGAAACTAATGTTGATACCATGGCCATTTGCTAAATGGGGCCTTGATCTCATTAAGAAGATAAACCCCACCTTATCCAATGGCCATAAACATATCATTGCCACCACATAATATTTCACTAAGTGGGTTGAAGCTATACCCCTCACGTGACTAGAAATAAAATTTCCAAATTCACCTTTAACCATCTCATTTGCTACTAGAGAATCCATTCCAACATTATATCTTATAATGGTATATCATTTAAAAATATGGATCTTGAGTCATTATGTGTTGAGTACAAGATTACTCAACATTTTTCCATAGCATATTACCCTCAAGGCAATGGCCAGATAGAAATATCAAACAAAACCATTGTCAACATCCTTAAAAAGATTATCAATAATGCTAGTCATGATTGATACCTTCAAATATTACATGCTCTCTAAGCATATCATACTAATCACCACACTCCCATGGGATCCACTCCATACTCACTTGTTTATTTCACTAAGTCAATTATTCCCATTAAGGTTGAGTTACCACCATTACACATCTCTTTGAATGATGTCTTAGATGATGAAGACTATCAAGTAGCTCACCTATAAGAGCTAGAGTTACTTGATGAGAAATGCATGGACATAGTAAATAATCTATAAGCATATCATAACTGACTGCATGGCTGCTTAATCGGCACATGAAACATAGATAATTTGATCTTGGTGATCTTGTCCTTAAAGAGAACTAAAATAATACCAAAATTGAGAAGAAGCATAGAGGCAAGTTCAAACCCAACTAGGTAGGTCCCTTCATCATTGTTATAGACTATGGCACAAGAGCATACAAGATTGCCACACCAGATGGAGATGAACTTGATGAGCTTGTGAACATTATACACCTCAAGTGGTACTACACTTGAATAAATTGGTGTATTATCTATGAGGACCATTTCAAGTTGTACCATATTATCAATATTCTTCTTTATACCATTTTATCATCCTACCATCCCTTCAGTCTAACATCCAATCACTTTTTCATTCCACTTATCCATCCTACCATTCCTTTCTATCAACATAACATGTTTTGATCACTCCCCACCTATCTCATTTGACATTGGTTCATCTATTAGTTTCATGCTTTTAGCATGAAGAATTAGATTAGTTTCAATAGTTGTTTCAATAATTCTAGACAAAAGGAGTATTTTGGAGTAGTATGATAGAAGTTTTAGTAATTACATCCGTCACTTATTATTTCATTCTAATCATGTTTATTTATGTGATCCTGATTATAACCACATATAGGGGAAAATTAGTGTCTCATTAATCTTTTTACTAATTATAACTACCTATAGGTAAATTTGTATCATTGATCTGATCTATTATATCCTAGTTATAACCACCTATGGGCAAACTAGGGGCATTGTTTGTTTATTTTGCCTTGACATACCAACTTTACCATTCCTATGTCATACTATTCCATTATTTCAACTATCCCTATTTTGTTTGAATTGACATCTACACTAATTATATTCCTCCACTATAAGGTGGAACTACTATGACTTGAGGCCATTTTGTGACTATGTGAGTAGTGCTCAAAACTTGTTGAGGTCAGCTCAATCCCCGTTTTTCCATATGCTCTCACTATTTTATGATCAACCTAAGTCATGATCTTGCCATTTTATGAGCTTGGACCTTTTAGTATCCCGTCATTCTTGATTGAGTTAAGATACTCTAAAATTCCAAAAACATTTTAAAATTGAGTTAGAAAAAAAAAAAATAGTGACCACTTCTTTGCCTTAAAGATTCTAGGAACCCTCACTAAGTCACAATAAATCACTTATCATTTAGTTTCCCCTTTTTCATCTTTTATTCCACACTCTCACCATTTTGAGAGTTCCTTCCTATTATTTTATCACATCCATCATGTTTATTTTTTATCATCATCATTTTATTCTATCCCATATCCTAGGAAAACTACATTCAGCCTAAATTTTTGTTCGATATTACATCTAGATTACTATATAGGTAGCATCCACTTACCTAGTGCATCTAAAGATAGCTTAGTCACCCCCTTTTATTCTATTCCCCCATTTTGTTTGTTTCTTAAATTGTCACCTATTTTTTAAGGGTAATGGTCATCATCTTGTTTGTGTTACATTATTTATACTAACATTGTGACTGACCATCATTTGTTCATTTGTTTTCCATTATGGTTTTTTTTGGGCCTATTTGTTTGCTTTAAGTAATGTTTCCTTACTTCAAGTCTATGTGTGTTTATTGGTTGATTTCTTGTGTGCTATTCTTGAATCCATCCAGATTCATATATTTAGTCCTTATGCATATTTTGGCCAAGTCCTCATGGTGTCCTATCATGATGCATACCATCATGTGCTAAAACAAAAATCAACTTTGAGAAGATTACATGGTAATACAACATCGATATCTCCTCATCACCAGCACTAATAACAATCTCAATCTACTCTAAATCATATCCAAAATAGAGTAATTAAACATTGAAATAATTTTAACCTTTGTTAGTTTGTATGAGCATCTCCTTATTATCAGGTTGTCTCAGTTCATCTTTATCCTTTGTATCAATTTATCATCATCATGTTTTCCATCATCAACCATCAATATTATTTAACATAATCAAGCTACAATGCTTATAAACAACTTTAGGAAAACCATTATATACCATCCCACCTACATTCTCAATGATTTTAATCACCTTTGGGCAAATCATTATGTTATCATATCATATTTTCCACTATGGGGGTGCAATGCTTATAACCACCTTTCAGAAAACCATTTTACACTATCCCACCTATATTCTCAATTATTCTAATTGCATTTAGGCAAATCATTATGTTATCATATCATATTTTCCACTATCAGGGTAAAATTCTTATAATCACCTTTAGGCAAACCATTGTACACCATCCCATTTGCATTCTCAATGATTCTACCCAACTTTGGGCAAATCATTATGTTATCATCTATTTTAGTCCACTCATTTCCTTATTTTGAGGGATTATTTTTTGACCACTTTTCCAACTTCTCCCTTGAGGGAGTACCTTATATTTCATCCATTGTCATTAAATTCATAAGAACATAGAACATTTTTACTCTTTGGGAAGATGTTATTGTGCTTATAGCTTGCAACACCTTCTCAAGTAGGGGAAAACTATAGACACCTAAAAGTGGCCACCAATGGCTTCATACTTGATTTTAGATCAATTCTTACCAATCATTAAACATCTAGCCTAAGAATTTATAAAAATCTTGAATTTGGCTTCATCACATTAATTAAATTCAATTTGACCCAAAAATCAATCAAATGTAGCAAATGACCAAATCAATTAAATCAAAACTTGGAAAATATTCAAAATCCTAAAAGGAATTAATTAACATGCAAATCCTAATAAAATTCCTAATTGAATTAATCCTTGAGAAATTAAATGAATTATCAAAAAGGAAATCCAAAAATCAAAGAATATCCTAGGAAGTAATCATTACCTTTTATGAGTTGTCCAAAAGCCAAAATATCTCAAAGCACACCTATTCTATGATAATCATGAGGTTTTAATACCTTTTAACTCTATTGGGGTGATTTAACTCATTTCAAGTTGATTTCAAAACCTACAAATACAAGCATTTTCCTCTCCATTTAGAGAGCTTGGACATAGTAATGTTATAATGCAAGATTTAGTCCATGAATCAAATACATAGTGTTATAATGACAAAATTGAGCCAAACCAAGCCATTTTAAAGCCATATCAAATCCAAATCATAATCCAACCATGGTGCCAAGAGGAGATAGATATATCCAAGCCCCATTGATGAAGACTTCTTGAGCACAATCCAAGCAAGCCAAATGAAGAAACCTCTTGGAGAATTTAAGGAATTGGTAAGGAATTGTGTGAGTTCTTTCCATTTTTAATTGTTCTTTGTTCATTTATGTTTCTTCACCTTACTCCTCACTTTGATCTAGGAAAGATAGTTTTATGCATGTTATTGTGTCTATTTTCATTTTGATTAATTTTCATTGTGAAGCTAACATATGATCTAACCACATTTTTTGGATTCCTTAATCACACCATTTACCTTACCTTATCATGTGGGGGATACCCTATTACCATTATAACCAATTATCATCCTATCATCTTCATTATATTTATCATATGTCATCCCACCATACCGATCAGTATTAGACCAAATCTTGTATTTACCTACCCTACCTACCCCTTTTGACCTTGGTTTTGTTGGTTCTTCCTACACCTTCCATGAGGGGATTCTAATCTTATTTTAATAATTTCAAAATTCTATGTTTTAATAGAAGTCTATGAAATTAGTATGATAGTGGATCTGATAAGTTATCTTTCATTTATGTTTGACTGGTACCACTGATTATAACTTCCTTTGGTCAAATTAGTGTTCCACCTTGTGTTGCTAATTATAACTGCCTATGAGGAAATTAGTATCACTAACCTATGTCATTATTTCCTAATTATAACTTCCTATGGGAAAATTAGGAATAACACCTTTGTCATACATTACCACATCACCTTGCCATTACTATTCTCATTCACCCTTCCATTTTCCTCAATTTGTGAATTTTTTGTTACCTGGTTAGATTTCCTTGCCTTTTGTGTTGGCAGAACTACTATGATTTGAGGTCCTAATGAGACTATGTAGGCCATGCTCAATTCATGTTGAGGTCAACTTAGTCCCCATTTTCCATACATTCTCATCATTTTGTGAGTAACCTAAGCTAATGTTCTCATCATTTTTTGAGTGGTATCTTTTTAATACATAACAAGTTAAGATACTTCAAAATTCTAAAAACACTCAAAATTTTCAAAATCCAAAAATAGGTGTCACATTTAAACCTAATCAGTCATCCTCGATCTACCCTGCTGGGGCAAATCCATTATTGCTTCTAATCCACTCCATTGCCATTGGGGGTGTGACATTCCCTTTTCATGTATCCTTTCTTGGGGGAACCACCCATTTATCACTCCATTAAGCCATCACACATATGTATTTTCTTAGTTAACAATAAGATACTTTTTGTTGATTTTACTTACAAGCTTTGATGTGTTTATTTGCTTAATTGTTTATTTGTTTTTTTTGTTTACTTGTTGGTTTTATTTCATTTTTGTGACTTGAATCAATCTATATGTGTTCATTGGGTGATTATTGTAGACACCGAAATCGTGTCTACCCCTTGGTCGTCCTCCCCCCTTGGTCCCCTTGGTCCATTTCCTAACACTTGTCCTAAGCCCCCTCAATTTTAAACTAAAATAATCAAATATTTTAATTTGTTCCCTTGCCACCTCACCCATGCCACCTCGGATTCCTCTCCTTGGATCCCCTCACCCCATTCCAAGCCTTAATGACCCAAATCCCATCTTGACCCTTCCTCTCGCACTCATTTAAGCCCCTCTCGAACATTTTCCCACGCCATTTGACCCTGGCAGCTTGTAAGAATGGACAGAAGGCTAAAATTAGCCTCTGTCCCCATTCTTCAGCCGCTGACATCGGTCAGTATGTGGCTGACGTTGGTGGCTCTACCGGCGTTGGTTACCCTTAAAAACTACATTTCTGCATCCGTTGCTACCCCCGTGAACGTGAACTTTTTTGGCGCTTGGCATTCGAATTCTCTCTCTCTCCCTCTCGCACAACAAACACCACCAGCTATAGGTACTCTGCAGGAACAGCTCCAGATTGTGAGATCAAAGGTATTGCAAGTCCGTCAATAGCCTCAGCAATAGGTTTCCTTCACTCCTCCTCTCAACAAGCAGGAGGTAAATATTCCTTTGTTTTTCATTTCAATTCTTATTTGAATTCATCTATTAAGCAAAACCACTACCTACAACCTTCCCTGTCCATCTCAGAGAGGCTGAAAGGTCTTCTCTAACCCTTGTCTCCCCCTTTTCTACCTCTGTTACTCATTCAGTCCCTTTCCAGACCATACTCTCAGCCCAATCAGCCCTGTATAGACTTTTAGACAGTCCCTCTGACCCCAAAACAGACTCTCTAACCCTCAAACAGAATCTCAGACCACTCTGTGAATTAAGAACCAGACCTGAAACTTGTCCCTGGCCATTACCCAACCAACCTCTACCATTGCCCCTACCGACGTCGACAGACTAATCGACGTCGGCGACCTTAACCTACCGACGGTGGCAGGAATACTGATGTTGGTGGCTATGGAAGCCAGATTGTTGCTTAACAGGTACACATTTGCTTTCAGTGCTTTTATTCTATCTTTATCATTTTCTATTTTTGTTAATATTCTATTTTTTATCAGTGGACTATCATCCCATGAGAAGTCTTTGCACTTCTAGGACCAAGCTTTCACTTGGCAGTCCACTTTCTAGTCATCTAACAATTTTCATATTCTAGTCTCTTTCTTCTACAGGTGTCATCCTCCACAACCAAAGAGGAGTTCCTGCTATTGTCTGAATCTGGTGTGCAAGACTATATCTGGGTATGTACAAGCCCTTGACCATTTCTTAGTTTCTCATTTCCTTTCTGAATGTGAAAAGCAAAAACTTGTTTGGAAACATTCTGGCACACCCGATGGGACCCTAGGGTCTTCCTTGGGTTCTTTTCTGTTCATATAGGTGCATTAGGTCTCTCCTTTTCACCTCTTTCTTTTATCTCTTCTAAAAGACACCATTAGTAGGATTAAAAAGAACTCTTCTTTCTTTTCTTGCATCTTAGACTAGTCAAAAGTCATACTCTTTAACCTCTTCTTACTTGTCTTCATACGAACTAACATTTCTATTTGGGCTTAAAACACACTGCATTTCATTTCTTCTTGGCTGCATACTTGATCCACATCTAGTAATTAAAAACCGCATCATGAATTAATCGTAGACCACTTATGTTACACAACCAAATCACTTGCACAAATTAAACATCTAAACTCACCTAAGACAAGGCCCGACTGGGATTTCATCACCCAGCAGATACCTTACCCATCCCAACAATCCCACTTAGATTTCATCACCAAGGGGAAAGCCCACTCTGTTCTCTAGCAGAGGATAATCTCTAGGGGAAGTATATACTGGCTAAGCAGGCCCAGCTTATCACTAGGTTCGTGAAGTGAGGGGAGCTTGCTCCTTAGCACCAGGCCACGTACAGAACCTAACATAGACCCTTGAGCACCGAAACAAACCTGAAACCAACCATAGACTACTTCTTCTAGGACCCATCTCAAAAGCCAATCTCCCAAACACATTCTAAGGCATAAGCCACCACGATCTTAATAATTTATTCCTAGAGATTTAATGTTTAGGGTCTGCTTGTGTTCTTCTTCTTTTCTATTCTTATCTACTTGTTTGAGCTTGTGAGGATGCTTTGTCTTGCCTTGAATGGTTTTGACTCGCAGTCAAACCAAGGCTCTTGTCGACCACGCAAGGCATCAACCACTTTCGTCTTCCCCATCCATAACCAGTCCTATAATGGAGTTTCACTCGGAGACTGAAAGAACTCCTACTCGACCAACCCCGACCTAGACTCCCATTGTCCCTGAAGGGGACCAAGATTTTGAAAGATTCTTGGACCTCAATGTCAAAGCCTTGCAGCATTATCTCGTGCGAAGCCGAACATGAGACTCCTTGGGCAACCTGATTTATGGGATGCCAACCTCTTTAGTCGAGACAGCAGTCGTATCGACAGCATCTGTGGTTCAACCCATAGACACCCAGGCTGTCACCTCGACTAATGACTAGCCCATGACCAACCTTCTAAGTGTGGCCTCTCCTTCCATCTCTGGGCCCACTTCCACTAGGGTTTTGGCCCCTTATCAACCGCAGCCTATTCAACCAACCTCTACCCCTTTCCAGAATCTGGTTGTCTCTATTATGCCTACCCTCGCCCCTATCAACACCAAGGTGGCTACATATCCATTGGCCAATGTTACCACTATCCTACCTCCTGTGGCAACATCGAGCCTAGCCATACCTTCTACCTTCACAATGCAACCATCCTTAGCCTCCACTTTTGTCCCAACGACTAGTTATCTATATGTTGCGCCCCTACAAGCGCAACCGACTACGTCGTATGCCTCTTCTAGCATCTTCCAAGTGCCCTACAACCTAGGGGGCACTCCACCTACCAATCTGTTAGCAGACATAATCAAAATGTTGATGGACAAAATGTCTAGTCTTGAGACCTCTATTTTTGGTTCACGTAATGCTCTTTCATATGAGCAAATTTGCAATGAAGCCATCCATCCCTCCGTCCCGATCAAGCCGTATCCCAGTCAGTGGGAGCTTCCTAAATTTTCTTGTTTCCAGAGTAAGGAAGACTCACAACAGCACCTACGAGCATTTAGACATGCTTGTTATCTCATAGCCCATGACAATGCGTTACTTCTACGCACATTCCCCATGTCTCCTTCTGGTGCTGCTCTCAACTAGTAAAGCTCTCTCGCCAGCCATTCTCTCTTCACATTCACCCAGCTGGACCAACTCTTCCTTGACCACTTCTCCATCAATATCACCAAAAAGGTCTCAATCACAGATCTCTATTCTATCCGGTAATTTGAGGATGAATCCATAGCCAATTTTGTTGCTTGCTGGAGAGGCCTCATCAATCAGCTCTCCTTCTCTCTACCCCAACCTGAGCTTATCAAACTTTTCTCTCAGGCCTGTGCCAAGCATATTTCCTCTACCTTGCAGGTTCAGACATTCTGCACCTTTGATGAAGCCTTCACGATGGCCCGAAAGATTGAATTACGTGCCATCGAGGAGAACAAAGTCAAGTTGCAGAGTAAGAACCCCAACTCCAAGTCTGATGACTCTTCTTCTAAACCTTCTTCATCTAATCCCAAATCTAAGGCATCAGCAAATGTTGTAGTCATGCACCATTCCTACGTGGTATAGGGAAAATGATTTATGCAACTATCACCGTGTTAAAGGCCATGACACGAGCAACTGTAAGACTCTTAAAAACATCATCTAAGACATGCTAGATAAGGGTGACCTCATCCTGGACAATCCAAATGCACCACCCAATCAAGGCATAGACATCTTCAAACAACCATTTCCCAATCATCCTCCTACCCAAAACAATGTGTAGACTATGACTGATGACACTCATGAACATAACATACGCACAGTCAATACGGTCTCGCCTCTCATCCCTGGCTAGCCTCTCTCACAGACTTAGGAGGTTAGTTAACCCATCAGTCCACCACACATGGATGAACCTTCTTCTCCTGTTAGTTCTCCATCAACTTCCCTTATATTGGAGGACATCTTGACCATACCAGCAACACCAGTCTCACGGTCCTCCTTCTTGTTACCTATGGAGGACCCTACCCTTCCTACTCCTCAACTGCAAGTGGAGGGTGCAATCATCCCTGCCCTCTACCCTCTTGAGGAGCCTCATTCCCCAGTTTCTTCTACACCAAGGGAAGAACCTGTCTCTCCTCCTTCTCTAACCAAAGATGAACCTATTGTGACTTCATCATGCCTTGGGTTTGAGACTGCTACACCAATCTCATTTTTGGCCCCACAACTGTCCACATCTTCTGGAGGACCAAGGCCTCATTCGACATCTTCTCAACCATTTTCCTGATTAGTGGAGAAACTCAAACTTCTCCCTTCAAGGAAAGTAGAGCATCAAGTATTGTGGGAGCAACTTAAAGCTCTTCAGCATGCCCATGCCATCTCATCTCATGACCCTCTTATGAAAAAATCCCTTGAAACTCTCAACAAAGACTAGACTTCCATTTCTAAACCTTTAAAACCACAACCGTCCACCTCAGGACCAAAACCCTCATCTACCCCATCAAAACCAATCAAGTCACTCGGTGTTTGCCCTGTCCCTAACCTCACTCATCTGCAAGTGAAGGTAGACTTGGACTAGGCCTCAACCCATAGTAGTCTTCAAACCAAACCGAAGAAGACTACTAAACCATAGAGGTGAACTCCTCCTCTGTCACCATTGCCCTCTATTTTGGGCCCTCACCCTTTGACCCTGATAGGAGTGCTTCCCACTCCAACCCCTAACCAAAACATGTTGCCTCCACTGCTCCCTTTTCCTACCACAAGCCTATCCTCTCTCAAAAATTTGGCACCTCTCACGAAGAAAGTGTCATCTTCACATGCGGCCACACCATCAACTTAAAAGGTGGTATGGAAGCCTCCTTCAACACCTCCCAAGAAAAAGTCACCAGCATCTCACACATCAACGAGCATGGACCCTTTAGTGGGCTCATACTCTTTGATATTGCACCAACTTTTGTAGACCTCTAACATAACCCTTCCACCCATCAAGCCCTTCCAACCCCTTGGGTTAAAGCCTTCCTAGTTCGACGATACTAAAATTTTCCTATAACATCGTATGCCAGGACATGACACCAAGAATTGTTGTGCCCTCAAGGCCATCATTCGCCACTACATGGAGAAAGACACTCTTCTTCTTGAGGACACTATCGACAGACCTCCCACACCTTCTCATATCCCTCCAACCTCTTCAACCACATCGACATCTCATCAGCAGGCCATGACCCCTTCATCTCCTTCACCCCTTATCTTTGAAATCAATGTCATCCACATAACCACTAGGTCACAAAAGGACAAGGCAAAAGAAAAAGGTGCCATTCCTTGGACCTATCCCTTCATCAAGCTGCCTCAATTGCTAAAACCTAAAATTTCTATCCTTGGCGCATCCCAACCCTCTTCTTCTTCTTCTTCTTCTGAGGCAATCCATGATGCCATGACAAAACAGCTTCACCAGACACCCATGAAGATGACCCTGTATGACCTTATCCAAAGCTCACCCCACCATCGTCAAGCTCTCATTAGAGCCCTACAGGTAATGGAGGTCCAACCCGAGGACCCCCAACCACTCATTGCCTTGGTCCACTCATTATCCCCTATTACCTCTATCACTTTTAGTGATTCTAAAATTCCTACATCTAACACAGAAGATCAAGACGCTGCTCTCTTCATCACTACCTATGTTGATCAAACCCGCATCAAGTGAGTTATGATTGATGAAGGCACCAGCATTAACATCATCTCTACCCATGCCTTTGATCAATTAGCCCTCTCCAAGAATTGTGTATCCAAAATTGACACAATCTTGCGATCCTTTAATGACACCACTACCATAACCATTGGCACCATCATCCTCCACATTCGCGTTGGACCGCGCACAGTCCTAGAGCTCTTCTATATCATCGAAGGAGAGTTCCAATATAACATGCTATTAGGCTGACCCTGGATTCATGCCATGGCTTGTGTTCCCTCTACCCTACACCGTTGTGTGAAATTTGAACATGATGGCCAAGTCCACACCATTCCCACCGACCCATCGCCTTTCTAAACTTGTAACACGACCTATTAGCCAAATGACATTCTCATTCCTATCAAGCCATCAACCTCGATGCCACCTCCATCCATAGAAGCTTTGACCAGTTCACAAATGGTGGTTGCCCTCACACCTCCTCTTTAAACGATAACCAAAGACCCCATGGAAGACATCTTCCAATGACTTTCACTTGGGAAATATCACTTACTAACCTTGGACATGTTCTAAACTCTGCAAGAGTATGGATGGCTTCACCATAGCCCCAGTTATGACCATCAGATTGGGATGGTCGTGCCTTATGGTCCTCCTCACCTCCAAACCAATCTCATCTATGGGGGGCTCAATCAAGCTCCTACTGATGACAATCCTCTCTCCTCACCTCAACCATTCACATCAGACTTCTCATTTCTTAGCAACCCTGCCTTCGCTCACACCTACTCCTATAGGTGTGCTTGGAAGGGTTTTAGCTTTAGGCGCTATGAGCAAGGCTCCCATCAGCCCATTGAACCACTCAATGATGACAATGTCAAGAAATGATATGGCCTGGGTTTCTAAGACCCTACTCAGGCTTTTGTAGACCTTTAGCCTGAGCCCACCATCGACTAATCTCCTCCAAGCTCACCCATTCTTCTTCCACCTACAGAGTTGGTGGTTTCCATCCCTCCTAGTTTTTTTTGCATAAACACCATCTACCTAGAACCCTTGACCTATTAGCTAAATGGGGTGTCTAAGTCTCTCCCCCTCATTTATCCCAACATGATAGAGGATGAGTCAGCGACCATCAACACTATCTGCTACATAGATGATGACACTATTCTATCCTACATGGGCACCGATGACTCTTTCATCCAGCGCTCCCTCCCTTCTGAGACCTAGGTTATGTTAAATGAATCAACCATTGACATCAACTTTCCCTCTTTTGATGTTCCTCACGTCTTAAAGATTGGTCAATCTCTAGATGCCTAGGAGCAGCTTGACTACACCCAGTTCCTCTCAGACCATAGCAAAGCCTTTACCTGGACCTACAGTGACATGCCTAGCATTGACCCCACCATTACTACCCATAACATCATCACCAAACCAGAGGCTAAGCCCATTAGGAAAAAGCTTTGAAAGATGCATCCTCACATTGCACTCATTGTCAAAGAGGAGCTTCAGTGCCTTCTTTATGTCTCTTTCATCCAACCCATCAATTATCTGCAGTGGGTCTCTAACATCATCCCTGTCACCAAGGTGACTGGGGGAATATAGATCTGCACAGACTATCGCGACCTCAACCTAGCTTGTCCCAAAGATGACTTTCCTCTTCCCAACATTGACCAACTTGTTGATCTCACGGCTGGCCATTAGATGATATCCCTCATGGACAAGTTTTTAGGATATAATCAAATCCTGATTACACCAGAAGATCAACACAAGACTACTTTTATTACCCCATGGGGGACTTTTTGCTATCGGGTCATGCCTTTTGTCTTGAAGAATGTAGGTGCCGCATATCAACATGCCATGACTTACATTTTTCATGATCTCCTCCACAAAATCATGGAGGACTATGTGGATGACCTGCTAGGTAAGTCCAAGCTTTATCGCAACCATTTGACCATTCTCAAGATCATCTTCTCTCACCTTCTTCAATATAATGTCCACCTTAACCCCAAGAAATGCATCTTTGGGGTCCTCTCAGGCAAGCTCCTCGGCTTCATCATTTCTTTTTGTGGCATCGAGATAGATCCCACCAAGATCCATGCTATCCTCGAGATGCCACCCCCGACCAATCTCAAGCAGCTTCACAGTCTGCAAGGGAAGCTCCAGTCCATCCGCCGCTTCATCTCGCAACTTTCTAACCACTGCCAACCTTTTCATCATCTCCTTAAGAAAGATGTCTCCTTTAAATGGGATAAGGACTATCAAGAGCCTTTTGAAGCCCTCAAACGCTATCTAGTCTCTCCACTAGTCCTCATTCCACCTAAAGACAACCAGCCCTTCTACCTTTATATCTCAACAACCAACCATTCGTTAGGTGCCATGATCGCACACTGAGATGAGCATCACCTTGAGCAAGCAGTTTACTATATCAGCCAAACACTTGTCAACTATGAAAATTGGTATACTCATATCGAGAAACTCTGTTTGGCATTAGTCTTTGCTGCTACCAAGATCCACCATTATCTTCTTAACCACAAGACCTTTGTCATCACTCACACTGACCCTCTTAAATACATGCATTCCAAGCCATATCAAAATCAATGTATGGCTCGATGGCTCATGCTGCTTGCTAAGTTTGACTTTAAATTCATCTAGCAAAAATCTATCAAGGGGCAAACCATCATTGACCAACTGGTAGATGCCCCTCTTCCCGACAATCAACCTTCTTGGTGTGAGTTTCCTGATGAATCTATTACTACACTTTCCACTGATGACACTGTCTATCAAATGACCATGTTCTTTGACGACTCCAAATGTCAACTCAGTGGGGGTGTGGCAGTTATTCTCATCCCATTCGAAGGTGAGCCCATGCCTCTGTCTTTCAAGCTCAACTTTGATTGTACCAATAATATGGCTGAATACAAAGCCTTAATTTTGGGACTTCAAATCGCCCTTTCCCTCAGCATCAAGTCTATCAACATCTTCAGTGACTCACAGCTTGTCGTCCATCAAGTCAATGATTCATACCTCTATAAAAATGAAATTTTGCAAAGGTACAAAAGCCATGCTGACACTCTTTTGGCCTCTTTCGACCATTACCTCTTGCAGACTATTCCTCGATCCATGAATAAATTTGCTGACACCATGGCTTCTCTCACCTCGCATATCCCTTCTTCATCATCTTCATCAAGACTTTTTGTCACAGTGCATCATGTGCCGTTGTCTTCATACATTTTTCCTAACATCAACCATGTCAACATCATAGACCCTAGTCCATGAGATGATTGGTACAAACAACTTGTGGACTACTTATCTCATTCTATCATTCCTCCTAATTTTTCTAGCAATGCACGATGAGATTTCATCAAATGCATGGCTCGCTATACCATGCTAGGGGGCCTTATTTATAAGTGAGGCTTTGATGGCCTCCTTCTTCACTGTCTAACCTCCACTGAAGCCTCTCATGCCATTAATCAAGTCCATGATGAGATTTGTGGTGGGCACTTCAGTGGGAACTCGGTTGCCAAGCACATCCTTTGTCTGGGCTATTATTGGCCCACTCTTCATCAAGATTGTAGCGACTATGTTCAGCATTGCATCAAGTGTTAGTAGCACTCTAACTTGCTTCATCTCCCTAGCCACACCTTACAAGTCCCTCAAGATTTTTGGCCTTTTTCATAGTGGGGCTTAGATCTCATCGGTGAGATTAACCCTCACTCATCTCTTCGTCATCAGTCCATTATCACCGCCACTGAGTATTTCACTAAATGGGTGGAAGCCATTCCTCTTGTCTCCACAAAAGCCAACAAGATTATCGACTTCATCAGCACCCACATCATCTATCATTTTGGTGTTCCCCACAAAATCATCACCAATAACGGCAAGTCATTCAAAAACAAAACCATCTAGAAACTCTGTGACTCATTTGACATCAAGCTCAGCTTCTCTTCACCTTACTACCCATAAGCAAATGGGCAGTCTGAGGCTTCCAACAAAATTCTAACTAAAATTCTCATGAAGGTGGTCAATGACATTGGAAGGGATTGGCACATTCACATCCCCTTCACTTTGTGGGCCTACCACACTAGCATCTGAACCTCTATGGGTGCTACCCCTTTCTCTCTAGTGTATGGAACAGAGGCTGTCATACCTCTCAAAGTATAGATCCCATCTCTCTGCATCTCTTTGCATGACATTCTCTCTAATGATGACTTTTGCCAAGATCGCTTAGCTCAACTTGAGTTACTTGACGAACGTCATCTTGCTGCCCTCAACCATCTCCATGTTTATCAAAATTGCATCAAGCAAGCCTATGACAGAAATATGCGAGAATGAGATTTCAACATCGAAGACCTCATCCTCAAAGAAAATTAGCATGTGACTAATATGGAGTGAAGTAAACAAGGCAAGTTTTCCCCTAATTGTTGCGAACCTTTCATCATCATGCACAAGTATGGGTTAGGGACTTATCATCTGTCCTCTCTCGATGGATGGCCAGAACTTGAGTCTCTTAATGCGTTGCATCTGCGACCATTCTACTATTAGTCAAGTACTCATCCTCTTGACATTTAACTTGAGCTCATCCCTTGAGCAATCCCCATCCTCTTAATCCTCATTCCTTCAACCCTATTCCCCTTAACAAATCCTCTATAACCCTTTGATAAAGTATGGATGCTTTGTCCTAATAAAAGGGAGCCCTTGAACTTCTACAGTCTTGTCCATGACTCAAAATTTTGTCAAAAATAAATCAAGATGTCAAAATATCCAAGGTCACAAAATCAAAAGGCAGACTACTCCCTTGAAGGATAGTTGTACTATCATTACTATAGCTAATAGACTGCTCCCTTGAAGGACAACTATTCAAAATCCCTTAAATATATAAAGCAAAAATATAGACCACTCCCTCGAAGGATGGCTATGACTAAATCTTGCTACAAATAGCACTCTTTCTAAAGCTTTCCACATCGATTAGCTTCACAAATGACCACAAAGAAAAATGACATCTCTATGTAGACTTCCCGCATTGATCAGTCTATGCCAAAAAAAATGGGTCATAGACTTGGCTTGTAGTCATTTCAAGGTCTCCTATAAAAAGGGGCAAAGTTATCCCTACTAAAAAGGAGTTACCCTATCCTCCCCTATCACATCACCTACTCAAGGGACTTCGAGCTCACTTTAATGTCTAAGTGATTCGATTATTGCTCTAACACAACCCATGGTCAACGATGTAATGCATGAATGGGGTTGTTGGTTCTAACAACCCCTATCTATGCTATCATTTTGGTCCTTGTCAATGAAAGGGCGAATATGCCTTTCACTTCCTTTACACTTTGGTCACATTCAAACTTCATCAATTGTCAAACCCACTCAACCTAACTCTTTTTAGACCACTCACATAGCCTATTCACACTAGTTTCTATGGACACCAATACACATGGTAACTATGGACTACACAATTTATGTTTAGCATAAACCATTACTTGCTGAAACATAAATAGACTCATTTCATTTTTAGCAAACATCCATCACCTAATATGGATAGTTGCTAGGGATGAAAAGCCCCGACTAATGTTATAGAATACACCATTTGGAAAAGGTTGTAACATCTTCTTCTCCTCATCATTTCAAGCATGTCCCCTCAGACATATGGGACGTGCTAAATTATTCTCATAACCAATCACATCAACCACCTTGTCAATCAACTCTAAACTACATTGGTCTGAGGCCCTTCCAACTAGGGCTATGTAGGCAAGACTAAGATGACATGACTGTCTTCTGGGGTTAGCTCGACCACCCTCGTTTATTCATCTACTTGATGGACAAACCCTATCCTCTTCTATCCATGACTTGCCCTAGACCAAAAATAATCAATCCCTTTGACTCTTCCTCCCTTTTTAGGAGAACTACATTGGCCTGAAGCCCTACCAATAGGGGCTATGTAGGTAGCACTCAGTTGACATGGGGTCTTCTGGGGTTAGCTCAGCCATTATCCTTGTCACTTTCTTTTGTCATAACCATTAATCTAGTCATAACCATTCACATCATTAGCATTATCATAGACATTATCATCATCACATTAGTCATCATAATCATAAACATAGTATCAAAACATGCATCATTCACATAATATCAAATGTTGAAACCATAACACATCCATACAATTTCTCATAACACGCATCCATGATCCAAAAATAATCATCATATATATATCAAAATGTTTTGTACAATAGACACAATCTGTGTCTGTCTCTCTCTCTCAAAATATCAAGTACATCTCACATCAATGGCTCACAGCCCAGTATATACATCATATCAAAATTTGCCCTCAAGGTTATGGTTGTGATGGTCATGACAATGCTATATCATTTCCACCCTCTAATCGTCACCGTCTGTGAGAGCCCGAAGTAGTTGCACAGGACATCGATCTCTGATGGCTCTGCTCCTCTCTCATCTTTGAGTATCGATGTATCTAAGAGAACTCCATAATAACACCCTCACAGTAGGCAATCTCAACCAAAGCAGTCCGGTATCTAGATATAGGCACAGTCTACAGTGGACCCATCAATCCTGACGCTACGCCCTGAACTGATCCCTGTGGCTATGGCTGAGCTGGCTGCACTGACACTGACTGTGTTGGCTATTGAACTGGCTACTGAGGTGGATGCTAAATCAGACCCTATCCTACCAATGCTTATGCTTGGGCTATAGCCAATTGACCCTATAAAATGGTGATATGCCCTATCAAATTAGTCACCTAACTTGTCAACCCTACCATTTGTACCTATAGCCCTATGACCTGGGTCTCCAAAATGGTCACTCATCCTCATGCTGCATCCCTCTCTTAGATAGTAGCATCCCTCTCCTACCTCATCGCATCTTGCTCTCTGGTCACTACCTACAAATCAAGTTGTGGTCTTTCTTGTATACCTATATACTCTCCTACCCACCATGTTGAGTAGGCCTCTATGCACCCTGGGTCAACTATCCCAGGCCCTGCCGATAACTCCTCAAAATTTGGCCCCTCTGTCTCCTCTAGCAATGGAATCGGTGCCTCTATATCATCCCATCTATATAGCGGGAAGGTGGGTGGTACATCTTGTAGTAGCCCATACTGGTGCCACACTCTCTCCCTTGGCACCCTCTTGAGCTCACTAGCTCATCTCCCCCTAACCCATCTCAAACTCTGCACCCCAACAAGCTACTCTCCCTGGTCTCTGAAAGCTAGATATACCAGGTATGGTCTCTAAATGATATCTACTAGGATCAGGGCCTCTAGTACCCCTCTATAATGGTCAATATCTCTGACCACCCCATCCACCCGTGTCTGCACCATGACCTCATGCCATCGCTTGAAGCCAACCCTAAATCCAGCTTGAATCACCACTGGGAGGCTGAGAGGTCATGTAACCATGATATGCTCATATGCCCAGTAGTTTAGAAGGTGGCCTACACACAGGCTATATCACCACCACCGACTGATGCCCCATAATTCTCTATACACCTGGGCCAAATAGATGGGCACCCAGGCAAACACTGTCTACTACTCCAACATGTCCATCAAAACTCTGGTCATAGTGACTGAAAACCTACCTCCCTTTACATCCAATAGTGCATAGACTATGATTCCTATCATCATCAAAATGGCCAACTGATGTGCATCCTCATCTTCCACTTAGAGGAGCTCGTAAGTAAAACTAGATAAATGGTAGCTTGTCTTAGCGACGTGCTCTCCAAATAGTGTGACCATATAAATATCATGCACCTCTCTCGAGCATGCATACAAGTCTACTCTGTGTACTAGTAGCTATGAAATTTGGTACACATCTTCGACTGTCACTGTCATCTCCCCTATCGGTAAGTGGAAGGTATTGGTGGAATGATCCCACCACTCGATTAGAGCCACCATCAAGATCACATCCCTCGCCACTTGACAGTATCATCATAGCCTATCGAGTCCCACTATGCTCATCTGTGCCCACTCCTCCCTAGTAATGTCCAGATGCATTTGCATCAGCAATGGTGACAACTAATCTCGTAGCATCAGTGTCTACCTCGCCTGCATCTAATAATCAAACTCATGTCAATGCAAATACCAATCCCCATGACTCTTTTTCCCTTTAGGAGACCTAGCTCACCATTTCCCCTTTTATCTATCTACTTGACCATCTACTAGACCATTTTTGGCTATCTTGACACCTGGGAAGCTCTCAACGTGGCTTCGACCCTTTGACTTGGCAATTTTCTAACTCTCTCAAACCAGGTATCCGTCGACACTAGTTTGCATGCTGATGATGACACTTGCCTAATCAACGTCAGTCACATAGTGACTGATGCTGGTAGCCAAGTGATCGATGGTGGCTGCTAGTCGGCTGATGCTAGCAAATTTGCTGACACTGGCAACTAGTTCAGACCTAAGGCCGAACGGGGTGAGCCCTAAAATTAGGGCTTCCCCCAATAGCCACCCTTTTACCCCCAAAACCTTCCTAAATCAACCCTAGCATGACCTACCTACCCTTCCCACCCTCTTAGCTACCCTTCCCCCTTAATTTCTAGCTAAAAACATCAAAATTTCAAAAACAAAAACAAATTTCAAAACCAAACCAAATGAGTTCACAACACCTCCTACCTCATCCTATCGATGCCAGCATGGTGACACGATGGGTGCCACTAGTGGCAGACCCCCCATGGGTCCTCCTCTACCCTCTACCATCGCCTCTATGTCACTCTCTCTATACTCCTACTGGCCCACACATGCCTCTACAACCTCCACTCTGGCTCTAACTCACTCACTCTCTCCACCAATCTCTCTCTGCCACCTCACACCGCTCAATTGGTCATTCCAAGTCACTTTCACCCACTAAAATCTAGAGCTCCTTTTTTGACTTTACAACAATCACAAATGACTTTTGGTGGGCCACCAATCTGATTTTGTCAGATTTAGCACTCTACTGACGTCAACACAATCGTGCCCTAGACTGTCGATGTTAGCCATTTTTGCCAACATCAGTCTCTTTTATTATTGACATCAGTTATGGAACTGACCTCAGCATCCTTCAACCCTCTAATTTCTTCACAATGCCCAAAATCATGCTCCCAATCAGTCAGCTCTCTAGTAGAAGTCATCTTAGCCCCTTGGGGCACACTTGAGATAACTTTTGCCTCCACCTGCCTCGACCACCAGACCTTGGAGATCATGCCTATTTCCTTCAACCACTTTTGAGACAACTCTGTCTTGGTTGTTTTGATTCCCTGTGCTACCTCACACTTAGTTAGCCAATTGTCACCGACCCTCATAAGTATTGGATCATGCGCAAGTTAATCCTTACTGCTTGTGACTTTTTTTGTGTTTTTTAGGAGCACTTCCTGAGCCTGAGATACTTGGAACACGATGACCCATTGGAGCTATAGCTTAGATCAAATAACCCAATCAGCTACGACTAAATGCTGGGGCCTAGTTATTTTGATTCTGGCACTCTTTGACCCTTTGACCATGACAATTTGACCTACCTATTGCGTGGTGTGGTATACATGCAATCTCACCCTTTGTAGCATTCACACTCAATCTTCACCCTCTCTATCCATCTCTCTATCAAATTGACACTTGATCTTATGTTCCCTTCCCTCAACTCCCACTTTGAGGGGGGAACACCTCATCCCATACCTGGGGCAACCAACTCCTATTTTTGTCTTGCAGTTCATCAAGAACAACCAACAAGACAAAAAGGGGCAAATGTAAACACCAAAATCATGTCTACCCCTTGGTCGTCCTCCCCCCTTGGTCCCCTTAGTCCATTTCCTAAAACTTGTCCTAAGCCCCCTCAATTTTAAATTAAAATAATCAAATATTTTAATTTGTCCCCTTGCCACCTCACCCATGCCACCTCGAATTCCTTCCCTTGGATCCCCTCACCTCATTCCTAGCCTTAATTTCCTAGATCCCCTCTTAACCCTTCCTCTCGCATCCATTTAAGCCCCTCACGACCATTTTTTAATGGCATTTAACCCAGGCAACGTGTAAGAATCGATAGAAGGCTAAAATTAGCCTCTATCCCCATTCTTCTACCACCGACATCGATCAATATGCAGCCAACATCGACGGTTCTGCTGCCGTCGATTACCCTTAAAACTACATTTTTGCAACTATTCTTCCCCCTACAAATGTGAACTCTTTTGCACTTGGCATTCTATCTCTCTCTCTCTCTCCTCGCACAATAAACTTCACCAGCTATAGGTACTTTGTAGGAACAGCTCCAGATTGTGAGATAAAAGGCATTTGCAGGTCTGTCAATAGCTTCAGCAATAGGTTTTCTTCACTCCTCCTCCAGCAAGTAGGAGATAAGTATTCCTTTATTTTTCATTTCAGTTCTTATTTGAATTCATCTATTAAGCTAACCACTACCTAGACCCAACCTACCCTTCCCTGAGAGGCTAAAAGGCCTTCTCTAATCCCTGTCTCCCTATCTCCCCCTTTTGCCTCTATTACTCAGCTAGTCCCTTTCTAGACCATACTCTCAGTCCAATCAGCCCTGCACAGACCTCCAGGCAGTCCCTCTGTCCCCCAAATAGACTCTCTAAACCTCAAATAGAATCTAAGACCACTTTACAGACTAAAAACCAGACTTGAAACTTGTCCCTGGCCATTACCCCAACTGACCTCAACCATTTCCCCTACCGACATCGGTAGACTAACTGACATCGATGGCATTCCTTGATCGACGCCGACAGAACCACCGACGTCGGTGACTGTGTAAGGCAGATTGCTGCATAATCTATACGCATTTGCTTTCATTTCTTTCATTTTATCTTTATCATTTCTATTTTTGATTATATTCTATTTTTTATCAGTGGACTATCATCCTCCAAGAAGTCCTTGCGCTTTTAGGATCAAGATTTTGCTTGGTAGTCCACTTTCTAGTCATCTAACAATTTTTGTGTTTTAGTCTCTTTCTTCTATAGGTGTCATCCTCCACAACCAAAGAGGAGTTCCTACTATCATCTAAATCTAGTGCACAAGACTACATCTGGGTACGTACAAACCCTTGACCATTTCTTAGTTTCTCATTTCCTTTTGAATGTGAAAAGTGAAATCTTGTTTGGAAACAATTATTTACACATTATTCTCAAGCCATCCATATTCATATGTCAACATTGTCATCATGGTCTTTATAATTGATGCATTATTTTCAATTATTTATTAGATCGAGAGTCAGTCCTTATGCATATTTTTGGTAAGTTATCATGATGTTTTATATCATGGTTCATACCATCATGTGATACAATAAAAAGTAGCTAAGGAAATCATACAAGCAATGGATCCATAGAAAATTATCCTTGGTAACCTTGGTAGATCCTCCCACCCTCCTTGATCAAATCAACCCATTGACCATTTTAGATTTATCAATGCTAATAAGGATGAGCATCTCCATATTATTAGGTACAACCAAATCATTCACATTGATCAATTCTTATTTTTATATTCATCTCTTTCATCACTTTGTACATCTTTGTATGTTTGGTTGTTTATGGCTTCCTTAGTCATTAGACCATCGCATCTACATTTGCACCTGCTCATGTTTAATATATATGATAGGTTATTTCCTTGAGTTAATCTTGCCAATATGCCTAATGAGGACAAAATAAAAAATCATTATCAATCTCACTCATCTTAATGATTGTAACAATCTATGGGAAAATCATTATTTTGACTTGTTTTCCCTACCAGGGTATATGCTTGTGCCACTAATTATAACCACCTTTGGTCAAATCAATATCTTAACCTTTATTACTAATTATAACTACCTTTAGTAAAATTAGTACCTTTTAAATAAATTCATTCAAGTATTATCTTGATTGGATTAATCTCACTGATGGGTTAATTTCATTCTTCTACTTCTTTTCAAGGGATCATCCATCAAACATATGTGTCAGCCACTCCCTCAAGGGGGCATCATTATAGGCTTCCCAAACATTATTTGGAGATATTTCTTAAACCATTATATTATTTCATTCTTAATTTCCCTTTTATTCTTTTAGAAGATGTTACTATACCTACAACTTGCAATTCCTTCCCAAAAAGGGGCAAATTGTAGACACCTAAAACTAGACACAAATGGTTTCCAACCAGACATAAAACTAATTCCTAACAACCATTATAAATTAAGACTAATAATCAAAGTGTCTCAAATTTTATTGTGCATCATTTATCAAATATCATAATCATGTTGAGATATCCCTAATTGGGGTATTTTATCATGTGTAACAATAATCTCTCACAGATTCATCCCTAATCACCTTGTGGCATAACAACTATCAATTTGGCCTATGGACCTATTAAGTGGGTCACTTACATGCTTAAATAAAATCTTGAAAAAGATAAAAATATAATCTAAATCAATTAACAAACTAAACAAGATTATATGCCCAGTTGAATTATCCATTTAACTTTAATGAATATCTAAAAAAGGAAATTCAAAAATTCAAAATATCCTAGCCTTTTACCATTGCTTTTATGAGTTATCAAGCTCTTTAAATCCAAATAGATCTAATTTGAGATCCAAAAATCATAAGTACTTGACAACTAATACTCAACTAAATTTAGTTTTAACTCACCTAGGTTTAGTTTGAACCTATTCTAAGCCTAAACTCAACCTTGACTCACCTTGGGTGAGAGTTAATTCTCAATTTTATAGATATAAGGCCTTGCCTATTGAATCCTAATTTATTTTGGTACAAAGTTATTATGCACAAATATCTTCAACAAGCTTGGATATTATAGAGTTATAATGCCTAAATATTAAGCCAAGCAACATCAAAGCCAAGGTTCCAAAGAGAGAAGGAGCTAGGAAACCTCTATTATCAAATACTTATTGATGCACAATTTGATCAAGCAATTCAAAAAATCCATTTAGTTCTCCAAGGAAGGTAAAAGAGTTGTCTTTTTTGTTTTTTTTATGCTTTCATTTAATTTTTATTACCTAAGCTCTCCCTAGTGTCTAAGCTAAAGGTGTTAGGAATTTAGTGTGTTCATTTCATTAATTTTATGAGAATAACATAAGACTAACCTCCTATTTATGTCAAATTCCTAGTTCACACTATGAAATGCATGTGTATGAAAATAATATGACATTTACCAAGTGTAATAATATAAAATGTCTAAATTGGTGTTTGAGTGTGGCTTGCGACACCCCATCCAGAGGTACTTTTTACATGATATTACAACCCTTATAGACACTTTTTTACTCATTAACAGTCATATAGAACCATCTAAATGCTTATTCCACCTCAGCTAGATAGTATTCCCCATGCCAATTTTGTTCCCCCAAGTCTCAAACCTATAGGATAGGATTCCCTTATTTGGACTATAGCACCCCATAGAGAAGTGTCCCATTTTTTATAGTCCTATCCATTTACACTTTAAACCCCAACATTTATTTTCATCTAGTCCTTATCGTTAATTAGGTCAACCTAACATGAATACATTTGGCCCATGACTAATTATTCCCTATAAAATCCCACTCAAATCTCATTTATAAAGGAGGTGACCAAACTTACAAAGCAATAAAGAATACAAACAAAGCACTAAGGTAAACTTTCCTATTCTTCATACATAGTCACCCAACATAGTTACAAACCTAATCAAATCCTCATATGAATCCCTAGTCACCTCAAACACTATCAATTTAGCATTTGCATCTACAACACACTATTGCACAAGGTGCACTAGGTGGGAGAACTGCATATGGATTGATCCCTCTTTAGAGTATTGGTATGTAGGTAGCATGCACATACAAGGCGTGTGGATTGCATGTTTAGTACATCTATCACACTAACCCCCCTCTTTTTCAAGTGACTCAAATGTCATTTTATCAAGCATGTTGGAAGGTTAGGGTTTTGAAGACAAAATCAGCTCTTTAATGAGTTCCATCAACAACCAGTGCTTAATTTTTCACAAACACACTCACACAATCATAGTGCAACTACCCAAAAAAAATTAGTCTTTATGATCAATTTAGACAATAGCAGTAAGAATGAATAATAACATCAAATACCAAAGCATCCACTTTTAAACACTCTTATCTTTTTACCCAACAAAAGCCATATTCAATTTTATAACACCTTTCTAGTCCTTCACAACAATTTTTAACCTCTATATCAACCATCTTAGTCTATTTTCCAACAAAATTTTATTTCTTCTTATTTATTGCTATTTTTAGAAGAGTGAAAAAGATAAAAAGTTGCATAAATCAAGACTATATTTATTTCTATATTCTATACTAATTTATTAATCCATACCCTTAATTAAAATAGGATTAAAAATCCATTATTCTTAAAATAAGTTAAATCATTTGGTGAACTCGACTTACTTTGTTTGCACATAAAAACCCTAGAAGCCTTAGGGAAAATTATTTGTTGATTTTAGTGGTACTTTTTTTATATATTTTTTCTACATATATAAATCAAAATTTCACATTTAATTTTTAAAATTCATCATAAATTTTTTAAAAATCATTTCTTTTAAACCCTAGTAGAATATACTAGGTCCCTATGCTTTTGAGGTATTACCTTACATGTTAGTAAGCTTCATATCCTTTTTATACATATTCCAGTTTTTTGTTTTTAGGACTTTACATTTCCTTTATTTATTACTTTCCTTCCATCACATTTTTCTTATTACAACTTATTGTAAAAACTTTAATCCACTTTCATTTTGTTTTCCTACTTTAATAATGGCCCAATATACCAACTTTTATGAAACTGATAAGAAGGAAATTCAAGACCTTTTAAATAAAAATCATGATATGCAAGATGATATGCTTAAAATACTACAAGAAGAACAATAATAATCAAACAATGTTCATATCCTCTAAAACCATAGAACAACCAGTTGTAAATGACACTATGGGGCAACTATGTCTCAATAACCCTCTATAGTTGCCCAACCTTCTTATGTGGCACCACCAGTTATGTTTAGTACATCTTTGCCTCGTGATGTGGCTACCCTTGTGCAAGAGATTAAATCTCTTCAATATAAATTGCTACATCTTTAGCAAGGTGTCTTTAGAATAACATAGGCTTTGGACCCCTTTACTCTACTTCATACACCATTGGAATGTCATATTACTTCTACACCCTTGCCACCAGTATTTGTTCAACCCAAGCTCACTCTATATGATGGAAAGGGTGACCCAAAGACACACTTAATATATTTTCATGCAGCATGCTTGGACTATGTGCCAAACGACTAGTTACTAACCAAGTTATTTCCATAGAGTTTAAAGGATTATGATCTACAGTGGTTATATAGTCTATTTTATCAGTCGATCAAAGCATTCAATCCTTTAGCTGACATGTTCCTAGCTCATTTCAGCATTAAAATATGTGACAAGGTTTTTTATGCCCAATTTTCATAATAAAAACAAAGGTCAAATGAGCATCTCATAGATTATGTTCTTATATATAAGAATATATTGGCTAAAATGACTAGCCCCATGACCAATCAAGAATTATAAGATCTCTTCAAATAGAGTCTTCTTCCTACTTTTCATGAGTCAATAATGTTTAAAAAAAATTCTTTCTTCATTGAGTTATGTAAAACACTAAAGGAAAGGGACATCAAATTACTTTGAATGGGCAAACTCAAGTACACAAGAATATCATAAACAAAAATTAAGAGTAATAGTAAAGTCCCATACAAAGTAAAGGTTAATGATAACAAAATTCAAAATTAACATATAGTTAATGTTGCTTCAAAGCCCCTTCACTGAGTGGTTTTATCAGTGCCTCCTCGATGAGCCTTTATCAATCTACCAGTATCTCTAGCTAGAGTCTTACATTAGTTATTGGAATGCAATGTCCTATCTCTCCCTCCTATTCAGGAAGTTGATACAATAAAGCATCTTCTACATGAATATGATGAAAATGCATTCTATGATTTTCATAAGGCACCATTTCACATAAAAAATAGATGCATCAGTTTATGACACAATCTATAGGACTTGATAGATGGAAACCTTATTGATCTTGGCATTCTAGTTGAGCCTCGTCAGGAAAAACAAACATAAGACAAGGCTCTAAATTTTTTCTCAAATCCTTTCCCACAACATTCTAAATAGGATATAAGGGGCACATCAGGTTTTCACCATGCATATCATGCACACCTTCCACTAGTTACATACTAGACACCTTTAGTTGAGTCACATCCTTTGAGCAACATGATTAGTGTGTATAATTCCAGAGTTATAGCTAGACCTTAAATATCTTTCTTAAAGCAAGAGATAGTTGAGGATGATTCAGATTAATATGCACTCTTTATCAAATCCTACATTGATCACCATCCCATTCATAATATTCTCATAGACAATAGATCTATCATGAACAAGTGCACTATGACATTACTTTAGAATTTGGGATATTCAATGTAGGATATCACCCTCATGGACATAGTTATTAGTGGATCTAGTGGACACATACAAAGTTTATTAGGTGAGATTGTAATTTCTCTATAGGTTGGTCCAACACATGTAGATATACCATTTACTATTTTTCCTAGTGCAGAAGTCTTTAACATGTTGTTTGGTCAACCATGGATCTAGAAATTTTATACAATACTTTATACAGTTCACAGATGCATGAAATACATTAATTTTAATTAGGTTGTTATATTTGGTGGAGTTTTGTATGAGTTACCACTCCCTAATTTAGATCCATCTCCTAATCTATAGTCACTAGTTTCATCTCCTCCACTAGTTACAGTTCGTTTTCTAGTTGAGATTCATATATAGTTGAAGCCTCCCTCACCAGCATAGAGAGTTCATACACTTCCACAGAGGCCTTTCTTAGAGAAACCAATAAATTAGTGATAGTTTTAAGATTCTAGATAATTTATAGCTATAGCATTCACATCTAGGGTAGTATCATTGAGGTTTCATGCCTCTATACATAGAGCACATTTTTAGATAGCTTATTCTACTATCATATGGGTCCTTAAGAGCCCCATAGTTGCATCCACTTCTTAGAGTTACAATGGGACCCCATAGTCAATTTTTAATATAGATATTTTAGATAACTTATATCATATACCACTTTTAGAATCATAGTCTTAGACCTTCCATCATTCTTCACAATCACACACAATCACTCTCCTTGATATAGGACACCATGATAGGAAGTCTCTTATGAGACTCATCGATTAGTATCATTTTTTCTCAATCTTTATTGTACATAATTTCTTAGCTTACTTGTATCTAGTGTATTTTTCATTACTTATACATATCTTATTTAAAAATACTAAAAATAATAAAATATTTCAAAATACCAAAAATAATATATGTCAAAATACAAAAATATTTAAATAACTCAAAACACCAAACACTTTGCAATTGCATGCATTATCCATGCTTTACATTTCTACTACCATGCTAGATTTACATTTTTTATTCTATGTTATTATTTGTCTATTTATCTACATTACCATGTTTCACTTTATCTTCTTTGAGTGTGTGCAATGACATCCAGATCCTTGATTGCTTCACTCTACCCATTGAGGCGGCATCTTACTTCTACATTTGAGATATACATCAACATATCTACCCACTCAAATCATCTTCTAAATGACTACACCATATAGGTTATGTCATTCTTACACCACACACTCTAGTTATTATGTTGATGTACATTACTTACTAGCATACATAGATTATTCTATAGATACTCACTAGTATATAGTACTTGTGTATTTTTTAGCATCTACCTAGTCATTTACTACATGTTTTGCATACTTTCACTTTTTGCTTTGATTAGTTAGATGCGATAGTATTTCTAGCATTTACATGCCTTCATTTTTTACTTTGAGTAGCTATATGTGATTTCATTTCTTAGTTCTTATTTTGTTACTTGTGTGTGCCTTAGGATATTTTTTGCTGTCCTTTGCTTGTACTCTTGTATGTGCTTATGGCCCCCATGCAAATATTTATTTCTTGCAATTGTATGTGTACATGGGTATTCAAACATGCATTTTATGCTTGATTTTAATAATTTTAGTGAGATGTTCCAATGTACCTTGTTTGTTTGGCCCCTTGGAATCTTTTTTATGATTTTTGCTTCTTACCTTACATGTTTGTTTGTTTGCTTCTAAGTTTTTTGCAATGCCATGATCCACATCATCCATTATCTTGCCTTCTTAGATGTCATGATGGACATCATTATAGATCCCTCCTTGAAAACTAACCAAATTTCTAGTTTTAGTTTAGTATATTGTATAAACTATTACATTGTTACATTTATCTAGGCATACCCCTGTTAATCTAGTAATCTCCAACACAAATTATGTTATATCTTGAGATATATTTTTGATGATCATTACTATATCATGTATTTTTTATCATAACACACTTTTTATCCTCTTTCTTTTGAGTGAAGTCATTATAGGGTCTTCATTCCTACCCTCAGAAAAGGAGGCAATAAATAGGGGTTTTATCATAGAGATTAGATCCCTCTACTGGTCAAAATTAGTTTTCAAAACACTCAGAATAGCAATCAAAATTCAAAACATGCAAAATAAAATAGAAAAATATGAATGAACATAGAAGAGTCATCAAAAATAGTAGAAGACAAGAGCAGCCCATTTGGATTATAGTGCCTTATAGCATAGTGTCCACTTTTCGATGCTCCTATCCAAATAGTCAAAAACCTAGAATTTTTAGAAATAGATAGAAAGGTAAGGTCAATTATAGTTTTATCAACTATAGTCTAGTTTAAATTAGGTAGTTTTAGTAAAATTTTACTTAGATTATCTATATATAGGGGGCATCATGCATGGCATGATGGCTCTCACTTCCAGTTTTAGATTGGGTAGTTAGTATAACTTCAAGATAAAAATCCATGTTATAGACACTAGTGATTAGAGGTAATGTGTGTGTCACATTTGCCTTCTTTTCTTTCTAGTTCATTATATTAACCAAGTATTCTTATAAGTTTCATGCATTATTCCATCTGCAAGTAGTTGGCATCATTTTAGAGTGGCTTTCATATAATCTTAGTTCTCAATTTTAGAGTGGCTTTCATACAAGCCTAATATTCACCTTTTGGAGTGGCTAAGATTAGCCTAATTCTCAATAGATATTTAGTTATTCACACCACATTATCAGATTAAAGCATTCATGGGCTTCATGAGACATCTCATATGACACACATTCATATCGGTATCAATTCATAGCTTCACTATATAGTGGGAAATGATGGAGACAAAGGGCTAGCTAACCTTTATATTTTTGAGCCACCTACTTAGAGGGATTGGACACATAGTCCAAACATTTATTAACACATTCATGATAACATATATTCACTACATAGTGGGTGATTATGGAGCTAAAGGGCCAACCTTTATATTCTTGAGCCACCTTTAGGGAATTGAGTACTCAACTCCATTCATGATATTACTTTTGGTACAGTACATACCTAGAATCACTCAACATCATAATAGGTTTTGTATTAGTTTTCATACCTGATGAGGTGTATTCATTCCTTTCTCTTCCTCTCTCTTTTATCTAGCCTTTATATGTTCTTATTTTAGACATAGTGTGTCTAGTAAGAATTGATCTACTCCTTGTTTTTTCTTGTAGATTTGCATTTCACATTTTACTCTCTTTATGCACACTCAACATCACACATTCTCATGAGCTTCACCCTTTAGGTAAGTTTAGGTATGCTTTCTATTTTTTCTTTATCCTAGTATTTTGATTTACTACATCACTACAATAAAGGGGGGTAAATTTAGTCATATAAACTGTCCAAATTGGTAGTTTGAGTGTGTCTTGAGACACCCTATCCATATGTTCTTTTAAAATTATCTTGCAACCCTTCTAGACACTTTTTTTCTCATTATCAATCATCTAGAACCTTCTAAATAGTTATTCAACCTTAGCTAAATAGCATTCCCCATACCGATTTTATTCCCTCAGGTCCCAAACCTATAGGATAGGAGAGACCTATTTGGACTATAGAACCCCATAGAGAAGTGTCTCATTTTTGGTGGTCCTATCCATTTTCACTTTGAGCTCCAATGATCATTTTCATCTAGTCCCTATCCTTAATTAGGTCAGCCTAACATGAATACATCTAACCCATGACCAATTATTCTGTATAAAATCCCACTCAAATCTCATTTATAAAGGAGGTGACCAAAATTACAAAGAAAGCAAGAATATAAACAAAGTATTAAGGCAAACTTCCCTATTATTCACACATAGTCACCCAACATAGCTGAAAAACTACTCAAATCCTCATACCAATCCCTAATCACCCCAAACACTATCAATTTGGAATTTGCATCCACATTACACTATTTCACAAATCACACTAGGTGGGAGAACTACATATGGCTTGATCCCTCTTCGAATTATTGGTATGTAGGTAGCACACCCACACAATGGGTGTAGATTGCACATTCAGTATATCTTTCACATTAACCTCCCTCTTTTTCAAGTGACTCAAATGTTGTTTTATCAAGCATGATGGAGGGTTAGGGTTTTAAATACAAATTCATATCCATAATTAGTTACATCAACAATGAGTGCTTGATTTTTCATAGGTATGCTCACACAGGCATAGTGTAACTACCTAAAACGTTTTAGGTCTTTGTGATTAGTTTGGAAAATAACAATAGGAATAGATAATAGCATTAAACACCAAAGCATCCACTTCTTAGTGCTCTTGTACTTTCACCTAATGAAATACAAATTTAGGTTTATGACACCTGTCCAATTTCACACAGTTATTTTCAACCTCTATACCAGTTATCTCAGTTTATTTTCTAGCTAAGTTATATTTCTTCTTATTTATTGCTATTTTTAGAAAGGTAAAAAAAATAAATAGTTTCACAAATAAGAACTGTATGTATTTCTATATTTTATATTTATTTATTAATCTAGACCCTTAACTAAAATAGGAATAAAACTCCATTATTCCCAAAATAATTTAAATCACCAAGCATGTGATAAACACATGGGTAAATAGTGTAATCTAGTAATCATGTCATGGTCAAGTCCTAGTTTGTTTATTTATTTTGAAAATATAGAATGTTTTTTGTATTTTTTTCTTATATTTTTGAAATATTCAAAATTTGAAACATGATAATCAATGATCACATCAATGGGAGGGTTATGAGGAGGGTATGTATCAAATAGTGTAAGGGTCTTATATTATGAGTGAGAGGTACTAGATGTAGGTGTATTCGAATATGATAATAATTCACATATTGTATGGTAACTATCATGATCACTCCTCATAAAATCTCATGTATAATGGTTGACTCTAAAAGGCTGAGGAATCTAAGGGGTCCATTGTATAATAGGAGAATGTCTCATTGCATGTGTTTAATGTATAACATGATCAAATGTTTTCGATACTAATTAATTATAAATTATGGGAGATGATGGCCTTTGAAATCCATGAATAACTCTCTAATGTGATGGGCATTTTAAATCTAATTATCTAGTAAATCCAATTATTTTCCTCTAAATTAGGTGCATATAAATATCTCACATACGTGTAATAATTGACATTATAAACTAATATTTTATGGGTGTATCAAATAAATACAATGGTGGTAGAAGAGGAGGATGAGATCCTTGTGAGGATTTTTGACACAACTAATAATTAAGAAGGGGTTATTAATCCCTCCATATCCTGAAAAGGATACTTGTGAAAATAAATCTCCCCAAGGTGTTGGTTACTAGGTATCTATATGTAAGGTAACCCAGTCATCTCATTGTGACCATATCATGTCAAGAGTCTTTGGTGTCTATTTTAGACCAATTGAGATGTATTTAAATAAAGAACTTATGCCTAAGGAACTAACAAAATGATTTAACTATGAATAAACAATTGATTCAAAATGAAAATATCTATTACTTATAATTCAACAGTGTATAAATGAACAATAGATAAATAAAATAGCATGTAGTCAAGCTAAAACATTTGATTTAGACTACAACTTAGAACCAAAGTTAATCTAATCTACCAGATTGATAAAAAATAGAAAAAGGGATAAAGGCAAGGAGAAAGAGAAAAAGAGATCCCACTTTCTAATGTTGGATAGCCTGGTTTTGTTGAGCAGACAAATCCTAAAGTAACTAGTCCTTAGTTGAGCCATACTTAACATAACTCCAACTAAGGATGGTGCAATATTTTTTAGAATGAATTAATATATCTAAAGAGGAAAATAGGGTTACCATATACATGTATAGACCAAATCTATCAAATGACAAAGCTTTTAGATTAAATATTTTTCTATTGAGGATTATTTGGGATTCATCAAATACTTGGTGAGTTACAAACTTAGATTCTAAACATCCTTAACTCAAAAAACTAGTCTAAAAATTAGGGAAAAGCATGAAAGAAAATGACTAGTCCACTAATCTAAGTTCTAATATAAAAAGAGATAGCTAGGTATAATCTCCTCTAATCCTAAAAAGAATAGCCTAGGTATAATATTGTTAGTCCTAAAAAAATCCAACTTAAGCATAACTTAGTCAATCCTAAGGGGACCAACCTTTATTACATCAAAGAGTCAATCTTATATAGGCACATAGACTTGAGGAGTTAGAATGTAAATTTAAATTCAAATTCACCCACTAATGAGGTAGTTACAACAATAATCAATGTAGTTAAGGGAGTGTGGTTGAGTAGGTGGATTGAAATATCTAATAGATTTAAGGCATGCCCATAATTAGAAAAATCAAACCATTCCCCTATTGAATTATGGAAACTAAAATCAGTTTGGATTGCATCAAGACTATTAGTCACTCACACTTTTGCATAATTAATTTCCCTACCTCTTTAAGGCTAAGTTTATATTTTATGCTCTATGCTTGATTCCACTATGAATGGCACACTAATTATTCTCATCTTATTCATGATTTAGTTAGATTGTGATTTGATTCTATAAATCATATTGGATGTGTAGTCTATTCCCAGCCTTTTGATAGTTTTGATGGTTATATGAGCACATTAAAATTATGCTCATGCCTTACTGATTATGTAGCTAATGTGTCCTTAGCTCTGATGGGTTACTACCATGTAGATTCTTCTCACTATATCTCTAATTTTACCTTATTGTGCAATTGGTTTTATTTTTATGGGCCCCATTTTGACACTTGGTATCTCGTCATCATCTATGGGTTTTAGTTCTGCCACACATTTCTCCTTCAGATCTTCATGTTTTTTCTATCTTCACATTATTTTTCTAATATTTGTCATGAAAAATATGAGATGATAATTCTTGGGGAGATCCTTTCCTTCATTTTTCCTAATTTCTGCAAGACCCCCAACTCATTCATTCCAAAGACCCAAGTCTTTAGATCTTGTGTTGTCATAATTTTTTGTCTGGGCATTAGGATTTGGGACTTTTGTTTATAATAAAATCTTTAACTAATTTTGCAACACTTTTTCCAAAGATCAAAACAATCAAAAAAATTTCATGACCCTTCTTTATGACTTTTGTTCACAACTTTTATCTTCACAAGTTTTGTGTTTGAGCCCTCATGCCAAATTTTTGACTTTTCTTCTTATCTTTACCAACTTTTACCTAAGCCTTCAGAACTTTTGTTATCACAACTTCTATCTAGCCATTGGTCTTTATAACTTTTGTTGATAATAAAAATTTTGACTAGTCTTTATGGTACTTTATTTAAATATCAAAACACTTAGAAAATTATCTGAGTACATTGGGCTCTCCTCCTTCATTACTTTTGTTTAGAATTAATCTTCACAAGTTTTCTCACCACAGAAGTTCTAACTAGTCTCAAAAAAAATTATTGAAGACCTAAATACTTTAATAATTCTTAAGAAATATTCAAATCTTTTATTTGAAACTTTTGTTTTAACTAAGTCACAACATTTTCTCTTAAGACCTATAAATTTGAATAATTTCTACAAAGTCTTTGGAAATTTTTTAGACTCTCCTTCACACAAAACTTTTGACTACTCTTTTTCCAAAAATCATGAAGTCCAACTTATTTGGGTACTATTGGCATCAAATTGTGTACCCTAGGACTCTTTTCTCAGCTCTTACAATTTGGTGCAACATGGAGTCATCTCTCAATATTTTAGGAACTTGTAAGAGAGATGAATCTCTAGTATTATGATGGATAGTTCCCTAGATCTTCTTTGAAATTCTTGTAAACTACTCTAATGCTAGCCTATAGGGAAAGAGTTAGAAGTTTGCATGAATTAAAACTACACTAAAGTGGTGATTCACCAGGAGATATCCCATAAACTATCATACTTATATTAAATAAAAAAGCTTTCTAAGACCAACTCTAAGCCTTAAAGGATCCTAACATAGGTGATTCAATGTGGAGGTAACATACATGAGACAATCAATAAGACAACTAGTCCAAGGGTATATTGCACACCATAAAGACAATAGCTTTCTTGAAGAGGAGCCTAATATCCTAACTACACTTCACATGACCTCTTAGATCAGAACTATTGCTTAAACATGAAGGATAGAGGAATCAAGGATGATATTATCACTTAAATTCACTATTCATCTCTCTCACACTTAGAGAAAGATGTTCACAAGTTAGAATTAGACTTGCATTTAATGTTTAAAATCAAAGTACAATGTTATTCCAATAGGGCTTCACCATACCAGATGTGGTATTAGTTTACAATGGACAAAATGACTCATAATTATAGAAATTAGAAAGAGATATAGGAAAAAGAAGTCCAAAAGACACAAGGACATGTGTTCAAAGGTGGAAACCAATTAAAATGGATTTAGGTGAAGTGTAAGAGGAATTAGAAACTGATTTGCATATGTGTCCATTCCAAATACTCATCCTCTTCCAAAATTGGTGTAGCATCTTTTCAAGCACATTCCATGAAACTATCTTCATTATTGGCCTTCATTAGGAATTCCAAAGCTGAATAGGTGAGAGTGTCTCTTTTTCACTAATAAGAGAAAGTTACAAGGAATCCTCTACCTACATTGGAAGTTTTCTAAATCATTTATATTCTATTGCATTAGAAGAATATCATTTGTCACTATGATCACTCCTTTTTAGACATTTCTTGACACTTGGCCTTATCATCTCCTTATTATCCCTAACTTATACATACCAAGGCTCTTAGGACACATGTTAAGACACTTCATATTATCATCTCCATCCAAAACACCTTAAGAGATCACCAAATTTGAGTTACCACTCTTTCCACTATGTGATCACTCTTCTCATTTTGGACTGGCTAGAGTGAGAAAGTTTCTAGACACAATTAAGATTTGAGATACCTAATCTAATGACCATGGGGATTTATAAAAATTCCTAATCTCTCTTTAAAAAGTGATTTTGTCTCTTGGAATTTTACCATGCCTACACAACACAAAAAATGGTCAAAATAAGCCTTGTTTTTCCCTATTCCATGTAGTTCCATATAATATAATCCCATGGATATGATCCTCATGGAGTTGGAAACAAATTACCTTTAGAACTTATGGTCAAATTCATCCATCTAGATGCACTTTTAGTCTCACTTTCACCATCATGTCCTAAAATAGGGTTTATACTGATGGAGTCTATAGTTTTATTGTAGGATTTTTTAGCTAGATTTATAGAGTCCATAGATTTATAATTTATTAAGCATCTCGAAAATACCCCTTCAAGCATGAACTATTCAATTATAAAGCATGCATAAGGTCAAAAATGTACATGACCCTCAATTTGGCTTCTAGGCTTAAGGGTTTCCTTCATGCATGATTGTAACCCTTCTTGGTTAGAGCATCTTATTTGATTTCAAAGATTTTGTAAAGGTGTTTTAGATTGTTTTATGTGCCCTCTAAATTATTTAATCATCACTTGGGTTTTCTTGACCTTTGGTCCATCCATCTCACCACTTTTCCTTAAAATTGTCTCCTCATGCATGAGAAAACTGCCCCTTCTCTGAGACAAAACAAAGAGGGTCTACACCATTCTTATTGATATACCAACAATTATATCATATTATCTAACTCCTAAGGGTACTCTTTACCAAATTTTAACTTCTAACTCCTCCATTTAACCCTCTAACTATCATGAAACTCAAAACTAACTTTTGAAGGTGACTACCTATAAGTTGAGGATAAAATTGGCCTTTTTGACCTCATAAGTGGAGAAATTTGATATATTTTACTTTTTTTTATATATCTACTCATGTTATTTGATCTTCTTATCATATTCTTGGAGATTCTCACTTGGCCTTGTGGAGGCACTTGACCCTCCAATTATCTTCATCCCACTTGCAATTGTGTGTGTTCTTGACACTTTGAAGGTTGGTTATAGGTTATTTTTGCATGTATGAGTCATTTTAGTTACTTTAAAGGACATCTCATATAAAAATTACACTTTTTTTAATTTTTAATCCATCTTTTTCTCCTAGGAGTTCATTACCCTCATCAAACTATGACCTTCTTTTCTAATTATAACTTTTTTGCACTCCTCTCTACACTTGGGATGTACTTTTAGTTGAGATGAGATGTACCATCTAGATTAGATTTCTCTTAAATGAATATATAACCTCATTTGGGGTAGAGAACACTATTTAGGTACCATTCAAGTCACAATTCCATTCTTCATGTCATTTGTTCACTTTTTCATTATTATAGGCTTGTTATAGCACTTGTACGAAATGGTGATTTGCACAAGGTAGCTGAGGGTTGTAATATTAGAAAATCCATGTATATTGTTTTTTGAACACTTCCAAACATCCAAACTTACTCCACTTGTTACCCCCATGTATCTACACATGTTTTATAGACTAATCCACATTGCCAATTTATCCTCCTTATAGGCCACCTATAGGTGTATTGACTCCATCTGAGCTTTGAACTTGTTATAGATTTTGATGTGAAATTACCTTCTACATGACATCTTGACAATACACTTATATTCATTAGATATCCTTCTTAAACTTTCTCAAATGAACACATCACCCTTTTTCAATGAAACACAAGCTTTAGAAGGTAGTTGTGACCTCTAAATGGATTAATTCACAAGGTTTTGAATGAGGTGAAATACTAATTTGGAGAAACTAAGGTTATTTTCACCCAAAATGGAAACATAAACATTCATATTTATATTTCTTTAAAACTTTCATGAGCAATGGTGATCCTAATTTTCAAACCATTGAGAGATTCTTGATATGGCTATGGTGAAGAAAATCCTTGACCATCTGGCTCTGTTGTGCCTGAGTGTTTCATTGCCTCATATCTCCTACTATAGTAATGTGGAAACCAAAACTTGGGAAATAAACAACATTTATTTCAAAACAAAAAAGGTATCCATGCATTTTTCTATACCAATATGGTTTTCATTTTTATCTCAACACTTCATGAGCTCTTTTAGGATATGAAATATCAATACAAAGCTATATGAGCTCTTGAAACCATGAAAACATCACCTTCATCCATAAAAATAGAAAACACTCCTTTGAAGATCTAGAGGGAAACATGGAAGTGTCATAGTGCCCCATACATTCCAATAAGCTAGGGGCAAGGTTGGATGTGGTGGGGAAGATATTTTGAACCTCATGGAGTGATTCTACTAATTAGACCATACAAACCACCTCAGTAGATGAGGAAACTTATATGGTATGGGAAATGACAAGAGGAATATAATGTCTAAATTCTAAGAGATGGTTCATAAAGCTCAGCCCACCAATCTCTAAACTCTTTCTATGAAAATTAAGATCAACTCATGTACTATCCTCCCCTATAATCATTAAATTTGAAACTCTTCCAATTGACCATAATATGTACAAATATATGAACTTTAAAACACTTTCCAAGAGAGTGATGGAGATATGGAAAAATTTTGAGCCATTTTTTCTTTTTCCAAAGCTAGAGAAACACAAGGATGGGCCATAGAAGCTGAAGGGTCACACTCCAACCTTTCCACATATGCCACTCTTCCTCATAGGTCATACAAGTGTAGAAACCTCTTATTTATTTGAGAAAACTACTTATTTTATGAATATTATATGAATTTGTTAGCTAAAATAGTTACCAAAACTTATAATTGACATATATGAGGTGACATCATCTTTTTAAGCTTTCATAATTCCCAAAAAATCTATACAAGACATTAAATGCACTATTTTGGCTATTGAATAGACCTTAGAAAGACTTGAAATGAGTTATGGGGCCAAATTCACCATGGTTATACTATTACAAGCATGATTTAACACTAAATGACTTATGACAGACCCTCTAATAGAAATGTTTGCTATATAGGTTGACCCAAATTGACTAGATAGTCAATTTGGTCAACCTATATAGCAAACATTTCTATTAGAGGGTCTGTCATAAGTCATTTAGTGTTAAATCATGCTTGTAATAGTCTAACCATGGTAAATTTGGCCCCATAAGTCATTTCAAGTCTTTCTAAGGTCTAATAGTCAATTTGGTCAAGATTCTTATTGATTTTACAAGTGTGGTATGCCTGATATACCTAAGACTAGTAGCTTATCTTATCCATTGGGCCATGGAGTCTCTATAACACCTTTATAACACTCAAATGCCTTTGAAAAACACACAAAACCAAAGGAAAACACACACAATAAGACACACCCAAAGGAAACACACATGTGTTCAACTAAAACACTTAGGGAACACAACCAAAAAAGAAAAGCACACACTTATGATACTAAGTACAAAACAGACCTCACAAGGACTAATATCAAAACTTTATATGTATCCCATTCACAAGGATAGGTAACTCTTCTCCATCCATCTTGGTCAACTGAAAGGATTTTTTTTCTTGCACTTGCTAATGATGTAAGGGCCACTCCATAAAGCATCAAATTTGGTGTGTCTACCTGGTTTGGCTCTATCCTCATCCTATTTCAAAACCATGTCACCTTATTTGAACACTCTATTACTTTCTCTCTTGTCAAAATATTTCTTCATGAGCATTTGGTGGTGTTCCATAGTCCCATGGGCATTATCTTTTACTTCTTATAGCTGCATAAGTTTAATCAATCTGACTTGCATTGGAGTATTCTCAAGTAGTTATAGTTGTTGTACAAGTTCTAAATTAGGTAGTTCTTGAGAGATATGCAATCTAGCTTCCCTTCCATAGACAAGCACAAATGGATATTTTCCAATTGACCTCTTAAGAGTAATCCTATCAGCCCATAGGGTTGTCTTTAACTTGATGTGCCATGCCTTTTGATTATTTTCCAAGGTCCTCTTGATAATATTGATAAGATTTTTATTAGTTGACTCAGCCAATCCATTACCTTGGTGGTAATAATTGGATGAAGTACTCAAGTAAACTCCATTCTTGTTTTCCCAATCAAAATTTTTATCACTCATGAAATCTAGTGCATTATCAGAAATGATAGTGTAGGGAACTCCAAACCTTGTTATTATGCTCTCATAGAACTCCAAGATGGAATCTTCAATTGTCTCTTTTAATGATATAGCCTCTAACCACCTTTTAAAGTAGTCTATTGCAATCAATATCCATTTATGTCTAGCACTAGAGGGAGGGTTGATCATACCAATGAAATCAAGGCCCCATTGCATAAAAGGCTAGTCTACTTGGATGGGATTCAATGGAAGGGCTACAAGTTTTTGTTTTCCCACAAATAAGACACATTTAGGACACCTCCTAACCCAAGAGTAGATATCCTTGAAGAGGCTAGGATAATAATACCCAACCCTCATTATCTTTATAGCTATTATTTTTGGGGAGAAATGACCTCCATCTATACCATTATGAAACATTTCTAGCAATATGCCAAATAGATAATTGCCAACACACCTTAGTAGCACACCATTCACATCCTTCCAAAAGAGAATACCATCTACAAGATAATAAGGAGTGGTTTTCAATCTAAAATACCTTATTTTTGACTTGAATAAACCATTAAGACACTCACCATTTTGGAGGAAACCAATGATGTCTTGTGTCCAACTTTGAATTGGTATGTGACCAGCTAGTTGGGGATGAGCTTCATTGACCAAGAATTCTTCCCTTGGACCTTGAATATCTCAAGTTTTATGTTTACATAACCCCTTTTTCTTACCAAGTTTGTTACCTTGATATCAACATCATACTCCATTACCGTTGTGACCCACCCAAATCTCTTCTCATTGAGGTCTTTTCTTAGAAGGAACTCTTTGGTGCTGAGATGAGAGACCATGACATGTATCTTGTTATTTTAAACCATGTGACTAAACTTTCTCAAACCTCTTATCATATCTAGAGCTTGCTTCTCAACAAATGTGTACTTGACCTCATAGTCTTCCAATCCTTGACTAAAGAATGCAATGGGCTATTCAATTTCCTTATCATTATTTTACATAAGCATAACTGAGATTGTGTTAAGGTTAGAAAAAGTATAGAGTATGAAATCCTTGTCAAATTTTGGGTTCAAGAGGGTAGGAGATTGGGCAATTGCTTGTTTGATTTCCTTAAAATTGTTCTTACCTTCCTTTATCCAAGCAAAATATTGGTTCTTCTTGAGCATGGCTATGATATGCTTCACCAAAGTAGAAAATATTAGAATAAACTTTATTAAAAAGTTGCTCTTGCCCAAGAAAAAATTTAAACCTTTCTTGTGTAGAGGCAAAGACAAGCCTAGATGGCTTAAATTCTTTTAGGGTCAATATACAAGCCTTCTTTTGACACAATGTGACCCAATAACTTGCCTTCATGAACAATAAAGATACATTTTTTTAATTAAGATAAACTCCAAATTCTCTACACTTATCAAAGACTTTCCTTATATGTTTCATGTGGTTATTATCATCTTTGTAAAAAATAGATATATCATCAAGGTATACAAGCAAAAACTCATTGATCAAACCTTTAAAGGCCATGTCCATTATTCTTTGGAAGGTAAAACCAAAATTAGACAAACCAAAATGCATCTTTCTACATCCAAATGTCCCCCATTTTATGGTGAATTCTATCTTTAACTGATCCTCCTCATTTACCAATATTTGGTTATAACCTGAATAGCCATCAAATAGTGAAAAGTATTAAGAACCTAAAACCACTTGAAACATTTACTCCATGGAAGGTAGTGGATAATGGTATTTGAGTTAAAATATATTGATAACCCTAAATTCAACACAAATTCTGATCTCTCCACTCTTCTTTATAACAAGTACAAGGTTAGCTACCCAAGTTGAGTGCTTAATAGGAAAAATTATCCTAGACTCAATCAATTTGGTGAGCTTTTTTTCATTAGTTACTCTATCTTCAGATTGATAGGCCTTTTATTTTACCTAACAAGTTTAGCTCTAGTTTTTTACACAATGGTGTGATGGGATATAATTGGATCAAACCCTTTCAAATCCTTGTATTCTCAAGCAAATATGTCATGAAATTCTTTACACAATTCAATGAAGGCTTGCCTTTCAGAAAGAGAACATTTTTTACCAATTTTCAAAAGTTTATCCTTGAATATCAAGATTATTTCATAGTTATCTTCCTTTGTAGACATTTTTACCCTTTCCTTCCTTCTTTGATCATATTCATTGAACACATTCTCAAAATTAACTAGCCCCTTTGGTATCTTGTTTGTATTTAGCTAAATAACTTGTTCTTCATATTGATTGTGAAGTTTCTTTTGGTTCTTTGAAGAAAATTCTTCTTCATTTTGTATGAAGTGTACAATGTGTTTATCACTCTCAAAAAATTTCCAAAACACTTCATTATCTATAATATAAGGTCTCATAATGACCTTGATGTGAGATTGGTCCTTCTCTTTACTGACATCAATAAATATATCAAAGTGTGCTCCTATTACAGCCAACCTATCAGCGTGTTTATTTGAATCTCTTGGTATAGGTTGGATATTGAAATCATCAAAGTAATCAATTATATCCCACACCCTATACTTTTAGGACTTAATCAAAGGTTTCTTGGTTGTAGCTTGGTTTCTCACTTGATGTCTAATAAATTCACTATCTCTATAGACCTTCAGATTCTTGATTCCCTTTCTCTTTTCCCATTGGAGGTCATGAACCAAGCCTTCATATTATGCCACATTTCAAGTACAAATAATATGGAATATATATGAGTATTAATATTGGTTATTTGAGGGAGAAACTAACATGACACCATATCCTTCCCCTACCTTGCTTCTAAAGCCATCAAAAAACATTTCCCATATCCCTTCGAGTTTATGATCTTCATTAGTGAGTGATGGTATAGGAATGATCTTCTCATGCATACAATGTACCCCTAATTTATTTTCTTCTATGAATGCATAGGTATTATGATCATAATTTTTAGTACCATGCTCATTAATAAATAGGTTAAAAATACCTTCAAGGGGAAAGGATGTTTCACTGCCAATGGAACCTTCTTCTTTCTCACTAATTGTACAATTTTGATTTGAATTTGTCTCCACATATGGTTTAATGTGAAACCTTACCAAGGGTTATGTTATTATATTTACTTTAGATCTATATCTTATTCTAAAAGCTATAAAATACCAATTAGTTGCAAGGTACCCTCTAATCTTAGCCGTGAAGTCTCTTGACAAGCAAATAGCAAAATGAGCTAGAAGATCAACCATCACAATTTCTTGTAGGATGGGGAAACTTGGACAATCATGAAAGAAAAATTTCAAACCTTTAACCAACCCCACCATATTATTTAGAGTTCCATTAAGCTACAATATACTCTTATTATGACGATCATACTTCAGTCCCAACTTATTAGCAACCACCTTAGGCATAACCGTGGTACTAGCTCCACTATCCACAATGCAATTGTGAACTAGTTTGTCTCCCACAATGAGTGTGAGGTAGAAAGGTAGAGGATTTTCAGATTTTGTAGATAATTCCAAGACATAATTAGGTGTTTTGGTAAGGGATATTCCATTGTGTCTTATAAATTGTGGGGCTACATGAATGTTTGAGAGTTATTCTTATAGAAGTTCCTTTTGGCCAAACATATGTAAAACTTCCCAAAGATAAATGTTTGACTTAGTATTATTAAAAGAATAAATAATTTTTAGAGAGGAATTATTCACCTTGTCTTTCATTCTTGAATTTAATGAGGGAGTTTGAACTTGTTGTATTGGAGATTTGGTAGCCTTGCTTACATTTTGATGTTGAGGAGTAGTGTGATTAGTAGGATCTATTACTTTATGTCCTTAGAGAGGCACTACTTGGAGTCACTTGTGTTTCTGGATTATCTCCTAAATCCCTATTTTTATTCCTTGTGTTGACTGCAACTAATGTATTTTGATTCAACATATAATTTTCTTCTACTTGAAAGTTCATAAAACTAGTACTTTGGTTGTTACCTTCTCCTTGAACATCCCTTTGCATAAGAGTTTCTTATTCTACTATATCATAAGGAGTATCTCCTTCTTGAGATAACAAATCTTGATTACCTTCACCATTATGCATAAACTAACCTTGAAATTACCTCTAATGATCCAAATGTTCCTCTCCTTGAATAGATTGGTGTGGACTAGAACAACAAGCCTTGTGGAGGGAGTAGAAGTAGGATTATAGGCATTAGGTGGCCTATTAAAACATTTTTGACCTTGTAATATTCTTTGTTTATTTTATTTGGGTCAAGATATATATCGTTACTGAGGATAGTATTAAGGATTAGGTGGATCACTTGCATACATTTGTGCTTGTTTGAGCTAGGCTTGCAAAGATAAAATCATCTCACCCTTATTTATAGCATTATCCACCTTCTTAGGAGTTATTATAGGCTTGACATTAGCATTGATAACTTGTGCTACACTTGGAGTTTCAACTAAACTATGAGACAATAAAGGCATATAGACTCTTGGGGGTAATTTACCAGCTTGTATCAGACTATTCTCAGCTTCAATCGTTGCCTCATATGCATTTAGTAGAGTAAATACTCCCATTAAATATAAAATTATTTCTATATTAGTAAAAATATCCTTGAGATAAGTGGGGATTAAAAATCTTGGAGGAGGTCTCATGATAGGTGGCAATCTATGCCATGTCCTTTAAAACCTTTCATTTAAATCTCCCATAGACTCATTACGACCTCTTTTTATCACATTCAGCTAATATATTAGTGATGTGTGGTCACTCTTGTTCTCAAACCTATTCACCAACAACTCCCCAAATACATCCCAATTGGTAATGCAACCACCTCCCAATATCCTATACCAATTAAGTGCCTTACCCTTTAAAGACATGGCAAGTAGTCTAATGTCGATGTTATCTTGGGTGATATTACAGAAATTACCAAAATTTTAAATATCCCTAATGTGCTCAGTTTGGGTAATAAGGCCCTCTCAATTAAAGTTAGGAATATTTTTTGTAGCATTGGGAGGAATAGGGTCATATACAAGAAGGTTAATTGGATTTTGAGTATTGAAGGCTGGGAAGCATATTGCCTAGCCATCTCTTCTTCTCCTTCTTCCTCTTGATCTTTTATTCCCTCAACTTCTTCTTCTTCCTCTTCAAAAACTTCTTGTTTTAAATCTCTAAATGCTAAGACTTGTTTAGGATGTTATTATTCAAGAGGAGTTTTAGGTAGAGGGACTTGATTGAAGGCTCTACTAGAAGATGATCTAGTAAAAACCATGAAGTATGATGTGAATAAATTGATCTAAAACCAAAAATTCTCACATTTTGATTTTCCAAATGCTAGATTAAGAACACTTATACAACCTTGGACTTGTCAAGGAAAAAATTCACCTTGACATAGAAACAATTAGGACAAGCTCTCCCATTGAGTGTGCTAGAACTGTTGGCATCAAATTGTGCACCCTAGGACTCTTTTCTCATATCCTAAAATTTGATGCAACATGGATGCATCTCTCAAGTTTTTGAGAACTTGTAAGAGAGATGAATCTCTAGTATTATGAGGGATATCTCCTTAGATCTTATTTTAAATGCTTTCCTATAAGGAAAGAGTTAGAAGTTTTCATGAATTAAAAATAAACTAAAGTGGTGATTCACTAAGAGATATCCCACAAAATATCATACTTCTATTAAATAACAAAGCTTTCTAAGACCAAATCTAATACTTAAAGGATCCTAACATAAGTGATTCAATGTGAAGGTAATATACATGAGACAATTAATAATAAAACTAGTCCAAGGGTAGATTTCACACCATAGAGACAATAGGTTATTTGAAGAGGAGCCTAGTATCCTAACTACACTTCACATGACCTGTTAGATCATAACTCTTTCTTAAACATGAAGGATAGAGGAATCAAGGATGATATTATCACTTAACTTGACTATTCATCTCTCTTACACTTAGACAAAGGTGTTTAGAACTTAGAATTAGACTTTCATTCAATGTTTAATATCAAATTACAATGTTATTCCAGTAGGGCCTTACCATACCAAATGTGGTATTAGTTTACAATGGCCAAAATGGCTCATACTTATATCAATTAGAAAGAGAGAGAGGAAAAATAAGTCCAAGAGACACAAGGACATGTGTCCAAAGGTGGAAAATAATTAAAATGCATGTAGGTGAAGTGTAAGAAGAGTTATAAATTGATTTTCATATGTATCCATTCTAAATAATCATCCTCTTCCAAAATTGGTGTAGCATCTTTTTAAGCACCTTCCATGAAACTGACTTCATCATTAGCCTTCATTGGGCATTCTAAATCTGACTAGGGGCAAGTGTCTCTTTTGCATTGATAATATAAAGTTATAAGTAATCCTCTACCTATATTGTAAGATTTCCAAATCATTTATATTATCTTACACAAGAAGAATCATCATTTATCACTATGATCACTCCTTTTTAGACCTTTCTTGACACTTGGCCTTATCATCTACTTATTTTCCCTAAATGATACATACCAAGCATCTTAGGACACATTTTAGGACACCTAATATGCTTAGATCCATCAAAAAAACCTTAAAAGATCTCCAAGTTTGAGTTGCCACTCTTTCCACTATGTGATCACTCTTCTCATTCTACATTGGCTGGAGTGAGAAAGATGGTATGCATACTTAGGAGTTTAGATACCTAATACAATTACCATGGATACTTATAAAAAGTCTTTATCTCTCCTCCAAAAGTGATTTGGTCTCTTAGAATTTTAGCATGCCTATAAAACACAAAAAAAGGGTCAAAATAAACCCTATTTTACCCTATTCCATATAGGTCTATACAATATAATCCCATGGATATAATACTAATGGATTTGTAAACAAATTCTCTTCATCAATCATGGTCAAATTAATCCATTTATATGTACTTTTAGGCTCATTTTCACCATCGGGTCTTAAAACAAGGTTTATACTGATGGAGTCCATAGTTTTACTATAAGAGTATGTAGCTAGATTTATGGAGTTTTTAGATTTTATAATGGCTTAAACATATCTAAAATACCCCAATAATCATGAACTAATCAATTTTAAATCATGGATAAGGTCAAAAATGCACATGACCCTCAATTTGGCTTTTAGGCTTAAGGGTTTCCTTCATGCATGACTGTAACCCTTCTTGGTTAGAGCATCATATTTTATTTCAAAGATTATAGAAAGGTTATTTAGATTTTTTTATGTTTCTTACATCTTCTCCAATCATCACTTTGGATTTCTTGACCTCTGGTCCATCCATCTCACCACTTTTCCTTCAAATTATCTTCTCATGCATGAGAAAATTGCCCCTACTCTAAGATAAAATAGAAAGGGTCTACACCATTATTCTTGATCTACCAACCATTGTATCATCTTATTGGACTCCTAAGGGTAATATATACCAAATTTTAGCTTCTAAATCCTCTATTTACCCCTCCAACTAGCATGAAACTCAAAACTAACTCCTGAAGGTGTTTACTTGTAAGTTAAGGGTGAAATTGGCCTTTTTGACCTCATAAGTGGATAAATTTGATAGATTTGCCTTGTTTTCTCTATCTCCTCATTTTATTTGAGGTTCCTATCATTATATTCAATCCCTGGAGATTCTCACTTGGCCTTGTGGAGACACTTGACCCTCTAATTTTATTTATCCCACTTACAGTTGTGTGTGTTCTTAACACTTTGAAGGTTAGTTATACGTTATTTTTACATGTAAGAGTCATGTTAGTGCCTTTAAAGGACCTATAATAGTAAAAAACACTCATTTTACATTTATAATCCATATTTGTCTCCTAGGATTTCATTACCCTCATCAAAGTGTGACCTTCTTTGTTAATTGTAACTTTTCTAACTCCTCTGTGCACCTAGGATGTACTCTCAATTGAGATGAGATGTAGCATCTAGACTGGAGTTCTCTTCAATGCATATATAACCTCATTTGGGGTATATAACACTATTTAGGTACCATTTGAGTCACCATTCCCTTATTCATGTCTTTTTTTCATTTTTTCATTGTTATAGGCTTATTACAACACTTGTATGGAATGGTAATTTGCACAAGGTAACTGAGGGTTGTAATCTTAGTAAATCCATGTGTATGTGTTTTTTGAACACTTCCAAACATCCAAACTTACTCCACTTATTACCCCCATGTATCTACACATGCTTTACAAATACTAATCCACATTGCTAATTTATCATCCTTGTAGGCCACCTGTAGGTGTATTGACTCCATTTGATCTTTGAACTTATTGTAGCTTTTGATGTGAAATTACCTTCTACATGCCATCTTGACAATATACTTATATTCATTGGATATCCTTATTAAACTTTCTCAAATGAACACATCACCCTTTTTTAATGAAACACAAGCTTTGGAAGGCAGTTGGGACCTCTAAATGGATCAATTCATGAGGTTTTGAATGAGGTGAAATCCTACTTTAGAGAAACTAAGGTTAATTTTCCCCAAAATGGAAACATAAACATTCATGTTTATATTGCTTTGAAACTTGCATGAGCAATGGTGATCCTTCTTTTCAAACTATTGAGATAATATTGATATGTCTATGGTGAAGAAAAGCCTTGACCATATGGCTATGTTGTGGTTGAGTGTTTCATTGCCTCATATCTCCTGTTATAGTAACATGGAAACCAAAACTTGGGAAAAAACAACATTTATTTCAAAACAACAAAGGTCTCCATGAATTTTTCTATACCAATATGGTTTTCATGTTTATCTCAACACTTCATGAGCTTTTTAAGGATATGAAACATCAAAACAAAGGTGTATGATCTCTTAAACCATGAAAACATCACCTTCATCCAAAAAACCATAAAACACTACTTTGAAAATCCAAAGGGAAACATGGAAGTGCCATAGTTCTCCACACATGCCAATTACTGGGGGTAAGGTTGTATGTGGTGAGGAAGATAATTTTACCCTCATGAAATGATTCTACCAATTAGATCATACATACTACCTCAGTAAAAGAGGAAACCTACATGTTATGGGAAATGACAAGCAAAATGGAGTGGCTAAATTCTAAGAGATGGTTCATAAAGCTCAACCCACCAATCTCTAGACTCTTGCTATGAAAATTTAGGTTAACTCATTTGATATCCTCCCCTATAATCATTAGACTTGAAACTCTTCAATTGACTATACCAAGTACAAATATATAAACTTCAAAATGCTTTCCAAGAAAGTGATGGAGAGATGGAAAAGTTTTGAGCCATTTTTGGTGTTTTCAAAGATGGTGAAACATAGGGATGGGTTAGAGAAGATGAATGGTCACACTCCAACCTTCTCACATATGTCACTCTTCCTCATAGGCCGTACAAGTGCTTGAAACCTCTTATTTCTTCAAGAAAATTACTTCTTTTTTGAATATTCTACCAATTTTTCAACTAAAACAATTACTTGAAGTTAGAATTGACACATATGAGGTGACATCATCTTTTGAATATTACATAATTCCCAAGAAATATGTACAATACATTAAATTCACTACTTTGGCTATTGAAAAGACCTTAAAAAGACTTGAAATGACTTGTGGGGCCAAATTGACCATGGTTAGACTATTACAAGCATGAATTAACACTAAATGACGTATGGTAGACCCTCTAATGAAAATTTTGCTATATAGGTTGACCCAAATTGACAAGATAGTCAATTTGGTCAATAGTTACCTAAAGGCACAATATGAAATGCATAGTGAGTGATTTGATTGTAAAAAGTAATGGCTAAACATTTGAAAATAAATGGCTAAGTATTTTAAGACAAATGACTATGAAAATTCAAATTAAAAAAACTAAGTCCAAAGCTAAAGATGACTAAGTATAGAATGAAAACCATGAAATTACTTAGTCATTTACTTGATCCAAAGCTAATTTAGTCCATTTTAATGAAAATAAACTAAGTTAAATAGTAATACCTTATAAAAATTTAGTGATTTATATTTAAATTGAAGTAGAAATGGACAATACTTATTCAGGAAAAAGGTAGAAAACTCTTGAATAGTTGGATAATTTGCATAAACCTAAGGTAAAATAGCCTAAAAGGAAGTTTTAAATATTTTTTCAAAACACAAGCAAACAAATAGGCTAAGACTTAGTATATTTATTCAAATTTAGATACTAAAATTAGAGCAATATTAGATGAAAGCTTGGACTAAATTGAATAAATGCAAAGATATTAAAGTAAACCCCATTCAGTCACTTATACCTAATCATCTAGTAGATTTCCAAGAATTCTAATTTAAAATAATTAACCACAATGAACTCCTAAAGGTATAAGATCAAACTCCAAATCAAAAAGAGGATCCATGTTTTTAGACTAAAAATGGGGTATGTTGTGCAAGCAATAACAAATGGCTGCTAAGAAATACTCCTGAGTATTTCAAGAATCTAGAATATCTAATTTCACAAGAACAAAAAGCATTAGATGCAAGATATCACTTAGAACAAACCAAAATTCAAAGGAAATAAAGTCTATGGGAGCAAGTGACATACTAATTTGAAATCTTTCTAAAACCATTTGTGTGATTAAGTGATTAATTCATTTTATTTTCATTCACATATAATGATTCAGATTTCCATAAGTCCAGAACTACTAAAGGAAACAAATTTTACAATTTATCTTTGGGGGAAGTGGTGTGGGAATTTTTATATTTCTAACCAATAATTTACATCCCTAATAGAGATACATTTGGTCTCTTTCAAAGGCCTTGTTCCACTACTAACTAGATTGGAAAGCCTATGATGGTGGTTATCGAGATCACCCTTTTAAGGATAATTTTAGATCTTAAATTTTAGATTTTTTATTTTTAAATGATATTTTTTATTTTATACATAGATGGTTTGGGACCTATCCATGGGAAAAAGGAAATCAACAAGATAATGACAATTTAATACAAACTAGAATTGAAGCAATGCTGCATTTTTCTTTAAATATTTATTTAAGTGCATTAGATGGATTCAACTAAGAAAATTATTGTTCTAAATCTAAATTTTATATTATGAATCATTGACCTTTATAATTCAAGAAATTAACCATGTGATCACAAAGTCTCACATAATTTTGAAACAAAATTATAATTAGGCTCTTTGAGTGCCACCCATGTTCCTCTTGCAACAACCGTTCATTTCATTACTTTGATTAACAAGAGGAAACCTAAGATAAAGAATTTTGGAAAGACCCAACAAAAAAATAGAAAACAAACCAAAGAAAACCTAACCTAACAACAAGGGACAAGAAGGAAAGAAGAAAAAGACAAAATAGGTAAGGAAAAAGAAAAAGTATTCATAAGAAATGTTCAAGAAAGTACATGCTTGAACCACTCAGACCCCTAATTTCATAGGATTTTAAGAAGGGAAAAGGAAACATCTTCTTGTGTCTATGTTATCCTCTATGATGTAAAACATTATCCCATAAGGATTTATCCATGCTTAGTTCATGCAATTTGAACAAACTAAGACTATATAATTATGCATCATGTTTGCACATAGATGGAAGAAAGCATGAGGGATGGGGTTTATAAAATACCTCAACCCATACATTGTATTACAGTAAAGGATAGAGTTGGGTATTCATTGTTGTCCTTGACATATGGAAGGTATGGGATTGTTTTAGATAAATCCCATATCAAATACATTATGAATTTGTCATTAGTGACTGAAGTATGTGGATAGCTAGGTTGAATAATGTCATTCTCATATTGAATCTCCATTGGCATGAATTTTTCATTCAAGTCATTGTGTTCATTATTAGTAGAGGTTCTTAGTTTCCCAAAACTTTATAATTATGAGTACAACTATGGGAGAGGTAATGGGCCCTTAATTTTTAGAAACGTAGATTCATAAAGACATATCATAGAAATAAAAAACTCAGATGTTCAGGCTAATGTGATTCTCATCTAAAGTTCATCAAGATAACGATGTAGATTCAACAATCATTACACAATCTAGGATATCCAATTACGAAGAAAACCTTATATATATATATATATATATATATATATATATATATATATATATATATATTGAAAATATAATCATTTTCAATACACAAATTTAACTCAGTGTTATATAACACATTCAATTATAAAACCATTGAAACTTATAATTTTTAACCAGAGATCAACTTATTACACTACACTTTTACAAGATGCCTCTTTTACATGGGTCCAGTATCTATTTCTTCAATGTCTAACCCCTTTTAACTCTTTGCAGTTTTCATTTATACATAATTCACTATATCTATCTTAGACACATGGATACAATAAATTTCATTTAGAATACTTAACAACTATAACATTATTATAGGCTTCCCAAGTTAGAGAAACCCAAATCCACCCAATTTTTTCAAAATATAATATGGTTGATGACTAATTATCCTATATATGTTGACTTGGTAGACTGATGACATGTCCTTATTTTATGATGGCACCCTATGCGTATAATTTCCCTCTAGCACTTTCTCAGACTTAATTAGTTATCTCATCTCAAGATAACATAGAAGAAAAACAATTAGAAAGTAGTAAAATTCAAAATCACAGAATCCTCAACAAAATATCATAATTTAATCTACCAACCTTTCAAGTTTTTAGTAAGCTAATGAGACAAATTGGCTTCCCTTTCAATTTTTCAACTAACTTGATCTCTATGAAATAGAACCATAAAGGAAACAAAATGTGTCAAAAATATATAACTAGTGGTGTCCCTAAGACTGGGTAGGAGGTGGTAAATAAGTGGTGGAAGACTACATCACCAAATATCTTGCCTTTTTCCTCTATCGAAGAATCATTAGGAGGTGACTAGGAGAAACAAAAATAGGATCATTGACCATAGGAGAAACAGAGGCATCCAACTTAGTCAAGTCTTTCTTATACGTTTGCCATTCCAATAAAAGTTCTTGGACCACATGAACTAATTAATATAGTGGATCCTGAGCATATAGTAAGTTTTTAAAATCATCATCATCAATGTTATTAGCATTAGCCTTCATCAATTTAACCTTTACATTAATATCATCAAAAATTAGGTTAAGTTGGTCCACATATCTCAGCACTTGAACTTCTACAAGGGCATTACATTGAACCTAATTTTTCCACCCTTAAAGTTGATTTGTAACTAAATAATGTGTTTTGATCAAGGATTTCAATGCATCATCCATGGATTATGGAGTATCTTTTGGATTCAAAAATTTAGTGAAAGATATATGCATAGTATCAAATTTGGGTTGAAGACCAGCCTAGATGCCTTAGAGTTGTTGGCACCAGTCGAACATGTTATGATTAATTTTCCTATCATGTTGTGAAATAACACTGAGTTATGCCTAATATTTAAGAATCGAATCACACAATTTTATAGTCTCAGCTTTGATTGATGGGCAATGTTGAGCATACTTGGTATGCATGTTACTACATTGCCAATCTTAAATAATTTGATCAAGAAGTAAGGAAAATCAATCCACATAATATTGGATAGGATCAAGGGTGAGCTACCGAATGAGTTTAAGGAAAGAGTCTATATAGTGTAACATGATTATTTTAAGTCTTAACATAACCCATTATTATCTACTTCTAATTGTGAAACCTTTTAGTATAAAGATAAAGCCTTCTACAACTATAATTCTTGAAAGGTAATTGCACCTTCAATTTGTTTACTTAGTGAAAACTAAGTAACATCTAGTGAAATATATTTTAGGACTAGTGAATTATCTAAATAAGTAGTCAAAATAGTGGTCAGTGCACATCAAAGAGAAGTAATTGGTAATAAAATCATCATCCTCTGAGCTTGGGGTAAAGGTACATCTAGCATGGCTATCAAAGACAATCTTGTTAAAGTAGGTGGTGACATCATAACCAACTATGTTTTTCTTTATGTATAAATATTGAATGAAGTTTGTGGTGAAGTAGCATCTCCTATGGTTGAACGCTGAGTCCCAATAATAGCCAATGGTGGTTGTATTATAGATGAAGCCAAACGTTGAGAATCCTTTGACATAATTGAGTCATGGTAGTAATAATGGTAGCTTTAACAACCTTATACGTAGCTATTATATCTATCAACTACTATCATTGAGCTTCCTTCTTTCCCTTGACTTTACACTTTCATTCTATCTTATTTGCTGCTTTTTGATGATGTTGTTCCTCAATCATAGTTTGTTAGAATTAGTCAACAATAATGGCATCTTAGTTCATGGTTTCCTCCTCTTAAGATTTTTGAGTGGTTGTATCTTTAGCCCATGCCTATGTTTCCTACTTCTTATATGTAGCTTTAGCTTTATCCCTCTTTTTGTCATCTTTATAGTGTCTTTGTGCATCATATCTATTAACTTCTTCACTTGTGGCTTGCTTTTTTTCCTCATTATGAGACTTAAACACAAATTCCTTAGCATCTATGAGTAGTCCATCAGATTTCAATAGTGAGGAGGATCGATCAACCCTTTAAATCTACATGTGAGAAACTAATCCCTTCCTCAAATGACCAATGGGAACATCCTATGTAGTAACCTAAGTAAACATCATCTTTATCCATGCACTAGTCAAAGTCAAAGGTTGGGAGGTAGCTATAGTAGATCTGGGGGCATCTTGATGGTCTTGTTAAAAAATTATGTACCCTAATCACTTACTAATCTCAGTGGGCATCTAAATTGAGTAATGAATTTCTCATATAAAACCTTAGCAGTATATTTAGATCCACATCTTGGTGTAGTATAATTCTCTACCCATTTGGTAAAATAATCCATCACATTGATTATGTATCCAGAATTACTATGTTTAATTATTGGATTAATGGGGCTAACAAAATCAATTCCTCACTGCTCAAATGGTTTTTGCACTAACATGAGATGAAGAGGCATCTCAACCCTCTAAGTGGGTTTCCCATGTGTTTGCAAACATCACACTATTAGGTAACCCTTTGTGCATCCTTAAAAAGGTATGGCCACCAAATACCACTTTGTAATATTTTATTTTTAGTAGCTTCTACCATAAAGTATCCACCCACAATTCCCTAAGGTGCCTCTTCTAGGACTTGTGGTCATTTATGCTCTACTGATACTCATCACAGGACCTCATATTTCCCTATATGATAGAGAAATCCATTTAAAATGCTAAAGGGAAGTACCTTGTTCAAGAGATATTTATTTTATCTTTCAATGTAATGTTCAAGTAATGTCCCCTGCTCTAAAAACTATACAATTTTTTCCAGTTGTTCTAGAATCATAAAAACTTTGAACAGATGAACATCAAGAGACTCATTAGGATATCCTCTAGATCCTCATTGTTATTCAATTTGCTGAGATGGTTAGGTCCAACATTCTCCTACCTTGGCTTAACATTAATATGAAAGTGGAATTCTTAGAAAATCATCAACCACCAAGATATTTATTCACCCAACATTGGCATATTTAACAGATATTGCAAAGCTTGATGATCTATAAATAGTTTAAATGAGGTACCTAGAAAATAATGTTTCTTTTTTAATAGGGAAAATACAATCACTAGAGATTCCCTCTTAGTTTTGGTATAATTATTTTCAATCACAGATAGTTTTTGGGTTGTAAAATGGATTGGATGGTCCAATCTTCCTTCACCAGGCTGTGTAATCACTGCACCAACTATGGTACCTAGCACATCAACATGCACATGGAAAGGTTTACCTCATTCAAGAAAAATAAGGATCAATGTAGTAACCAACCTATATTTTTGATCCATAAAAGTTGCTTGGCACTCTTCTATCCATACAAAGGGAATACCTTTACATAGTAATTTCTCTAGTGATGCTAAGATAGCTACATACCCTTTTATGAATTTTTTATAATACCCTATGTGTCCTAAAAAGTATCATACTTATGTGGAGAAATTTAGTGATGGAATATTCATTATCATTAAAATCTTCACTTGATCTACCAAAATTCCCTTTTTGCACACTACATGGCCTATTAAAACACCAAATGGTGTAAAAAACAAATATTTTTTAAGTTAAGAATAATCCTAAGCACATTACATATTTCCAAAATTAGTCTTAATTTTGATAAATGTTCTTGAAATAATGAGAACACTACCCAATCATCTAAATATACCTCCAAAAAATCATGGATGGAGTCCTTGAACACAATTACTACAGCCCTAGAGAAAACCATAGGTGTGTCCTTTAGACCAAATGGCATTACCTTATATGTGAATGACCCCCATTATATATCAAATGACATCTTAGTTCTATCCTCAGCTAAGATAGGTATCTAATGATACCCACTAAATCCATCATTAAAAAAATACATCTCATGTCAAGCTACAGCTTCCAACACTTCATCAACAAATGGTATTAGAAAGGGATCATTAATGCAGGCATCATTTAGAATGTAGTAATCTCTTTAGATATATATCTTGCATGTTTTATTAAACTTCATTACCATAAGACTCACTTAGTCTACTTTTTCTACAAGAAATATTATTCTTATGTCTTACATACAGTCTAATTTAGTTTTGACTTTAATCTTCATATTAGGGTTGAGATGGTATAAGGCATATTCTTGATGGATCATGTGCCTTCCTTGAGTTCTATATGCATTTCCCCTAAATAAGGGTCTACCCCTTTGACTTCTAAAAAAATAGTAGGAAACACATCTATATAATCTCAGAGAAGCTATAATACTTTTGAAATGTCTTATATCTCCCAATAGTCACTAATATGTACCAATTTCAATATTTTATTAGACTTGATGTTCATAATTTTTTCCTTTAGAGGTTTTTGATACAATTTTCACTCTTCCTCCAAAATGGACTGTTGAATAGCTCACTCACCCTCTTGCTCTAGAAATTATATCTATCACAGTTAATCTTCTTCAACTTCATCCATAGGTTCAAGTAATATTTCATAATCTAGTTTAGGCTCAAAAAACTTAGCAAGTTCTAAATAATATTCACTAACTAAATCAGAGTTATTAGTAAACTCATCTTGAAAATGATGGCAAGGTTATATTTCCATCTTTTTTATATTTCTACACTTGGTCTCCATAGTCACAGCTTCAATAAGGTCCTGAGCATCTTGTTGACTACACTTGTCTTCTATGGTGACAAAATTGATAAGTTCACAAGCCTCCATCTCCTCTAGATATGAATCATATTCATTGTAAAAATATTTCACTCATCCATAGCATAGAAATGTTTTCATCTTTTGTAACACACTATAGACTAGTGGATTCTCACTTTTAAATATGAAAGTTTGAATAAATTCATTCTACAACTGAATCTAATGTTGTGTCTCTCTACATCATTCTTGGTGAATGTACCAAGTGGTAGAAAAAACCCTTAATGTGTAAATAAATCAATATGACCAATACTTCAATGTACTCCTGAATATGGTTCTAGGGACATTCCCCTTCCTAAAATATGGGCCATTCTTTTCATAGTTTTGTAGGCAATTAAAACCATGGGATGAGTAATTCACACACTTCTACCCATGTTCTACTACTTCTATGATGTGTTTCCCAATATTTAGTTGTAAATCCTTTCAATGCATAATTGAGGGAACTTACCCTTTTTCTATCCTCTGGTATATGTATCTAGAAACACATTATAAAGTCACCAATATCTTCAATGGCAAAGTACTGAGGGATTTTCTGATCAATCACATAAATAATGCACAAGGGTTTAAGCTCATGATCATTTCTAACCTAATTTAGCATATAAGTATTAGAATCACCACTAATATAAGAGGCTTGATCCCATAGAAGTATACCTTTGAGAGGAGGCTCAGTGTAGTCACAGTCTATAGAACCATCTTGATATAACAACTCTATATCAAATAGTGTAGGTGAGTGTATAGACAAATATTGTACTTCATCTTCTTCATCTATAGATATACTCAAAGGTTTTAAAGAACACTTACCCCATAATTTATTATCTACTAGATCTACTAAAAGAGAGTTGTACTAGTTCATTATCATGTTGCATTATATATTAGGTACACTTTGATGAGGCTAGGATATGCCTAATAAATGTATAATAAATGACCTCATCTTACTCTCCCTTTATATTTAGTTTCATTGCACTTTGTAGCTTTTATTTTGATCTGAGATGAGTTAGGATGTGATTATCCATATTTTACTAATTGTGATTCTAACATTTTAAAAGACCTATAATTCCCAACAAGTGTGTTGGAAAATTCTAGTTTTGTAATAAAACAGGTCATCATCAGGCTAAAGAACAAATATGAAGTGGATTGTATGTTTTTGGAAGCATTGGACTCAATTAAGATTAGTTCTGAAACCTACAGAATCTATTCTGGAATCATCATAGTTAGTTCCAAAACTCCACCGTAGTATTTAAAGTTGTCCTATTTTTGGACTTAGATCTATAACTCTATATTTAGCTCCATTACTCCTACAAATAATCTCTAGAACTTTTGTGGCTAGATATGGAACTGATGAGGATCTATTCTAAATGGCTGACAATCTATCAGATCAATGATCCCATTAAATCAGGAATAGATTCCCAATTTTTTGAACTTGCAGAATCAAGACATTTATCACACAGCTAGACATCTAACCACATCTTGATTCAATATCTATTCTGGGCATGATTTAGTTCCATCGTATATATGAAACAATTATAGCCATCAAAGCATCTATATATACAGACCTAGGAATTTAGTAAAGAAAGATATAGATAGAGAATATAGAAGATATAGAAAATCATTGAAGAATAGGGAGATAAAGGATAGATTAGTACATTTGTAATATAGAACATTTTATCATTGAAATAGCCATTTCTATTCTGAAAGTAAATTAAATTGTTCAAATCATGTTCTAGGCAGAGCAAGGGCCCACTCCTCCAAAGAACCAGGATCTTCATTTTTATCAGTATCTATATTTCTATTTGCAAAAGTAAATAGGTAACTCTATTAAATTTATAAATGCTTCCAACTCCTTAAAGTTAAGATTTGTTGTAAATTTGTTCCTGCAGGTGTTTTAGACTAAATTTTCATTTTTGCAACATGTGTTTATTTCTAGCAATCTATTCCATTTCTACAATGTGTGTTTGTTTTCAGCAATCTATTTCATTTTTGCAATATGTGTTTATTTCCAACAATCTATTTCATTTTTGCAACGTGTGTTTATTTTTGGCAGATTTGCATAGTTTGATTCCAATAAGGTTTTAACCAAGAAATCCTTAAGACATTAAAAATCCCCCAAAACAAAAAAAAATTACAAATACCTCCATTTCATTACTAAATCACTATGATTCTTCTTGTTGTATATAGCTTTAGACATAGCCCTGGTTAAATATGACATCAACAAAAAGTTGAGTAAATGAAGGGGATGATGACACCCATCATTTTTGGTGCCATTACTGGGAAACACTAGTTAGAATTTTTTAATTAGGTGTCAACAAGAGCAGCAATCATTCATTTAGTAATTAAAGAAATTTTCCCTAATTTATGAGTAGACCACAAGATTCCAAAGGTAGATTTCTCCCCAAAATATCTAAACAAGAATTTCCATCATCCTCTAGTTTAAGAAATGATGTTGAGAAAGAATTGGAGGCACCATTATCTCCTACAAGACAAGAAGCAAAATTGCCATCTTTGTAATTTTTGGATCCATCACCAGAACTAAGTAAAACCTTAGGGAGGAGGATTATTTCTCAAGATCCATTGAGGAAAAGTTTTGATTCTCAATTGAGTAGTCAACCCCATACTCCTAACTTTTCACCATCCCCAAAATAGACCACATACCACATTGATTGGGAGAATGGACTAGAAAATACTAGAGAGATGGAACGAGAAGCTAGAAGAGAATCTGAGAGAACCTTTACCTATCCCATTTAGATTGAGGATGGTGAAACCACTATAAAAAACATTTCACCTACACACTTACCCACATTTATAGGAATGTCATCTAAGGATCCTGACCAATTTTTGTTTGAGTTTAAAGTACTATGTCAGACTTATGATTACAAGATAGATAATCAAAAACTAAAGTTATTTCCATCTACCTTAAAGGATGAAGCAATGAGGTGGTTTATGGGATTAACATCTAATTCTATTACCAATTGGGAACAAATGGAAACTGTCTTCCTAGACAAATATCAAGATTATTGTAGAGGAAGAAATTGAAAGGAAGAATTTTTCAAAATCAAACAGGAAGAAGACAAAAATATGGAAGATTATTTGGATAGATTCCTCTTTGTGAGTAAAAGATGTGGATTTGTACTTTAAGAAGATTTAAATAAAACCATTTTTCTCAAAGGTTTGGATGATGAATCTAGGGAAACCCTTAATTTAATTGGTAGAGGAAACATTGCTCAATAAAAAATGGATGAAATCATAGAAATTTTTAGAAACTATTCAAGAACAAGGGATGGACCTAGAAAAGGGAAAATGGTTAAAAATTTGAATCCAAATATGAATAGATTAATGGATGAATTGTAAAACTTTAAAATAGACATATTAGTTCAATTAACCTCCACCATGGAAGGATTGCAAGCTAAAACAAATGCCCAACTTGAACCATTAGCCATGTATTGTCCTAGATGCAGGAAGAAGCATGCAATAAGAGAATGTCCTTTAGATAAAATGGAAGTATGTCTTGTCTATGAATATAAAGAACATAAAACTCATGCTTGTTCTCTTATTCCACTCATAAAAAATTAGCTCAAACAAACCAATACATCATCCACCATAGAAGAATTAAACTTTGTTTAGAGACAACCTAACCAAGGACAATTTATGCCAAGACCAGCTCCTAATCCCTGGATGATGCCATGGGTAGCTCAAATAGTACCACAAAGTTGGGGAAAGCCACCTTGGGCCCCTCAACCCACATGACATCCTTAGGATTGGGCAAGTCAATCTTGGTATACTCAAGGACATCAGCAACCTTGGGCTGGTCAAGGAAATCCTTATGCTTGGCCACAATCTAGATGGAGCCCTAGCAATTATGTGCAAGGAAAAACATATCCAAATCAGAACCAACAAGCCATAATGGGACCTCTAGTACAAAATACATAGATTGAAAACATAGTCCAAAATCAAATGCTAGCACAACCAGTAGCAAACCCAAGAAAAAAATAAATAACTCCTGTATACGAAATAGAACCAAAAAAATTAATTAATTTAAATACAATGGATTGTAAAAACATTCAAACCAGATCTGGGAAAATAGTTAGCAGTCCACCTGTTATAATCACTGAGATGACAGAAGAAGCTAAAACCCCTAGCATAGTTACACCTAAGGAAGATGACAAAGAAAAATATAAGGAACCAAAAATAAATTCTACTGAGATTCCATTTCCAGAAAGACTTAAAGAAATAATAGAACTTAAGGAATTTGAATTGGTATAGGAACTAATAAGATTGATATTGAAATACCATTATTACAAGCAATTAATGACATTCTAGAGTTAAACAAGTTAATCAAATTGTTATGCTTTCAAAAACTTGGAAGAAAGAAATAGTACCCCAGGACTATTCAGGTAGATGAGAAACTTGTTGATTTATTAGCAAGAAAACTCCTACTACCTAAATATGGAGATATTGGAAGCCTTGTTATTTTTGTTTCTATAGGGAATAAGGATATACTTAATGTTTTGATTGATTTGGGCATAGCTATCAATGTAATGACAGTGGACACTTTGAAAACATTACCATTAATAAGCACACAACCTATTAATACCATATTGCAGATGGTAGATCAGTTTGTAGCAAAACCAAAAGGAGTTATTAAAGATGTGGTAGTAATGGTGGAATCATGGGAATATCCAGTTGACTTCCTTATATTGTAGCCAAAAGGTAAAACACTTGGTTATCCCATTATTTTAAGGAGTCCATGGTTAGCTACAGTTGCTACCTTAATTGATTGCAGGTTAGGTGATATGACTATTTCAAATGGTAAGAATTCTAAGCAAATTTCATTATATCCATCTGCATGACCTTTTATTGATAATCAAGAAAAATTATGGGTCAATAATCTTGATATTAATGAGAAATCTATCTTCTTTGGCTATGATAACATTGCAAGATCATGTATGGGAAATAGATGATATGGTTAATCCTTCATTAAATAAACATCAATCATCATTAGAGCAGTCAGGATTAGTTTCAGAACCATCATAGTTAGTTCTATAACCATCATAGTTAGTTCTAGAACCACACCAATTCTCTGTAAGTGAAGATAACTTCACTCTAGAGGAACATGATTTCTCTTGGGGAGAGGAAGGATCTGTAGCATTGGCATTACAGATATCAAGAGATGGTGAAGAATTTCTAGAAAATAGTAGTAACAAGGAGTTTGACCTACAACAAGATAAGTATCATAACTCTTCCTATTGTCCTTTGTCCATCATTCTTCCTCTAAGAAATTTTAGAGATGTTGCTACATATCATATATTGTTACCACATGCCTATCCACTAAACACCTTAATGGAACCCTTTCAACAAATCAGTTCATCATATTATAGAACCAAACAAGTTGAGATTCAGCTAGGAAAAATTTTGGATATTAATATCTGGTTAAAGAATGATGAAGAAGTCAAACTATTTGATGTTCTGAAGGATCATACTAAAGTGTTTTCTTGGGACTATAGAGATGTGAAGGGAATTCATCCAAGTATCTGCACTCATCACATTTATACTAAAAATATTAGACCAGTTAGGCAACCTCAAAAAAGGATTAATCCAGCCTTAAGGGATATAGTCAAACAAGAAATTGAAAAACTATTACAAGTAGGTTTTATCTACCCTATCTCAGATAGCCAGTGGGTGTCTCCTCTTATAATTATCCTTAAAAAGAATAAAAAATGGAGAATTTGTGTTGACTATAGGGAACTAAACAAATCCACCCTAAGAGATTATTTTCCCTTACCATTCATAGATCAAGTCTTAGATAACCTTTCAGGTAAACAGTACTTTTCCTTCTTGGATGGATTTAGTGGATACAATCAAATCAAAATTATTATTGAGGATCAGGACAAAACTACATTTACTTGTCCATGGGGTACCTTTGCTTACAGGGTATTGCCATTTGGACTATGTAATGCTCTAGCAACCTTTCAAAGAGTTGTATTAGCAATTTTTACAGACCTAACAAATGACTGTGTGGAGGTATACATGGATGACTTTACTGTGTATGGAGATACATTTGATGATGATTTAAAAAATTTAGATAGAGTATTAACAAGATGTGAACAACATCACTTGTCTATTAGTCATGAGAAATTTTTGATGATGGTTGATGAAGGGATCATATTAGGGAACCATAATTCAAAAAGAGAAATTCAAGTTGACCAAAACAAAATCAAGATTATTTCAGACTTGCCTATTCCTCAAACTCCCATAAATATCAAATCATTCTTAGGACATGCTGGATACTATATGAATTTTATCAAGGATTTTAGTAAAATTATTTCCCCCATGTTTAAATTTCTTACCAAGAACTGTGAAATTATTTGGGATGAATAGTGTCAACATGCTTTTGAATAAATTAAAGAGAAACTAGTAACTACCCCAATATTGCAAGGACCTAATTGAGAGAAACCTTTTCACATCCAAATTGATGCCTCAAATACCTCAATTGGTGTAGTTCTGGGATAGAGAGATGAAGAAGGAAGAATGTATGCTATTTACTATCTCAATAAAAATCTTACTCCCACTAAAAGAAATTACACTACCACTGAAAAAGAATTTATGGCTGTGATCTATGCAATCAATAAATTTAGACATTACATTATAGGGTATAAAATATTTGGACATATAGGTCACTCATCAATTAAATATTTAATGAACAAACCAATGGTTGGAGGTATAATAATTAGATGGTCATTACTTCTACAAGAATTTGATATTACCATTGTGGACAATCCAAGCAAATCTAATGTGGTGGCTGATTTCTTGTCAAGATTGACCAGTACAGGGGAGTAGGATCCAGTCAAGGATAAATTTATAGATGAAAAATTGTTTTTTATTTCAACTAACACACCATGGTTTGATGACATGGCAAATTATCTTGTAATAGGGAAGTTTCCTCCTTCTTTCACTAAAAAACAAATAAAAAAATTAATCAAAACTAGTGCACAGTTCAAATGGTTAAATGGAATGTTATTTAAATGTGGTCCTAATTTGGTTTTGACATCCTCCAGGCATTTCATGATGAACCAAGTGGATGACACTATTCAGTGAAAAGAATAGCTCACAAGATATTTGGTACTGGTTACTATTGGCCATCTTTGTAGAAAGATGTAAAGAGATATATCAGGTGGTGTGATCCTTGTCAAAGGATGGGATAACCAATCATTACCAATGAAATGCCTCTACAACCACAAGTAGTGATTGAACCATTTGAGAGATGGGGATTGTATTTTGTTGGACCTTTTAATCCTCCTTCACAAGGAAAAGAGCCTATTCTTGTGTATATTGATTATGTAACAAAATGGTCAGAAGTGCAGGGTTTAACAAATGCCACTGAAGAAGCAGTTATTGATTTCTTTTGCATAGAATTATGGTAAAGTTTGGAGCACCAAGAACCTTAGTTTTAGACTAAGGACAACAATTTATGTCCAATATGATCCAGGCTTTCACAATGTATTATCATATCAATCATAGGAAGTCATCTCCCTATCGCTCGTAAGCAAATGGACAAGTTGAAGTAACAAATAGAGAATTAGAAAACATCCTCACTAAAATAGTTGAAGCTAAAAGAAGAGATTGGGTAAAAAGACTACTTGAATCTATCTAGGGTTACAATACAACTTGAAAAACCACAACAAGGTTTTTCACCATATGAGTTAGTCTATGGGAAAAAGCCCTTGTTGCCTATTGAGTTTGAACTATAGACATTGAGGACATCAGCTAAGGTGGGAATTGAATTGGATGTAGCTCAAAAGGAGTGAATCCTTCAACTCAATGAATTAGATAAATTTAGAATGGAAGCACTTCACTAGACAAAGATAATCCAAGGTCAAAGGAAGCAATCGCATGATTCACATATCAAGGAAAGACAATTCAAAGTAGGCGACTGGGCATTGCTGTTTGATTATAATTACCAACAATTCAAAGGTAAATTAAGAACTAGATGGTTGGGACCTTATCATATCAAGTAGATATTTGACAATGGTTCTATCCAGTTACTTCTCATTGATGGCAGCAGAAGAGTACTCTTGGTCAATGGACACAGGCTAAAACTTTATAGGAAGCCTCCTACTAAGGATGAATTCTTGAAGTAGATTGAAGAAAACAAAGAATTTGATCATATGGAAGAATTTAATTCTTCAAAAATGATCAAATAATCAGATGAAAAGATCCAAAATAAAGGAAAGAGAATGAAAACTAGTAAATGGCATTCTCTTCCCCAAAACAAAATCAGAGATCAATTGAAAATCAGTGATGAGGGTTGATCTTCTCAAATACATGGTTAATTCAAATAAAACTTTTTTGAATTCTAACTATTTTATAACCATTTTTTAGGGATGATGTGTCAACATGATAGAGGGATTACATCATCAAGGATGGTAATTATGTTTTTAACTTGTTAAAGGTTAAATGGAAAGTTTGCATGTGTGATTAGACTTGATTTAGAAAGACTAGTATGATGAGTCATCTATTATACATCATGGTTAAATGTGCAAAATCATGAGAAGGATATTGATGATGGAATGAGTTGGTAGATAACCATAAAGAATAATTCTTATGATTAAAGCAACTAAATCTACTATTTTTGTAGCTGAGTACAGTAGTTTTGCAGTCAAAATTGATTGCTCCTTACAGAATTAACAAACTAGTTCATAGCCAAGTATGAGGAATTAGCAAAAATTAAAAGGAAACTAATGGAGAATGAGGAAAAATGTACAATATAGACCTCTATGTGAACAATATCTACATATACTAAATTGACTTATCTACCACTCAAGCAGTTATGGGATGACACATGCAGAGAATTTAGTGAAATCAAAGCATCCAATATAGACTTGAAAGGCAAACTGGTAGAAGAAGAGAAATGAAGGAAGGAATGGGAAGACAAATTTTACAAGGAGTAAAATGATAAATATAAATGTCTTGTGAAAATACAAATAGTTTATATGATGAGTGAGAAGTTGCTTGTGTGCAAAAGACCTTCTCCTGTTTATAGCATGTTTTTAAAGGAACAATTCATTCACTGGCAATTGGTAAGGATAGCATGTGGCCTTCCACATGAAATAAAAGATGAAGCTAATTTCTCAGCTGCCTACTCCTTAACTAATATAGAATAGAAAAACCTTCTTTGTGAATTTTACCTCTGCAATTTTATGCTAGAAAGAAATACAAGTTTTATGATCAATTTGTATGTAGGAGAAAGCTAGCTTAATGCATTTGTCTCTATTCTTCAAAATCAGATTGCATGGAAAGAAATGGAGTCAAAGCATTGGTCAAAGGCTAGTTCATCTGGTCTCTGTATGAGAATTCATTATGGTAATCCACTCACCTTTTCTACATATTTATAATCCCATGCATTTAATGATAAATTCAAGGGACCTTAGCTTTTCATTTTATACCAAAGCATGGATGTCTTCACCTCTTATGAAAGGGAAAATTTTGATAATATCTATGATGAATGTTTAAAAAGATGGGAATCTCTCCCAGTCACATTAACATAAGGGAAGTAATATCCCCTTCAAATTTGATCTAGATTTTAGAAAGGGCAAAATATTTATGCACAATAATTCCTCGGATCAATGAAACTCCCCTGAGCATATGGATAGGAATGTAGACAAGGCCACCTCTACTTCTCACCCCCATATGTCCTTGGCAAAATAGAGAACCTCAACATCCCACTCAATTTGAGGAATGGAAAAGAAAATTAGAAGCAAGAGTAGGGTATAGTACTTCTAAATCAAAGCATTGGGATATTCAGTTCTAGCCATTTGATCTAAGAAATCAAATGGAATGCAGGATATACAATCTTGAATTTGAAGAGTGAAGTTTGTAAAGGGACTTACAAATAAGTATGGGGGAAGTGATGAGGCTAGGATATGCCCAATAAATGTATAATAAATGACCTCATCTTACTCTCTCTTTCTATTTAATTTGTTCGCATTTTGTAACAGTTATTTTGATCTGAGATGAGTTATGATGTGATTATCCATCTTTTGTTGATTGTGATTATAACTTTTTAAAAGACCTATAATTCCTAACAAGTGTGTTGGAAAATTCTAGTTTTGCAATAAAATAGGTCATCATCAAGATAATGAACAAATATGAAGTGGATTGCTTATTTTTGGAAGCATTGGACTCAATTCAGATTAGTTTTGGAACCTATAGAATCTATTCTGGAATCATCACAGTTAGTTTTGAAACCTACATAATCTATTTCGAAACCATCACAATTAGTTTTGGAACTCCACCATACTATTTCAAGTTGTCACATTTTCAGACTTAGCTCTGGAACTCTATATTTAGCTTCGATACTCTTATAGATAAGCTCCATAACTTTTATAGCTAGATATGGAACTGATGAGAATCTATTCCAAACGGCTAGTGATCTATCGGATCAATGATCCCATTAAATCAGGAATAGATTCCCAATTTTTTGAACTTGTGAAATCAAGACATTTATCACACAGCTAGACATCCAGCCACATCTTGATTCAGCATCTATTTTGGGCATGACTCAGTTCCATCGTATCTATGAAATAGTTACAGCCATCAAAGCATCTATATATATATACTTGGGAATTTAGGAAAAAAAGATATAGATATAGAATATAGAAGATAGAGAAAATCATTGAATAATAGAGAGATAAAGGATAGATTAGTACATTTTTAATATAGAACATTTTATCAATGAAATAGCCATTTCTATTTTGAAAGTAAATTAAATTGTTTAAATCATGTTCTACGTGGAGCAAGGGCCCACTCCTCCAAAGAACCAAGATCTTCATTTTTGTTGGTATTTATATTTCTATTCACAAAATTAAATAGGTAACTCTATTAAATTCATAAATGCTTCCAACTCCTTAAAGTTAAGATTTGTTGTAAATTTGTTCCTACAGGTGTTTTAGATTAAATTTTCATTTCTACAATGTGTGTTTGTTTCCAGCAATCTATTTTATTTTTGCAACATGTGTTTGTTTCCAAAAATCTATTTCATTTCCACAACATATGTTTATTTCTAGCAATCTATTTCATTTCTACAACATGTGTTTATTTCTGGTAGATTTGCATAGTTTGATTCCAATAAGGTTTTAACCAAGAAATCCTTAAGACATTAAAAACCCCCCAAAACAAAAAAAATATACAAATACCTTCATTAAATTACTAAATTTATATGATTCCTCTTGTTTCATATAGATTTAGATGTAGCCTTGGTTAAATATGACATCAACAGAAAGTTGATTAAATGAAGGGGATGATGACACCCATCACACTCTACATCATAATTCACATCTAGCTATTTTCTCTCACTACATAGGAAGAATCAAGTTCCCTAAGAATTATGTATGACTTGGAATCTCTGTTAAGAGGGATGACATTTATACAATCATCCTAGTATGATTCTATTTTCTTCATTATCATGTTGATTGTCATCTTACCAGCATAGGCCCACATTTTTTCCCAACAAAGACGAGTAGTGAGTTTCATCTATCTTCATATCTATTACTTCAAAATCACCATGTAAAGTTTACTCTATGCTTTTAATCTCCATATCTTCTAGACATCCTATGGGCTCTACCCTACTATAGTCCACCAAACTGAGGGTTATGGGTTGTAACTTAAATAAGATCTATCAATCACTTCCCAAATAAATCATGGGATCATATTCACTATGCTCCCAAACTTAAAAATAGTGTTTAGTATCTCATACCCTTCTAACTCTATATCTACCTTGGCATTGACATCCCATGGATTCTTTGTCTTGACAAACCTCTCAAACCTTTAATTTCCCTTCTACACACATTTTATTAGACTATGCAAGAGGTTGTTGATATTCTATGATATATATTCATTTTGTAAAGTATTGAGTAATTTCATCAATTTTATCAATGTTATTAAAACCCCCTCTTAATTCATGATTCATATAATCTACCAATACATCTGAGTTTCAAGTGTGGCTTCATCTGCTACTAATGTATCTTGTTTTTGAATACTATATAGAATTTACATAGCTTCTTTCATGAGTCCCTTCTCCTTTACTGGTTTTAGATAGGTGTCTACTTTAGCTTTACATATGCTAAAATTTGTTGGCATCTCTAAAGGAGGTAGTCCTTACTATGCATATTGTATTCTTGTAATTGCTTACATAAACTAATTGTGGTTAGGCTCAGAACCAACTTGATTGACATTTTGTATTTCCCAGACTCTGCATTTTACTTCTAAATAGGGTAGTCTTGAGTATCATGTTGTTTAGATACTCAATAGTAAGCATAGTAAGCTTGAAATTTTGGATTTTTAGTGTAGTTATACTATACATGATTAAGTTCCCCACATAAATAAAATCTAAAAAGGCCTCTAAGACCATTACCACATCTTCATTATGCACCTCTACAGTATCTACCTCTAAATTTGCCTCTATTCCCTTGGCATCCCTAGCCATCTGCTTAATATGGCCCAAAGTTTGATGTAGTTTGCAGTGTATTTCACCCCTACTAGTATTGTTGAGTGTCTTAACCACCATATTAGGTTTGATTCATAGGTGGTTCCTAGTTGGCCTATTGATCCTAGGGAAACATAAGATTCTAGATAGATTGGTGAGCATATTGTATTGGTTTTATAGCTTAAACTCCACCAACTAATCTTTGTGGTTGAAATGGCTATGCATTCTAAGCCCATGCCAACCTTGTCTGCATTATACTAGTGGGAAGGGTTTCTATTCTTGTAATATCTTGTGATGTCATTGGTGTTTATTGCACATCTATTATGAATACATTCTTAGTAATGTCTTCCTTTAACTCTTGGAGAGCCCTGCAATCCTTATCTTCAAGATTAGTAGATTTGTAGAATTTATAGTATATACTTTGTGTATTTATAACATACTATTGTAACAAGTGACATTGCATTATTGAGTGTTCCACTATGTGGAAGATGTAAAACTCCATGCATACTTTTGATCATTCATTTTTGTGGTGGCCTTCTTTGTCACACTCAATACACTAGAGACCAATTATAGGTCACTCAATAGTATTCTACAAGGCCTCCAACCTATATAAAATAGCTTAGAGTGTGCTTTACACCTATTTTTTGGTCTCTATTAGGGTGACATAATCCTCTATTTTCTCTACTCTTATTGTGGCTATTCTAGATTATACTTTATTAGTAAATTTGATTTGTGTTATCACAAACCAAATCTTAGGTCACAATCCCTCGACAAACCAAGCAACCTTATCTTTATCTTCTAAGGCAAATTTGACATTGTTGAACACATTATAAAATCTATGGTCATAATCATGAATGGTTTCCCTTTGACCTTGGTGGATTTCCTTCATATCCTATATGGTTTATCCTTTGTTTTTCTTAACCTTAAAATCTTCTATCAACCATGTCCATACATCATTTAGTCTTGTTGTTCTTGAGTACTTGTGGAACATGAAATCTAATTCCCTTCTAAACAAGGCACCAATGAGCTCATATTTCTTATTATTTTCATCTACAATGCCTTTCACTTACCATTTCATGTCACACATTAGCAAGTATTGCTTTAGATTTGTAGTTCCATCATAGGGCACTAGTGTGATAAAGGCACTTAGCTATACAACCATATTTCTTAGGCTTGTCTGCAAAGTAAGCATTAACTATGTTCCTTCAGATGGTGGTAATGATACTATAAATTTTTGAATTGATACTTGAGAACCTCTTGGTGGTGGAAGTAATGCTATCACTTAGGGAAGAGCAGTCACTTTTGGTGTCTATAATGATGCTCTTGCAGACCTAGTCAGACTATCTCTAATTACTAATGTATTTGTACAATGGTAAAATTTAAAAAAAAAGGAAATATTATTATGATCATATAGGTGATTCAAGTCACTCAAGTGATGAAAATGCCTCTGACTCATCTTCAAACTCCATAATGGTGTTTGTTCATGTTCTATGCTCCTCAATGAAAATTTTGATTTGCACCACCTAATTAACAACCTATTCAATCAACAAGGGGTCAGTCAATGTAGTTGATACCTCTCTTAAATAATTATTTTGTGATTTAGTGAATACTTATGTGATCCTTTCAAAATTGGAATCTAGTAACTCTTTGATACTTCTTCTTGATTCTTCGATCTCCCACTCTCTCTTACTTACAAATATCTATGGTTGAATATAAATAAGAGTTATTCTATAAAATATGGGCTTGAGGGATGTGTGTTGAGGAGGTGAAAGGTCTTGTTGTCTAATTATCCTCTTGTGAAAATTCAAGCTATTATTGTCCCTGTAGTTGACCATGCCTTCAAAATCAAGTAAATCTCCTATGAAAGTGAAAGATGTCTCTTTGAGAAACTATGATCTACTATCATCTATCAAACTACTTACCTCTATGTTTTTTCCTTTCTCATCATCTTCTACTTTCTTCTTTACTCACTCTTTGATCTCATTAATTATAGGTTCTTCTCTCTCATCAACTCTTTCCTCTATTACTCTTTCATCAACTCATTCTTCCTCTTTTTGATCTCTTACATCTATTCGATCTCTACCCCTAATTATACCTCTACCTTTGCTCATAGTCACTTATGTAGTCCCTGATATACTCCACCTCTTTTTTTATTGTATTTTTTTCTCTATATCCACAATATTTTTCCAATGCCTTTTATCTAGTCTCCTCATCTAGTTATTATTGGCCAGCTTTCTAGATCAGCTCCACACCATCTCACATCCTAATTGCACACATCCCCATAGCACCTCGAAAGACTACTCCATCATGAATGGGTAGGTCACTATGGATTTTTTAATGACCAACATCTTGATAAGAATTGTTATTCACTGAAGAAACTTTCCTCTAGTCCCTCACATGAATAGGTCTTATACGAAATCAAAAGCAATATAACTATGAACTACAAATTCCATTGTATACACATCTATAGTGTTTTATTTCTAGTGATTGATCATATAGGGTCCAATAAACCTTGAGGATATATAACTATTTTATTAGATTATCAATCTATTAATTTTTGATACATACTTGACCTAAAATTAAAAAAGCTCTAACTTTGTCAACCACACAGTAAGCAGGCTCAAAAATTCACACAAAAATATTTTGTGTACATCACCATATAGATGATTCTCTATGAGTTCCTTTTCTATACACCCTACCCTTCTTACCTCTTTTTGTGAAAAATAAAATATTTTTTGATCCCACCATTCTTCCAAATCCCTTTGACTTAGAAACCATCAGAGCATATTCTCTCTCTAGCAATCCATAATGTTTCACACTCACTGCACCATTGTTAGCAAAGGTTCCTAGTTTCCCACAACTTGTTAATTATGAGGAAAACCATGGGAGAGGTAATGTGCCCTTAATTTTTAGAAACATAGATTCATAAAGACATATCATAGAAATATAAGAAAAAACAAATGTTCAAGCTAGTGTGATTCTCATCTGAAGTCCACCAAGATAGCGATGTAGATTAAACAATCATTACATAATTTATGATAGACAATTACTCAAAAAACTTTATATATATTGAAAATATTATCATTTTGAATACATAAAGTCAACTCAAGGTTATATAACACATTCAATTATAAAACCATAGAAACTTATAATTTTTAACCAGAGATCAACCTGTTACACTACACTTTTACAAGATGCCTCTTTTACATGGGTCTAGTATCTAGTTCTTCAATGTCTAACCCCTTCCAACTCTTCAAAGTTTTCATTTATACATAATTCACTATCTCTATCTTAGACACAATTGCAACAATCTACATTTGGAATATTTGACAACTATAACACCATTATAGGCTTCCCAAGTTAAAGAAACCCAAATCCACATAATCTATTCAAAAGGGAATACAATTGATGACTAATTATCCTATGTATGCTAACTTGGTAGCCTGTTGGCATGTCCTTATGCTATGATGGCACCCTATGTGCATTATTTCTCACTAACATTCATGACTTCCCATTTTGATTTCCTCTACTATTAAGAGAATTATTTGAGTGCCATAAAATACTTTGGAGGCAAGGTTGAACTAAGGAAATAAATCATAAATTTTTAATTCTTTCAGCTCATTCTCCTCAAATGGACAACCTCTTTATTCTTGGTTTACTTATTCTACTTTTCTCCCTAATAATGATGTAGGTAAAGTATCATTACCACCATAGAGATGTTGACCATCTTAGATTAGTCCATTGAAATTAGTAGTAGTTAAAGTTAAGAATTCTCTAGGTACATAACATGAATCTTCCTCATCTAATGGATCCAACTCCTCTAATTGTTCTTCTAGTGGATCACAAGAGATGTTAGATTACTCATTTTGTTTAGATGGCTCTTTATCAATTTGTTTTTCAACCATTATGCTACCTTTTATAATTGTTGATTCTTTATATTTAGAGTCACCATCATTATTATTATAGCCTTAAAATAATGGATCACACTTTTAATATGGGATGTACTCAATGTGCATGATCAACTCTACATTATTGATGTAGCTAGATTCATAGACTCTAGATTGTGCTTTAGGGTATGGAACTTTGTAGCTCATATTTTGCATTGAATCTTGATTGTCTCCTAAAAAAATGGTATTTGATTATCAACATCACCTAAAGATATTAAATCATTAAAATTATAATAAGTGGCTCATTGATTATACACAAAATTAACTGAGTTATATATATTAAATAAGCATGTAGGACTCTCATTTGTCACTAGGAGGTTTGGTTGGATAAAGGTTTGGGACAAGAATTTGTTATAAGGTTTATATCATTCAATGGGCTGACTTGTGAGTGGGATACTTAAATGACTTTGGGATAAATACCTTGAGTCATTAATTATTTCTCTACATCGATAGCCTTTTGGTATACGAATGTTAATGAGGTGAGAGTAGAGGGTTCATTTTAATTAACATGTATCTAGAGGATCCAATATTTTGAGATATAACCCAATTGTTACATCCTCTATTTATAGGAAATGATCCCTCTACCTAGTGCATAGTTGATGTAATCTATGATTGAATACATGAGTTAGCTCATCAAGGCCTTTGTGGACTATGGTAAATTGGTAGAAAAGATAAAAAGGTTAATGGTCACACTAAAATGGTTAAGGGATAGGTTCTCAAAGATGGACCATATTGTGATGCACCCTTTTGGTAGACCAAGGTACTAAGAATAAACATTTTGATATAATAAAAAGGGGAATAGGTGATAGGCCACATCCTCATTTTGAATCCACTTTATAATAAGGGATTTTATAAAATCTTATATGTGTTCCTTAGCAATTGAAATATCACCATGGATATACTTTCCAAAAAACTTATGGGGGTTCTTAAGAAAGTCATGGGAAGGTCCTAGAGTGTTCACAGGATAACCATATCTTATTAGCCAAGTTAAAACCATTAGAATACTTGGATTAAAAAAATTCTAGTTTGAGAACCTAGAAAACAACTTGGCAGCTCTTTAAAAACACAAAATAAGTATGAAATACAATAGATTAGGCCCTTTGTATAGCACTACAACATGTTGATCATGCAATTGGCTAATATAAGTGTAAATGAGAGTGAGACAAGTTTTAAAATGATGATAAATCAAAAATATTATGATCTAGGCCCTCCTTATAGTGCCAAAACATGTTGTGAGGTGTTTTGACATAGCCAACAATTAGGTAGAGGTTATTAATGCCTCCCTCTCCTAACATGAGACTTGTAAAAATAAATCTCTCCAAGGTCTTAGTATGCAAGGTAACCTAGTTATCTCATTGTGACCACCATATCAAGGGTCTTTGGTGTATATTTTAGATAGATCAAGATGTATTAAAATAAAGATCTTATGCCTAAGGAACTAACATAATGATTTAACTATGAATAAATAGCTAATTTTAAATGAAAATGTCTATTGATTAAAATTTCAATAATGCATAAATGAGAAATACATAAATAAAAGAGCATGAATTCAAGATAAATTTTTTGATTCAAACTAAAACACAAAACCAGAGTTAATCTAATCTACTAGACTGATAAAAATTGAAAATGAGAGAAGGGTAGGGAGAAAGAGAAAAAAAGAGCACACTTTCTAATGTCATCCAGCCTAGTTCTATTGAGTAGACAAATCCCAGAGTAACTAGCCCTTAGTTGATCTATAAATGGCATAACTCCAACTAAGGATGGTGCAAGAGTCTGTGGAATGAATTATTATAGTCAAAGAAGGAAATAGGGTCACCATATACATGTGTAGACCAAGTATATCAAATGACAAAGCTTATAGATTCAATATGTTTCTATTAAGGATAATTTAGGATTCATCAAATACTTAGTGAGTTAAAAATAACTTTGATTCAAAAAACTAATCTTTAAAGTAGGGAAAATCATGAAATAAAATGACTGGTCCACTACTCTAATTTATAATATTAAAGAAGCCAGCCAAGCATAGACTCCTTTGATCTTAAAAATAATAGCCTAGGCATAATCCTCTTAGTCCTAAAAAAGAACTAGCCTACGCACAAATTTCTCAATCCTAAAAGGACCAACATTCATTACATTGAAGATTCAATATTATATAAGAATGAAGGCATGAGGATCTTGGATGAAAATTAAAATTAAAATTCACCCACTAATGAGGCATTTGCATTAATCATTACTATGGTTAAAAGAGTGTGGTTAAGTAGACAAATCAATATCTTTGACAAATTGAAGGCATGCCCAAAAGTGGAACAATTAAACCATGCCTCTATTTAATTTTAGTAGCTAAAATCAGTTGGTATTGTATCAGGACTATCAGCCTCCCATGCTTCTATGTAATCAATTACCCTACCTCTTTAAGGTTGAGTTTGTCTTTTATGCTTTATGTTTGATTCCACTACACACACCATGCTAATGATTCCCATCTTATTCATGATTTAGTTGGACTACAATTTGATTGTAAAAATCATATTGGATGAAAAATCTATTATCATCCTCTTAATAGTTTTGATGGCCAGATGGGATATCAAAATTAGGCTCATGCCTTCTTGTCTACATATCTAATGTGTCCTTAGTTCTTATAGGTTACTGCCACATGGCTTATTCTTACTCTCCCTCTATTTTCCCCTCATTACACTATTAGTTTTACTTCTATGGGCCCTATTTTGACACTTGGTAACTTATCATCATCTATGGGTTTTAGCTTTGCTATGCATCATTCCCTCATCTCTTTGTCATTTTTTTATCTTTGTATTCTTTACTGAAGACTTAACACATAAAATATTCAATGATAATTATTATGAAATGGATAACCTTTCCTTCATTCTTAGTGATTTTTGTAAGAACCTCGACTCATTCATTCTAAAGACCCAAGTCTTCAGATCTTAAGTTGTCATAATTTTTTGCTTGAGCATTGGTCTTTATAACTTTTATTTGTAACAAAAAATTTGACTAGTCTTTACAACACTTTTTTTGAATATCAAAACATGTAGCAATTTCTTGTGACCCTTCTTCGTGATGTTTGTTTGCAACTTCTGTCTTCACAAGTTTTGTCTTTGAGCCCTTGTGTAAAATTTTTGACTTTTGTTCTTGTCTTTTTTTACTTTTACCTAAGCCTTTGAAAATTTTATTATCACAACTTATGTTTGGGCATTGGTATTCATAACTTTTGTTCATAATAAAAGTTTTGACTATTCTTCATAACACTTTATCTAAAGATCAAAATACTTAGAAAATTCTCACAAAGTGCTTTGGGATCTCTTCATTCTTCATGACTTTTTTTAAGAATTATTCTTCATAAGTTTTATCTTCATAAAAGTTAGGACTAGTTGTAAATAATTTTATCAAATACCTAAATACTTGAATAATTCTTGAGAAGTCTTCAGAATTTTTATTTTGACTAAGTCATAACATTTTCCCTAAAGATTTAGAAATTTGAACAATTTTCATGAAGTCTTCAAAACTTTTGTACACTCTACTTCATGAAAAACTTCTAACTACTCTTTTTCCAAAAATCATGAAGGTCAACTTATTTAGGTACCTATGGGCATAATATGAAATGCATAGTCAGTGATTCAATTTTAAAAAGCAATAGCTAAACATTTTAAAATAAATGGCTAAGTATTTAAAGACAAATGGATATCAAAATTCAAATTAAAGCGACTAAGTCTAAAGCCAAAGTTGACTAAGAATAGAATTAAAACCATGAAATGACTATCATTTTCTTGATTCAAAGCCAATTTAGTCCATTTTAATGAAAATCAACTAAGTTAAAGAGTAAGAGATTATAAACATTTGGTGATTTAGATTGAAATTGAAGTAGAAATGGACAATAATTATTTAGTAAAAGAGGCATAAAACTATGAAACTGTTAGATAATTTGCATAAACCTAAGGTAAAATAGCCTAAAAGGAAGTTTCAAATGTGTTTTCAAAACACAAGTACATAAATAGGTTAAGACTTAGCAGATTTATATAAATTCAAATATTAAAATTAAATCAGTCCTAGATGAAAGCTTGGACTAAACTAAAGAAATGCAAAGACATTAAAGTAAACCCCATTTAGTCACTTGTAAATAATAATCTAATAGATTCCAATAAGGTTGATTTGAATCAATTAACCATAATGAGCTCCTGAAGGTATAAGATCAAACTCCAGAGAAAAAAGAGGATCCCCATTTTTAGACTAAAAATGGGGTGTGTTATGCAAGTAATAATAGAGATACCACTAGTTGCAGAGGGTACTCATATCATACATGGGATAACTACGACTACCTTATTACAGTTTATGTATTTGAGACATTGATGCACTGTTTATGGTACTACCTAAATATTTTACATCCAAGCTCATCCTAAAAATGTGTTAAAGACCTCTTAATTTATATAACTAAGAATGGTCTGGCTAATATGCCAAATCCCTCTTGAAGAGGTAGCACTATGTGTCTAAGGGTATTATGTTTTTCTCCATAAATTCCCTTGGCTACATTTTATGTATCTTGTAAATCTTGTTGTGTGTATCCTAGGGAGTAAAGAAGTGTCATTGTGCATATGTTCTTACTTGACCCATTATTGGTCATCAAACTATAAATGGGTTTTTCATTGATATAGGCTTGTATGAGTAGTGCATGATAATTTTAATCATCATCAACAATTTAATTATCATTAAATTATGATCATAGGATGTTGCGGTGAAGTTCTTATAAGTGTACCAATAATCACATCTATTGGGTGATCATATGTCATAGGTAGAGGATGCATATTGTATACATAGTGTACTTCTAAAGTATCATTAGTCTTTTTCATCTCATGCTCAAAGAATGGATCATTAAATATTTTGAACTTGTTGGGTGAATATTTTTTCACTAGCTGACTGACGAGAAAATGGTTACATCAACCACAACATAAGAATATTTATGCAAAAAAATAGGTGTGGTGACCATAGCCAAAATAAGATAAATCTCTCCTCTCAGCAAGGAGAGGTTCCCTATAGTATGTATATATATATATATATATATATATATATATATATATATATATATATATATATATATGTATATATATATATATATGTGTGTGTGTGTATATATATATATATATAAGCTGAAAATAGACACAGGGGTAAAATCATACCATCTATCTCTCTTTTTTCAGAGATGATTTTCATAGAATAGAGGAGAATTTTGGTGTAATTACTGAAGGCACTTCTCTTCTTTCAGAAGTGATATTCAACCAACAGCAAGATTCTTCCTAGGTAGTAACATAAACCACAAGAAACCCATGAAATCATAAAGTCTTTCATTATTCTTCCCACTTATTAGGATAAAGAAACATAGTATTTTGAAGCATAGCCCAAAGTCTCCACTTCAATTACAATAGAGTAAAAGGTTACGAAAGATAAGGGGAGCTCAACGTCTCTCCAATATCCTTTACACAAAACACAGACTAAAGGCAATTACGGCAGCACAAAGTCTCCCACAGTCAACTTCAGGACATCTTCTAGCTTATTTCCACTTGTTCAACTCATTTTATTAAATAGACAAGACTATATTTAGGAGAAAGATATAAGAATAATTTCCTAGATGACACAAGCTATTTCAACACAAATTCTAAAAGGTCACTTGCTTTCTCATTCATTTAACAAAATATGATTAACAGTCTGAGCTCAAAGTCTCAAGAATGCCTCTCAATTTGGGTAGAGCTTCCCTTCTAATAACATAGAGATCTCCTTTAAACAAAATGAGATATTACAATATATAGCATCACAAGAAAGACTTGGGTGCTTGTTTTCATGAAAATGGCCCATGCTAAATTGAATGCATTAAATATCTATGAAAGGGCCATGCTAGAATAGGTCATCAGTCTTAAATTTGGTGTTCTAAATCATCTCAAATATATCCTCCTAAGCATGGGTTGTTTGGTCTTCTTTATGATGCTTACATGACTGTCTATTCACCTTTACTTAATGCAAAAAAATAGGCCACACCTTTGAATGTTTGCTCTCTCTGATGTCCACCTAGTGGACTATTCCACCTACTAGATTAAATCTTCTACAGATATTTCTAGACTTTCTATAGTCATTCCCTCCTTCCTTGCCAAGTTTTGTCTCTTCCTGGAAATTTGAGCTCTTGAGGCTATCTTTTCATTTACTGCTGGCTCTTTTAGCTCCTTTTTAGGCTAGTTGCTGAGTTTATTCTTAGGTCTTTTGAAAATCAATGGTTATTCCATCACCTAAAAATTGACATCCATGGGGACATCATCAGTTGCTTTGAACCTCTTTAAACCTTGAACCTTGAACTCTTTTGGTTCAAAAGTTCAATGGTTCAATGGTTTATCGATTCAATGTGTTATAAAGGGCCACATTTTTTCTCTTTTTCTTCTTCAATTGAACCATTTCTTTGAACTTCTTTCTAGAATCTTCTACTTCCTCCATTCACTCGAAGCTTCCACTAAAATTTTGAACTCTTTTAACCCTTTGAACCTTTGAACCTTTGAACCATTTTGGTTCAAGGTTCAAAGGTTTAATGATTCATTCTATTTCTTTGAATCTTTTTATTCTCTAAGTTTGTCAAACTATTTGAACCCATTAAACCTTTGAACTTTTGATCCATTTCAATTCATGGTTCAATGGTTCAATCTTAACTCTTTGAATCCTTATTTTCTTTAAGTCCACCAAAGTCATTGAACCTTTGAACTCGTTGAGCCTTTGAACCTTGTGGAGTTGGGGTTCAATGGTTCAACGGTTCAAAGTGGTTCATTCTAATTGTTTGAAGCCCACCATTAAGTCTTTTCATTGAAATTTGGCATTGAACCATCCTCAAAACACAAAGGAAAAGCCTTAAGTGTTTTGAAATTTCTTTGGAGAAAGCCTTCCTATTGAACCTATGACTTCCTTAACTGAAAAGGCTTGAATATTTGAAAAACTTAACTACTCAGAACATTTTTGAGAAAGAAAAGAGAGACTTTTGGTCTATAGGACCAAAATGGTCAGTATGTTGTCCACAAAAGCAAGTGATGGATTTTGGGAATAATAGCTCACTCTAGTTGGGGAACTTCCATCGATTGAAATTTTGAAATAGTCAAAGGGAGTAGAAACTAGAATCTTAGTTCCTTCATTTATGCCATTGGGATACGGAGTCATGATTACCCAAAAAGAAAGGCACCAAAAAAGAATGACACTAAAAATAAATGAAAAACACAAAATAAAGAAAGACTATACATATATACAAATGGACTTATCTAATACTTCAAGGATTGAAGTGCTTCAGATGCTTCCCACTGTGAGGTAGAGTAAATGGCATTCTATCTTGATATCTCAGTAAGAAACTATTTTCACCATTTAAACAATGAATGGAAAATGGGCCTCTCCATAAGGAATCCAATTTTCCATGCATTCCTTTTGGTTCTCTCCTCTTTTCCCATAATAAGACTTGATCTCTAATCTAAAAATTATAGATCCTTGCTTTCTGGTTGAAGAGTCTCTTTACCAGACTTTGATGCGCAACAATTTGGTCCACCACCATAGTTTGTTGCTCATTAAGTTCAGTCAATCACATGATCCTTTTATTGATATAACTTTCAAAAGTTGAATCTTCCATTGCCTTTGCTAACCTTAATGCTGGTAATTCTTGGGTGATTGGTATCTCTGCATTGAGACCATACAAAAGTTGGAATGGGGGCATACCAATTGCCCTCTTGGGTGTAATTCTATCTACCCAAAAAGCATCAAGCAATGCTCTATGCTAGGTTCTCTGATTATCATCAACCAGCTTCTTGATAATGGTCACCAGGTTCTTGTTGCTTGATTCTACTTGACCATTTCCTTAAGGATAATAGTCAAAAGAGTGGGAGAGGATAATCCCATAATATTAGTAGAACTAGGTAATCTCATGAGAAGAAAAATAGGATACATTATTTGTTACAATCTTGGTTGGGACCCTAAACCTAGAAATGATGTTTTCCTTAAGGAAATTACAAACTACTTCTGAAGTAGCATGCTTGACTGGAATAGCTTCCACTCACTTGGTAAAGTAGTATGTGGCTATAAGGACATAATCATGTCCAACACTTGAGGATAGATTTATAGCACCAATGAAATCAATCCCCCATTGTTGAAATAACTCTTCTATCACCATAAGTTTGAGAGGTAACACAACCAACTTAGGTTTGCCAATGAACTGTTGACACCACTCACATCTATGCACCTAAGTGTATGAATCTTGAAATAGAGTAGGCCAATAGTACTTGGCTCACAGAATATTATGGGCAGTCACATGCATAGAAAAATGTCCTCCACAAGCCAAATTGTGGAAAGACTCCAAAAGTTTGTTCTGCTACACTTTATCCACGCAGCAAAGGAATACCCCATCAAGGTTCCTCATGTACAGAATATTGTCCCACGGGACAAAGTTGGTAGCTTTCAACTTAACAGTCCTCTTTTCTTTATGAGATAGGTGAGCATGACACTCACCATAGGTAAGGAAATGATCAATATTTGAATACCACTCATTCGTAGTAGTGATAAAGAGAACTATTGGCATGTCTTCAACTTTTATTTCTTTATGCCCTATTTCTTCTAATATGTTATCAGTAATTAACTGGTAGAGACCCCTTCCCCACACAAGCTTTATAGGTTTGATAATAAGATCAAACTCCTAGATTTTGGCAATCTAATTGTACCTTTTAGTTCTAAAATCCTATTGAGTTAAAATCGAGTTTACTATTATATCAGGAACTAGAGGAATAGTGTGTGAGTTTAGGATGTAAAAATGGAAGTTCTTTATCACCTTTACCACAACATAAGCATGCTTCTCCATGTTTGAATAATTTATCTCATGAGCTTTGAGAGGATAACTCATGAAAGATATGGGAGATTCCACACCTTCTTTGTTCTACTGAACTAAAATGGCTAAAAGCATATGTTCAAAAGCATAACTATACATCATGAAGTCTTTGGTGTAATCTAGACAAACTATGATTGTGGCATGGGTAATAGCTTCCTTGATGTCTTGAAATGTTGACTTACCTTCTTCAGTCTAGCTAAAAGTGACTTTACCCTTCATCATATTGACAATGTGGTGAGTCTTCTCTACAAATTTAGGAATAAACCTTCACAAAAAATTCACCTTTCTAAAGAAAGAGTGGAATGCAGTCTTACTGGCAGGAAGAGCAAGCTCTTGGATGGATTTGATTCTTTTTAGGTTGATCTTTATGCCTTTTCAAGACACAGTGTGACCGAAAAGTTTATCTTTTTTAACCCCAAAAATTGACTTCTTGGGATTAAGAAAAATACCATTTTGTTGATAGCTTTCCAACACTTATTATAGATGATGCACATGATTAGGATGATACTTAAAAAAAATTGTCAAATCATCAAGGTATACCAAAATTAACTTACCCACTTCATTTTTAAAAGCAAGATCCATCACTCTTTGAAAAGTGGTGCCAGCATTGATCAAGCCAAAAGGCATTCTATGATATGCAAAAGTTCCCCAAGGTGTTGTGAAAGTGGTCTTATGTTGGTCTGCTTCACCAAATTCCACTTGATTATATCCTAAAAAACTATCTAGCATTGATAACATCTCAGCACTAGTCACTATTTGCAGTAGCTCTCCATGATGGGTAGGGGCTAGTTGTCTTTTAAAGATGACTGATTCAAATTTTTAAAATCAACACACAGTTGAATTTCTCCATTCTTATTTCTCACAGGGACTATGTTCACAATCTAAGTGGAATGATGGATTTGGAAAATATTTTTTATATTCAGCATTTTTTGTATCTCAAAAAGAATCATGCTTGAGATCATGGGGTTGTAATGCCTTTGTTTTTGCTTGTGAAGTAACGACCCAATCTTGAGAGGAATTTTGTGCTATATTTCTTTAGGTCTAAAATATTTTAGATCATCATAAGAGTATGCCAAAACATCAATGTAATGGTGAAGCAAAGTGATAAATTTGAGTTTTTCATCAGGGGTACAACAATTCCCAATGTTGACCATTTTTAGATTTTCTTCTGTACTCAAATTGATTTGATCAAAATCCTTGGAGGATTTTGAATCCATTTTCTATTCCTTGATAAACCTATCATGCTTGTCAAAAAGTTTCTCAAGAGAAACTAATCCTTCGGGAATTTTATTCCCTTTGAGCTAAAGGAACTCTTCATAAGCTTTTAAATTTATTTTGGGAGCTGGCTCCTGTGGCTGAGATTCACTACCTTCAAAATGAATCTTCTCAAAGCTATTGATCTGTTATAGAAAGCAATGATTTGGTTTTCACCATTGAACACTTGCTGATGGTTGGCATTATCAAGAATACTTGGTTGAAAGACCAACTCGATAGTGTATCTATCTTCTTTGAAATCTTGGTGAGGAACCAAGAGAGTTGTAGAGATGGCCAATGAATCTACTCGACTATTGAATTCTCTAGGGACTGCAAAACTATTGAAAGCATTAAAACTTTCAAGACAGTCCCATACCAGATTGTGATAATGTCAAAATCTCTCATTCTTGGTTTGATACAAGTTCTTCACTTGATAAACCACCAATTCTACATCTCCTTTGGCATGAATAAATTTAACACCTTTATCTTGAGCAGCCTTTAATCTTAGTAGCAATGATTCATACTCAATAGTGTTTTTAGTGTTGCTGAACTACAACTTATATGCATAAGGGAAAATATCTCCTTGAGGAGATATCAAAACAACTCTAGTTCCATAATCAGTAGAAGAATTGTTGCCATCAAATTTTAGAATCCAAACATCATTAGAATATGATCTTTTTTTAGATTTTTCTTCATCAGGAAGGGAAGATCTCTTTTCATGTGTATTGTGACCTACCAATTCTCCTGATGTCTTATCTAAATTTTTTGGGTTGTCACTTAGTAAGCTTTCATTTCCTAAAATAGGAATGTATTCAATAGAAAAAATTAATTACCCATGCTTAAAGATTCAAATAGAATTTCAGCTTTAGGGGATAAAGTTTGAGTGACAATGTACTTTGCCTCCTTCTCATGAAGTAGCCTTTACATGACACCCTTGATACGGATCCTCACCTCAGATAGGTCCATGATCAATTCTCCACCAACATCCTTGCAAAAATTTCACCTAAGAAGAATGTCGTAGAAGGCTGGGATGTCAACCACTAGGACTATAATTTTAATTCTTTTATCTGGGAAGGCTGCAAATACAAATTGAGCATCTTTTATTTGTCCCAATAGAGGCACTTATTTTTTTTCCATGGAGAAACATCTCCCAAAGGTTTTAGTCAGTGTGAGACCAAGAGATTCTTCCACCTTGGTGGGCATGACATTGTCAGATTCTCTCGAGTCGATAATGCAATTGTTCAGCTGATGACCGTTTATATATAGGGAAACATAAAATGGTTTTATTTTCCTAGGGGAAGCTGGAGGAGTAATCACAAGATTATTTTGGGTAGGTGTGTTCTTTGGGGGAATAAGAGTTACTTTCAAAAAAATTGTCCTATAGGGATAGTTTTATTTTTGACACATTAAACTAACCTATCTAACTACTCAGGGTTAGATTACAAGAATTCAAACTTAGACATTTCAATTTTTGTCTTCTTAACATGGTCAAATATATCAATTGACTAAAATAAACTAGAAATAGAGGAAATTAGTCCATCAATCTAGGTTTTACTGGGTGTAGGATTGGTCTGCAAATTTGAAGCAGAAGGTGAAGGAATACTTGAGGTACTTACTTTTTTAGTGATCGCTGGGTCCTTTGATTGGAAAGGTAGAGAAGCCCCTTGTGTAGCAATTGAAATTGTTGGTCGAGATTCTTCCCTTATTTTTCCTTTATTTGCTTGTTAATCTGACTAGTTTTAAGACCTGGTAAATATAATATATGACCCATCAAATGCTTCTCCTTTACTTTTGGGTTCATTTTGGTAATTCAAGAAACTGATGTTGGAGTCGCCAGTTCATTATTCTTGGCCTTCTATAAAAATATCAGCATCATCTTCTTGGTTCAACTCAAGTTGGAAAGAAAAATTAGATTCAATTTCAAGATAACCAACTTCTGAGTTAGCTGGTGCTACTTCAATGGCAAGCTTCTCTGGTGGGGGAGGAAGGTGATTTGGTTGCCCTTGATTTTTGGCAGCATTGCCCTAATACAACTAGTTGGGAAACATCTTCCTTGGTATATCCTGATAAGGAGGAGCAGACATCCCTTGTGCCATTTTCTTTTTTAGAGCTAGAAATTCATTTGCTAGCTTTTTCACCATAGGATCAGTGGTGCTTGTAAAAGAATATTTAGAAGATGAAGAAGATTTACTTCTGTTAATATCTTTTCTTATCTTTCCTACCAAGATAAGATCATCTTCAACTTTACTGGCCAAAATCTAAGCTAAAGCAAGATCTATGTGGCCAGCCCACCTCAATAGGAAACTCACTTTAGGAAGCTAAGAATTGATGAAGTATTTGAGATTTTCAAGTGTCACTTGAGCAATTGTGGGAATCCTATTCCTTAGCTTGTCAAATTTAGCAATGAAGTCTCTCATGGGTTCATGAGGCTCCTTCTTCATTTGTGTAAGTTAGGCTAATAGGGCATGTGCATCTTTTTTAGGTTTGAATCTAGCCTCAAATTTGGCCTTCAGAGTGTTCCAATTAGTCACTATTTGTGCTTGAAAATGATAAAACTAGTCTGTAATAGTGCCTTACAATGTTTCCACAAATAGTCTGATTGCAATGTCTTCATATTCAATGCCTATCACACCACAGGCTATGAAAAAGGCTGTAATATATTCATCAAGATGAACCTTCCCATCACCATAAAACTTGGAAAAATTCTTTCTTGAACTATGGGGTAGTTCATGTAGAGGTGGGGTTAGATTCAGAGGACCAAAAGTATTACCCCAGGGGCCTTGAGCTACCATGATGTAGCTATTGAAGGGAGGGATAATAAATCTCTATGGGATATGTATAGACAAAGCTCTGATAGCAGAGGAAAGAGAAGCTTTGCCTAGTATTGGGGACCTAATGTTTGTAGGAGGAAAACTCCTAGTTCATTGAAGGTGAGATGGTGGAGGAAAAAGATTAAAATTACTTAGCTGCATTAACTCAAATACAGGGTCAACAATACCTTGAACTCTTTGGCTTCACGTGTACGATGAATCTACCAGAGTATAAAATGAAAATGGAAAAGAACTAGAATTGCTTCAATTTGAAGCTTGAGGCTTCAAGGTACTTGTTCTTCCCCAATGGAGTCACCAAAAATTATTGGGTGAATATTTTGTCATTAACTGACTGATGGCAAAATGCTTACATCAACCACAACATAAGGAGATTTATGTAGTAAAAATGGGTGTGGTGACCACAGCCAGAATGAGATAAATCTCTCCTCTCAGCAAGGGGATGTTCCCTATAATTATAGTACACACACACACACACACACACACACACACACACACATATACATATATATATATATATATATATATATATATATATATATATATATATATATATATATATAAGCTAAAAATAGACACAGGGGTGAAATCATACCATCCATCTCTCTTTTTTCAGAGATGATGTTCTCAGAACAGAGGAGAATTCTAGTGTAATTACTGAAGGCAATTCTCTTCTTTCAAAAGTGATATTTAGCCAATAGCAAAATTCTTTTTGGGTAGTAACAGAAACCACAAGAAACCCATGAAAGAACAAAGTCATTCATTATTCCTCCCACTGATTAGGATAAAGGAACACAGTAGTTTGAAGCATAGCCCAAAGTCTCCACTTCAACTACAACAGAGTAAAAGGTTATGAAGGATAAGGGGAGCTCAAAGTCTCTCCAGTATCCTTTACACAAAACATAGACTGAAGGAAATTATGGTAGCACAAAGTCTCCCACAGTCAACTTTAGGACATCTTCTAGCTTATTTCCACTTGTTCTGCTTATTTGATTAAATAGACAAGATTGTATTTAGGTTGTGATAATATATGAGGTGATGGTAATATGTAAAATTGTCTCTTTGATAGAACTATCAATTATAATTAATTTTTAGGTTGTGATACTGCATTCACTATAACATTTTCCTCATTGTAATTCGGTTTGACCTTGTATCTTTGTTTACCTTGATATTTTTTTTAATTAGTTGTAGACATTGAAATTTAATCAAGAAATGTTTGTCAATATTTTTCCTTGACATTTTTACCTTGCTCGATTAATATGACATTATGATAACCCATAATTTGTAAGGAAACCTTCAAAGTCTCTCAATTATATACATATCTACTTGACTTCACTATTTCATCCCTATTCATCACTATTCAACATTTACTTTATTATAATTTTGGTTTTAGAATCCTTTATCCCAATTGGACAAGAGTGCACTAGTCAGACAAGTATGAACTACAACCTTGTCCATAGTGCTCCAACAATTATCTTTTCCAAATGACATGCTTCATAATGGCTCTCCTATGCAAACTAATAGGTTAGTTATCAAAAATATTTGAAATATGCCTCTATAAATACACATAAAGTTTCACACTTGAAACCCTTATCTCATTTACTATCTCTCACTGAAAAAAAAAATCTATTGCATGATTTCAGAAGCGTATATCTTCTGTGTAAATATTGTTATTGTAACTCTAATAAAATACCACATTCCTCTAATATTATTTTATTTTAGGTTAATGGCATAATTTATAAATCATTCTAATCAAATATTTCTAATTATATTCATGTGATATTCCCTATAAGGATAATTACACCACCTTGAGGCCTTTAGGCTATGTAGGCATTACTTAATGAACAAGGGGTTTTCTAAGGATAGCTCAGCCATTCCAACATTCCCTATTTTTTTATTTTTGCATTTGATTTATATTGTGTTATTTTTTCAAGACTAGGGAATCAATTTTATAGGTCTTCTACACATCTAATCAAACTTATCATAGAAATATGTCATTTATAGATAGAGACGAACAAGCCCAAATTTTTAGATCCAATGCATAGTCTATCTAGACAAAGTTGTAGTATCAAACAAAACATTATGAAAAAAAAATTGATGAATATTATAGATATTAAAATATGATTATATATAGCATCTAAATTTTTAATACTTTAAAAATACCAATTAGGGCTCTATCCTTTAGTTATATACCTTCTTATTATCAAAAGGCTAGTATTTTCCATTTAATGTGCCTAACTTATTATTTTATAGACTAACCCTATCATTTTGATGACCTAGATCCATCAAATACTATAGAAAGCTTAAAATGTGATTTATATCCTTCACTATCAATTACATACCTTCAATAATTTTTTATCATGTCAGATACTTATGTTTGAAGGGACACTAAGACTGATGCTAATGTCCATATTCTTTATCTAGTGTTTGTATCTCAAAAGTCATATAAAATGAAAATTTTCAATAACATATGGGTCAACCTATTTGAATTATATAACACTTCTATGATATGTTTTCAAAAGGTTTGGTGTAAATACAAATCAAAGCTACTCATTATTCATTTAGAAAATATCAAGTAAGCACCTATTCAAGATAATTTAATCAATTACACAAATGGTTTCTACTACCCTATTCTTACCTATTTTTATATCAATCATATGAGCAATCACATTACAAGTTTGAAATATTTAAATAAGAACCCATGAGTAGTATTTTTTAACTTACAAGTTAAATCATTACATGCACTTACATATAACATATTGCACCCTTATGCACACAGATGCCCACACTTAGGGGAGAATTATATATGTCTTAAGACCTCCTTGGAATATTGTCTATGTAGGTATCACTCATTAACAAAGGGATCATTGAGGTCAACTCAAATTTATAATCCCACTAGCCCATTTTTGGCAAGGTGACATGACCTAAGGTAGAAAACTAAGGTTTTGGGCTATATACAGTCATACAGAGCATGTGTGAATGATCCAAACACATCAACATAAAGGTGATAGAAACCCTAATAAGGTCAGGTGTAGATACTAAAATTTGATTTATATACCATATCAAGCTTTTAAACTTATGAAATACCTATCAGTGCTCTACCCTTCAATTATATACCATCCTATTATGAAAGGCTCGCGTTAACCATCTCATTGTGCCTAATTACTTATATTTTTGTCTAACCCTATCATTATGTTTACCTAGATCTCATACATAGTACAAAAAGTTATACACACACACACACACACACACACACACACACACACACACACACACATACATATATATATATATATATATATATATATATACATACATACATACATACATATATATACATACATACATATATATATATGTATATATATGTATGTATGTATATATATGTATGTATATGTGTGTGTATATATATATATACATATGTATATATATATACATATATATATACATATATATATATATACATATATATACATAGATATACATACATACATACATAAATACATACATATATATATATATATATATATATGTATGTATGTATGTATGTATGTATGTATGTATGTATGTATGTTTAGTGTTAAACTCTCAGTAGCTTCCTAGCCTTCCAAACACATGCATCCCACATAGGGACACTTGCATCAATGCAAGTGTCTAAATTATTATCTAATGTTTGTACCTCAAACATTATATAATTTTTAAATATTTCAAATCCTATTGGTTAGCCTATTTATTTTTTCTAACCCTTTTATGAAATGTTTTCAAAAGGTGTGGTATAAATATAAACCTAAGCCTACTCATTACCCATATAAAAAATACCAAATAGGCACCTATACAAACTCATTCAATCAATTTCATAACTCATTTCTACTTCCATATTCTTCCCTATTCTATATTAGTCATATTACAAGTTTGAAGCATTCAAAAGATAACCCATGAGTAGTATTTGTCAAGTTACAAGCTAATTCATTGCATGCATTTATATATAGTATATTATACCCCTGTACACACATAATCTAACACCTAGGGGAGAACTACATATGTCTAATGCCCTATTCTAAGTATTGTCTATGTAAGTAGTGCTCATTGATAAAGGGGCCATTGAGGTTAGTTTGACACTGTGAGCCCAATAACCCAACTTTGGCAAGGTACAAATACCTAAATGAATAGCTAGTGTTTTTATCTATACATAGTCATTTAGAGTATGAGTGTGTGATATAAATATATTAGCATAAATTTGAAAAAAATCCATAAAATTGAAAATTTCATACCTAGAAAAGATTATATATTTTTTTCAAGATAGAAATGTCCATAGGAGGACACTAGTGTCGATGAAAAAATCTAGAGTTTGATAGAAGCGTCAAGGCATCCGAAAATAATATTTACAAAATCTAACAATAAGATCATGAGAATCATGTTGATGTTTGTTTTGATACGGCCAACAAAAACCAAGCTTTAGTGGTTTTGACGTACCAAAATCCATCTTGTAAAGAGCTCCTAAAAAATCCCCAAGGTTTCTTCTACCTAGTCTAAGTGCACTAATTTTCACTTAGTGGTTCATTATAACCATTACATATAAGGGGAATATGTGAGTATTTCAGACAAATTAATATACATTTAAATTATGAGATAATTCCTAGAGAACTAGCTTAATGCTTTAATTATGTGAATGCAACTAATTCCAACACATTTATAGCATAGAAGATTTAATAATGTGAAATCATCTATAAATAAAGGAGCATGTAATCAAGATAAAGCATTAGATTTAGATTAAAACTCAAAAACTAAATTAACAAAGTTGATAAGAACATAAAAATAGATAAGCATAAGGAGAAAAGAAGAGATCCCACTTTCTAATGGATTGGTTTATTCCTCTTGAATAGACAAGTCTCTAGATGAACTAGTCCTTAGTTTATCCAAATATAGCACAAATCTAACTAAGGATAGTGCAAGAGTCTATGTAATGAAGTAGCATTACCAATGAGGAAAATAGGGTTACCATATACATGTACATACCAAGTCTATTAAATGACAAATCGTTTAGATTAAGATATTTCCATGAAAGATCATTTAAGATTCATCAATACTCAGTTAGATTATAGACTCAGTCTAAAATATTATTGACTCAGTAAGGTAATATATAAAAAAAGATGATATAAAAAATAAAAAATGATTGGTCCACTACTTTGATGCTAAGACTAAAAGGATCCATTCAGGCATAACCTTCACTAATCCTAAAAAGGCCATCCATTTTTATAATGTATAAGCTGGCTTTATATAGATAATTCAATCCATGGAGTTTAAAATTCATCCCACTACTAGTTTAGTTATATAAATCATCATTTAATTGGAAGGCACAGTTGAGTCTCTAATAGACATGCCAACTCAACCATGATCTTACAAATACTGAATTAAACTTTAGTAACAGAGGGTCATTGGGATTGATTTGGGATTAACATTTATATGTGTTCCATGTAGTTGGGTGTCATGCCTCTTAAAGTATAAATTTATCTTATGAACTTTTCTTGATCCCAATGTGCATACCATGCTAATGATTTTATAATTTTCACCATTCTTCTCAACCAATTTGCTAGTTGGAATCATTCTACAATTGATTACGTCTAATATTTTTGATAGATTCACTAGTTAGGCCATGCCTTGTAGTTGCAATAGATCCTCATACTCTCTTAAGATGGTGTTCTTATCAACTATGTCCTTACCATGATATAGATGTGCCTACCACACTATTATTAATGTCCCTAACCACTATCACATTAAAGCTTATCAATTTTATACTTAGGCTTGTAGTCTTTTATTCAATTCAGCTCATTATGCCAACTACCCTACATTTAACTGTGATGTTTATGACCATGTTGTTGAGCTCAAATTTATTTTGATATTTAATTGAATGCATAGTCTCATCTCATCTTTTTATGGTTTTGATAGGTTTAATGTCCATCAAATTTAAACTAGTGCCTTGTTGACATCATCACCAGTGTGTTCTCTATCGATAGAGTCATGTCATATGTCTTCTTCAAGTTATCTCAATGCTCAACTGGGGATTAATATGCACTAATTATCCTTTAGCCATGGTGAGTTAAGAATTCACCACATGGTGGCATCCCTCTCACTTGAAGCTTTAATACATTTTTTGGACTGTATAGACTACCTAAGGGATGTGGGGTAGTAGGATGTTACCATGTGATGACATCCCTCTAACTCAAATTCATATAAGGCATAGGAACTATATTGACCATCCCTAAGTCTATGGAGTAGAGGGATGTTTCCATGTTATGATGTCCCATTAACCCAGAGTCCTAGGGGATTTTGTATTTATACAGAGTTTATTAGGGCAATGGGTCATTGTGATCATGGCACTTGGTATAATCCTAGTGATCTAGAGATTTGAAGACTTTTAGGTGATTTTAAAATTCTTAAGTCTCACAAAGTGGTGAAAAGATGTTACCTGGCTATGAAAACTTATTTAAAAAATTGGTTAAGTCCTAAAGAATCAGAAATTTGGCACATGGCTCTAGGATAAATCTAGAGAATGGATTGAGTGTCAAAAATCCTTTTTGAATAGGCAAGGCTACTGAGAGCTATGAAAGATCACCACATGGCATAATAAATACTCTAGATGCCTGAAGAAAAGCTAAAAGGGCATAATCAACATTTTAATTTATAAAATCAAATGGATTATTTTTTGAAAACAAACAACTGAGGCAAATGCCAAAAAAATTACAAAGTATGAAGTCCAAATGAAGGCATGAAAGAACAAAAACTTAGCATAAAAAAATCTCATTCCCTCCAATATTAAATTTGATTCACCCATTTGATTGAAAATTGACCAAGTTAAAATTGAAATAATGTAAACAATTGGCCAATTTAAATGAAATTTTAAGTAATCTAAAACATTAATTAACATGGTTAAGATTCATAAGACTTAGGAAAATTCAAGTATTTATAACAAGAGGTCTTATATGTGATTTATTTTCTAATCCAAGTGTGAGTAAAATCTCAATATAAATTTACCAGACTTGGTTAAAATCATGAAATACACATAATTTAAAACTCCACATAAAGTAACCTACACCTTAAAATGGCAATCAAAATAGGTAGAATAAGACTACCCCAGAAAGATATAAGACTAGACTACAAAAATAGGGTCCCTATTTTTCATTTTTAAAATGGGGCATATTGTGTGAACAACACATCAGTCTACATGTTTTTACACTTTTACATCTTATATCCACTTACACATCAAAATATAAGCTAAGTATTATTTATTTTTAGTGTTTATGTAATCAAATTATTATTATTAATGTGCATTATATATTTATCATAACTCAACCTTTAAATTTAGAATATTCATTTATCTGAGTTTTTGATTAATTGGCCTACCTTAGAATAGTTTTATTCATACTTTTATATAGGTTATTTTATCCTTTAAAACTCATCCAAAACATCTAAAAATGATTAAATATTAGGTAATCACTTTTGAATATAGTGAATATTCCATATAGGAAAAAAGCATTGAGCCATGGATAAAAGTGTCGATGTTAATGTCCATAAGTCAATGGTAGTGTCTAAGCCTCAAGAAATAATATTTCCAAAATATGAGGATGCGATAATGAGCATCATTCTCCATGTTCCTATACCTATACATATCAGATCTACTTATGCATTTAAACATCAACTAAGTATCATCTCTTCTTTGTGTTATAATTATCAGAATATCAATTGGCATTGTAATTTTTATATTTGGTAATTTTCTATATTTAGTATATTGTCTTATCTAAATTAATTTAATTGACTTGATTTAGAGTATTTGTATTCATCCATTTGATTAGGCTATTATAACCCCTTAACCCTTATATATACAAAATACATATCCTAAAAATATTTAAAACACATCTATGTTTATAGGTTATTTAAAGTGGTATATTACTTAAAAATTCAATATGATCTGAATTAATCTAGTTACAATGAAAATTCTCTAACCCTAGCCCTAGTTTCTATTTTTAACAATTTACAAATTCTGTAAATTCTTTGGATATTTGTATTTATTAAATTTTATTTTCGTTAACTTCTTAGATCATATTTTAATAGTTTACATTTTCAATTAGAGTTAAATGTTTATTCTAATTAATTCTAGTGTAAACATTCTAATGAACATGAATTTTATTTTGAACATTGCTTATTGTTTGTTGATTTTTGGCTTAGAGTTTTAGTTTAACTCTATAAATTCTTGACACTAAAAGAGTACAGTCCTCAACCTTAGATATTATCCATAAATAATGATTTAACTTTTTTGACTTTGGAGTAATCTAACACTAATTATTTTTGTCTTATCACCTCGAATAAATATCGACACAAAGGCTCTTTATTTTGACCTTGGATTGAATTTTGTTATTTTCCTATTCAAAAATATTTCACTTTTATTTCCACTTTATTTTTCATTTACTTTTTCTTATTTTATAAATTGGGTTCCTATAGTTTTATAACTACATAGTTATAGTCAAGAAGGGCTGCATGGTGTTTTATTTACAAATATCATGGCATGAAGGGATTTACCCCAATACTCATAGCCATAATACAAAGAAAAAAATAAATTTTAATTTCCACTTACCTCATGGAATATTTAAAATGTCTAAGATCCCCTTGTTTACACCAATAAAAAGCCTATTTTATCCATCTAATTTATGGTGTACATGACAGGAGTGTATCACCTAGGAAAGTTACTCTCAACTTACCCTTGAAATTGGGATTAGTGGGCTACATGAGTGGTTCTAAATCTATATTTAGCTCTCTAAAAAATTGGGTTGACACTAATTAATAATCAAGTAAGTTTATCTAAAATTTTACAAATCATTCAAATCCTTGCCTAGGTCACCCTTTATCCTTGCTTTTTACTTGGATCATCTTCTTACATAGTAGATTTGTTTTATTCATATTGTATACATATTCACAACTTATAGTCATTCAACATATAACATAAGAATACATAGTTACTTTTACTACACCACTAATGGATTCATTACTAGAATGTTTCATTTATGTGGTACATAGCCTTGTTCAAATTCTTATAAAATTATATTTTACTTTACATGATGCAATCAAATGTTTACATAATTCACTTACATATAATGGTATTTCCAAGGTTACCTTAGAATATTTTCATTTATAGGCTAGTCCATATTGTTATAATGTTGAATCTAATTATTTTCATTTTTGGTACACATCTCTCCTAATGTTCATGTTGTTAATCTTATATGAGGTAGAGATAGACCTCCTCCCTTACTTAGGTAAGTTCATCAACCAAAAGGCTTTGATATTTTATATCAACTAGAAAATAATTAGGTAAAAAAATCCTTATTTGAGCTATTGTAAAATATAAAAATATAATTAAGAAAGGATAATATGGAAGTATTTATAATTTTATAAAGATAGCACAAGCAAAGGAATTGGGTCTTGATTAGGGTAGTAGAGGTAGGAAGGATAAAACCCTAGCAATCGAGGGTGGTTCTAGAGGTAGGAATGGATAGGCATGGTAGGTGAAAGATGAAATTCATGAAACTCAAGAGTTGGTGTGCTTTTTTTTTTGTTCTAGAAAGTTATTAGAGTGGGAATTAGGAAATAAGGCTAGAGCTAGTCAATTTTTTTCAATTAAAAAGGTAGTTTTGGATGTAGGTAAGTGAGGGGTGATGGGATCAAATGCCTTTACAATTGGAGGTAGTGTAAGTGGCCTGGTAGGTAATTTTTTAGTCCATTCTCACCATTTAAAAGATCATCTTGAAGTGTTTTTCATTGATGGAGTGTGTATTGGGAAATCGATGGAATTGAAATGAAATTCAAATCCTTTTACCAACAATCTATATAAGCTATCTAAAAATGCCATAATATGTAATGTGTAGGTAAATGGTTGACATTAGGGGAAGGGGAAGAATGGGTTTCTTTAAATTGGGTAAAGGAATTGAATATTTTTTTCTCCCAAATTACTTCTTTATGGTTATCTTTACCTCAAGCATAGATCATGATATGGTCTCACTTATCCCTTTTAGTCTTTAAGGAGAGTAGGTATATGGATATAAAATTGAAGCTCTAATTTTGACCCCTTGGTAGCAAAACAAGGTTCATTTTTGGTTTGGATTTGTTTTTATGGTCTTCCTATTGAATACTTGGGATCTGATTATTTAAAAAATCTTGGTAATTTATTAGGATCTTTCATTAATTTTGACCCTATATTAGAAGGGAAACTAGTTTTGTATGCTAAAGTTAGGGTTTTATTAGACTTGGACAAAGATATTATAGAAAAAAAAATGATTTCATCCCTAGGTAGGGTTTGGATTCAATGAGTGGATATTGATAAATTTCCTTTTCATTAATTTTAGTGTCATCATTCAAGTCACACCCAAAAATCTTGTTCCCTTAAAAATTAAGTTCCACCCCATGCTCATTTGGTTGTTTAGTTGATATGGTAGAAAAAATTGATGAGTAATAACAAGTTTGAGGAAGTGATGGAAAAATAATCTTCTTGAGCAAAGGTGGTGAAAGTTATTGAAGAGAATCCCTCTAAAAGGATGGAAGTGGAACTGAATGTGGTTCTTATCTCTCTTGATTATTCGAATCAACCTATTAAGATTGACATTAATAGGAACATTGGAAAGACTCAAGCTTTACTTGAGAAACTTGACAATGGTATTGATTTGTCTCTAGATTGTTTAATTAATGGTTATGAATTCATAGAACATGATTTGAAATTGATCAAATCTTTATTACAATCTAATCAAGATAATTTAGTTAAAGCCTCTATTATACAAGTAGAAGGAATGGATGAGTAGGTTTTAGGATTAAAAGAAGTAGAGGGCACTAGACTAGATGAAGAGGAGGTATTTGATTTAGAAGAAGAATTAAATTTAAGGGAAATGCTCTCTATTTCTCAAGTTTGGTGATCCTTATCTCATCTAAACTAGGGCCCCAAAAAGAGAAGGGGTGGGAAATCGATCAAAGACAAGATGAAAAGAGAGATTTTAGGAGGTAGAAAGGGTACTTTATTTTATTTTATAGATATTATAAAGTGGGAGGTGTAATTCCCCATTATAGGTCAATGAAGCTCCCTTTTTGGAATGTTAAGGGCATAAACACCCCTAATAAGAGATGGGTAGTGAAACATCTCATATTGGCTGAAAACTATGATGTTTTCCTTCTTCAAGAAACAAAGTTGAATTTTCAAGAAGTAGAGTTTTTGATGAAATCAAGCTAGGCTAGATGGAATTATCTTTTTGTGGAATTAGTTTGAGATTATAGAGGCCTAGTTGTTTTTTGGTCCCCTTTGAAGGCTAATGTAGTTTTGGTTGATTCAAGTCCTTGGTGGCAGTTGTATAGATCCTCTAGTTTTTCTTTGGATGAAATTTTTTTGTTCTTTAATGTTTATGGCCTAATGATACTATCCAAAAGAGGAAACTTTGTTAGGTGTTAACTAAAATAATTTTGAGGTTTCTCAAATAAAATATCCTCATCAATGGTTATTTTAATGGCATTCTCCAACCTCAACATAAAATTGAAGAGGTGATGGCCCCTAATCCTTCTTAATTAAATTTCTATAATTTTGTGTAAAATAATGACCTGATGGATGTGCTTCCTAAATCCGGTTGGTTTTCTTGGAATAACAAAAGAGTGGCTTGTATAATATTGTAGATATATTAGATAAGTTCTTAATCAATATGAACTAGTCACTCAATGATAGTTTGGTGGAGAGTTCATTGCTTAGTGCCTCTGGTTCAAATCACTTTTTGTTTATTCTCAGGGATTGTCCTCTAGAATGTTGTTCATTCAAGTTTGAGTTAATGTGGTTGTGTGATCCTTAATTATTATAGCTCATGAAGAATTGGTTGTTATATTATCCCCATCCTCTGGTTCTCTCATGTATAAATTGAATAAGAAACTTCAATTTATCAAAGTTTTCCTTAAGAGGTGGAATGCTAAAGTTTTCAAAAATATCTTGGAAGAAAAGGCAAAGATTGAAGATACTCTATTATCCTTGAATGATTATGTCATTAAAAAAGGGATGGATGTGGTTGCTTATCTCTCTAAAAATAAGCTTGTGTATGAGTATGAGGAAATATTTCTTCATGAATAAATTCATTGGAAAAAAAAGTCTAGAGTGAATTGGTTACAAGCTAGGGTCAAAAATTTGCCTTTTTCATAATTAAATAAGAGCTAGAAGAATAATAACCTAGATTTTTAGAATTAAATCTAGAAACAATGTTTTATTGACCTCTCAAGAAGATATTAGGGATGAAATAGTGTCTTTCTTCCATCAATTTCTCTCTAAATAAGATCAATCCAATATGGAGACCAAAATGTGAATTTGGGGTTTATTCCTAAATTGATTTTAGATAGGTAGGATGCTTAATTAATGGCTCCCTTCAATTTTGAGGAAATTCACTTGGTTGTATTTTCAATGGAAAAATATAAATCTCTAGGTCTTGATTGTTTTCTAACAACTTTCTTTCAATCCTTCTAGGATATTGTGGGGGTTGATGTGTTAAACATGGTAGAATAATATAATTGTTTTAGGAAATTAGATCTTGATTTGACTGTTAATTTCATTTCCATATTTCCTAAATGGGAGTCTCAAGTGGGTTTCAGTGATTTTTCCCTAATTCCCTATACAATTTTTTGTATAAAATCATCTTCAAATCTTTGGCCAATTAGATGAAGGTGGTTTTAGACTCTCTCATCTCTTAATAATAGGTAGGTTTTATGATGGGAAGGAATATTCAAGAAGCTATTATTATTTCTCATGAAATCATTCATTCTCTCTGACATAATCACCAAAAAGTTATGATTCTCAAACCAGATATTAACAAAGCTTCTGATAGGGTTAATTGGCACTTTATCATTCAAGTCCTTGAGAAATTTGGCTTTTCCAAATATTGGTGTAATTTGATTTTTAGTTATATTGCTAGCCCTAAGTTTTTTATTTTGATTAATGGGAGCTTGGTTGGTTTATTTGAAGATTCTATGGGCTTAAGGTAGGGATACCCCTTGTATTCATTTATCTTCATCTTAATGGATGAATTTTTGGGTAGGGTGGTTGTTCAAGCAAAAGATTCTAACAAGGTGTCTAGTCTCAAAGTGGTGGATAATATTGATAGTCTGTCTCACCATCAATTTGTTGATGACACTCTCCTTTTTGGAGTTGTTTCTATTGTTGAGTCCTATGAGTTCAAGGTAATTCTAAACATCTATGAGTTGAAATCTATTTATAAGGTCAATGAAGGCAAATAAAAATTATTCTTCATTAAATGCAATGAAGGTGAGCAAAGAGAGATTGTTGTGGTACTAGGTTTCAAAATTAGTAAGCTTCCAAGTAAATATTTGGGTGTTCTACTTTTTTTTGGAGTAGGTAACTATAGTATGTGGGATGATCTCATCAAAAAAATAAAATACTAGTTGGCTTCCTAGCAAGGGATATGGTTGACTCTGGCAGGCAAGATCACTTTGATTAAATTGGTTTTATGCACTCTTCCTACTTATTATTTTTCAATATTACATCTCCTAATAATGTGGTTAATAAAATAAATAAAATCATGAAGCATTTTCTCTAGAAAGGTGGGTCAGACTGTAGTAAAATTTCACTTCTAAAATGGGAGCATGTTTGTAAACAAAAAAATATGGGAGGTGTTGGTATCAAAAATCTTCATTTTCATAATTTAGCTTTAGGAGATAAATTAGTTTTGTATATGCTTGAACAATTGAGGACATTATGGAAAATTCTCCTTAAAGCCAAATATCTTGGGTCAAATGACCACCGGAGTATAGTTTCTATAGCTAATCCACTAAAGAGTTTGCATATGTGGAACTTTTTGCTGACTTGTAAGTTGATTATTACTAATAATGTGTCTTGGACTATCAATAATGGAATACAAGTGGATTTATGGTTTGATTATTAGAATGATCATAAGCCATTGGTAGGTATCCTTTAGGTCCCTAAGGTGCATGACTCTTTAGGAGTTGTGTGGTCATAAGGTTATTAATTATCTTGAGCTTCAGTCCTGCCAAGGTGTAGCTTGTTGGAGGTCCAAAATCTTGATGGATTTATCAATTTTACCTAATCAAGGTAGGGTTATTTATGACTATTTATATTCCAATAAAATCTTCCTAAATGAAAAAGAGGATGGTCTTCATTGGGTTGGTGTGAAATCTAGAAGATACTTGGTTAACCTTAGTTATCAAATGGCTGAGTTGATAAAAGTGTCCTTTTCTTGGGCCATAAGTTGTGTTGGGGCAAGGAGGGGATTCAAAAATATAGGGATTTTTCATGGCTATTTTTTTTAAAATAGGGTTTTGAATAAAGATAGGTTGCATAAAATGGGTTTATAGGGTCTTAGATGTTGTATGTGTAATCAAGAGGAGGAATCCATTGATCACTTACTATTTAATTGTTATTTTGATAGGTGATGTTGGTCTTGGATTTGAGGTAAGTTTGATTGGATATGGGTTTGGCCTCCCTCTCTAGAAAAACCCTTTGAATCTTGGCCTCTAGGAGATGTTAAGCACTCTCTTTATAGTTTGTGGTGAGTTAGTCCTAATATCCTTATTTGGTCTATATGGAAGGAAATAAATTACCATATCTTTGAAAATAAATAAAATTCATTATATAAGGTTATTTTTTATATTTAAACCTCAATTTTAGAAGTTGTTTTAGCTTAGGCTAGATGCAAAAAAGGGTCTTCTTTCTAGTTGGGATCTCAAAATGAGTGGTAGATGGAAATTTCTCAAGATGCCTCCCATTAATGGGTCAATTGTATGCAAGTTCAAAAGTATAAAATCAAGGTACAAAGCAATTTGGGAGCCTCCCCATCTAGGTTATTTTAAGCTCAATTTTGATGGAGCTTATAGAGGCAATCTCAAGGCTTATAGCACATGGTACATGATAAAAGACTATAGTGGGTACTTGATTAGATATGGGTCCTTGATCAGAGCCAGGTCCTTAATTAGAGATGCCTCAGTCAAAATCATATATGGCACCAATAATGAAGTAGAGGCTCAAGATCTAATTGTTGGCATAGAATTAGCAATGGAATGTGGCATAAAATCTTTGATTATTGAAGGGGAATCTCAAGTGTTGATTCGATCCCTTTTAAATTAGAGAGATAAATCCTGTAACCTCAATAATATTCTAACTAAAGCTTAAGATATTCTTCATTTATTTTAGGAATGGAAAGGGGAGCATTACTTCCATGAGGTGAATGTGTTAGTATACTTTCTTGATAATGTTGGGATCAATCAAGAATAAGGGATACATATTGATAATTATAAAACAAAGTGGATTGATAATAATGGTATAACTCATATTGATCTATAATAATTAGTGATTACAATGGATGGTACATTGATCAAAGGGATGCATTGCCATGATGATGGTCATAATGTCAAGGTGTGAGATTATCTAATGATTTTGGCAACATGTGTAAGATATGTTTATCCCCAATGATTTTTATTAATGGTGATAGGCATTTGTGTTTACATGTTTGTGAATATCTCCATTTTTAAGTAGGTAGGCTATGGTGATAATTTTTGACATGGACAAAGCCTTGGTAGAGTTAGTAGTCTGGCCAATAGTGTTTGGAAGCTACCTCAAAAAAGATATGGGATTTAGAGAGATGGTATCCTCTTATAAAATGCAACATATTTTTTGTCACCCTTGGTGGATGTGGCAAATTCTTTAGTGTGTATTATTAGAGTGGAGGAGATTAATCATAGTCAGTGTTAGCATGTCAATTCAGAGCTACCTACTCTTTTTACCACTAACCTTCTCCTGTTAGTCTCTAATAAAGGTATGGTTAAGGATTTCGTTGAGTTTTTTTTCAAACTTGAGTATAGGCTTAATTTTTTTTTGAGATAGAATTGGTAAATTTGGGGCCCTTATTAGAGTTACCTTTTTTGGTAAGAATGGTTTAGGGTATATTCCAATTTCTATTTTTATACTCTTGGAAGAAGGTTTACCAAAATTATCTCCATTGTAGAAGAGTTAGACTCCTTTTGCTTGGATAAATAGGAAGAGGTTATGAGGAAAAGGGTGGTCCTCCCCAAGTTGTCAAGTCTTTATGTTCCTCTGCCTACATTGGAAATGTGGAGAGAAACAAGACAATCTCCTAAGTGAGTGGTAGCCTTAAAATTTATCCTTCGTAGATTTTGTAGAGGGAAGTTTTTGGTTCCTCAATGGTTCATTAAACATAGGTCTTGGGTTGTAGAATCCTCTACCACATTTGGTGTGGTGTGGGTAAAAGGGGAAAGAGAAGGAGAGAGGCTAAATGAAGAGTAAGGAGTACCGTAAGTTAGAGTGTTGGTTCAGTCTCATGCGTAGCTAGTGTCTCTATAAAATCAAATCCTTGATAGTGAAACATTATGCATCAATTAGGATGCTTATCAGGTGGTAGATTTAGAATAAAATGTCTTAGTATGTTTTTTGATCATAAGTAGTTAATCTGAAAAAGTCTATTCAAATTTTTGGTCATTTTATCTATGGTATTTTATAACTACTCAGTATTAATATAATTCTTATGGTATTTTGATCAATCAAGTTTTTTGGTCTTATGAATTTCATATTCCTATCCCTAAGCTAGGCCTACTACTTTTTGGTTTACCTTTTCCTGATTAAGGTCCCTATAACCCTGAGATCAATAAAAAAAATACACCAATATATAAGGATATTTTATGTGAAGCTTTATGCACTACTCTTTTTCCAAATAATGTTAAACCTCCCTATGTAGCTTCTATCATCAATACCATTCATTAGACTAAGGAAAGCATTTTCTTTGAAAAGGAAGATCTTCCCCCATGTTAGGTTATCAACCACTATTCACCCTTATTTTTTCAATTATTTATGAAAAATAAAGTGGTCAAATGTGTGTTTGTTGATAATGGATCTAGATTGAATATTTGTAATATATATTTTATAAATTTGTTAGGCATAATAACAAATTACCATACCTATTCAGATATGAATATCTGGGGATTTGAAAATATCCCACATCATGTACTAGGGCATATTACATTTGATATTACCTTCAGCCCATATACCCTTGTTATGGTTTGTTAAATTATACCTAATGTTCTTAATTATAACGTGATTTTGGGATGACCTTGGATTAATGATATGACTGTTGTTCCTTCTAATTTTCATGCATGTGTAGATTCTTAAATCTAGAATAATATGTTAAGATAGTGTTGATATTTTTATCCCAAAAATATCAAAACATCAAGCCCCCTAAAGGAGACCCCCTAATGTTTTGGAAAAGCATCTTGAATTGACCCAAAGCACACATTTCCTTTGTATTGTGGAATCTGAAACTCTACCTACAAATTGTAGTTTACAAAATTGTAAATTGTTTCCCAAGTTATAGATCCTATAATGCATTAACCGATGGAATCTGATCTGAATACAATTTGAAATTTTATAAAATTGTAAATTGCAGCTAGACCTCTGGATATTTCAATATAATAGTTGGTAGAAATTAGAAACCCACTTGAAATTTACAAGTGGAGTTCAAGTTCCCATAAACCAAATGCCCCATGGAATCTGGAACTTGGATTGAAATTTACAATTTTCAAAATTAAAAATTATAGATAGAGTTTCACTACCCATGAAACACTCTATCTATAATGTAGAACTCAGAGAGTAATTTGTAATTTAGAAAATTACAAATTGTAATCTAGGGTCTTCTTCTTACTAATAACCTAGCTTGTGAAATCTAGAACTCCAAGTGTAATTTATAATTTTTCAAAATTTCAAAATATTCATGGAGCTTTGCCTTCCTATTTTTGAATAAGTCAACCTATCCTATACTATGATGTCCAAAGGTCAACATGCAATTGGCCAATTCTAAATTTTAAAAATTGATTGAAGGCTCCAGATCCCCACCAACAACCACCATGAATGTATTAATTGTAGAGGGTCTATAAATATAGAAAATTTGGGAATTTTTGGGCGTTGTTTAATCTATTAATTATGATTTTGATCTGTAATAGTGACCTTAAACCATGACTTTACACCACAACCTCAGCCTTGAAAACTTTTACCTTGATCCACATGCCACCTTATAATTAATGCCATGACATTATTACACCCTTGCACGATATTCCTTGGAATCCTCACATTTTTTTGCCATCATTTCCTATAAATTAAAACTTGTTAAGTTATTTTCATTCCCACAAAATTTGATTGCACTTATTTTAGGTTTTTCATTACATAAGTATCATCAAATTTTAGGGAGTTTTTCATATATTTATCATTGTGAAGACTATATCCCAAAAGGTCATATTTTCCCATGAATTTTCAAAGTAGTTAAGACTTAGGTTTTTTCCCAAATTTAGGTTATCAATTCAAATCTAGGGTTTCTCCAAATTACAAACTAGGTGAATATACTAGTGTATGTTCTACTAACTAGGTGAATATTACCTTGAAAGATCCCTCCAAGTCCCCATCAACATTTGACTTTCAAAATGCACTTCCTATTTATATGAGATTTCAACCTAATTTGAACACCTCCTAAACCTTTAGACATTCCTATTGATTCAAACAACTCCAAGTTCCATAGAGTTTTCACTTTCCTTGAACAACTCTAAATTTCACCAAACTTTAGACCTAAAATTTTGCACCTCTAATCTCCATCAGAGATTTTAACTTGTTTCTACAACTACACTTTCTTGTGGAATTTTTACTTGCTCAGAAGAACTCCAATTTCCATCTATGTTTCTTTTTGCTCTTAGCACCTGCAAATTTTGCCAACTTTTGTAGTTGATTTTCCCTCAGCAGTCTCTCTAGAATCCATGTCTAGGAAAGAGATGAAGTTTAAGTCAAAAGGACCTAGTGTAATTCTTAGTTTTGAATCTAATACCACTAAGATTATAGATATATACCTAGGTCATATTGACCTAGGTAACTTCTAGACTAGGATAAACACAAAATTAAAGAATGACTAGATCTAGATTATATATGATTTTGAATTGCCATAAGCTAGTAGATTTCCCCTAATAGTGCAAAGCCCTGAACTAGTACTGACACTAGCATAGCATTATGATGTTGATAAAAAAGAGGTCCTAAATAATAAATGGGAAAAAATTCTAAATCTAGACCCAAATTTCATTGATTCAATGCTTGTGATACTAGAGTTTGAGATTTATCTAGACATAACTCGATAAACATCCCAAAAAATATTTTAGGTCAACAACTTGGGATGCCAGAGAGTGATAAATAAATAATGGCTTAAGACCCCTATGGATGCATCCACTAGATTTCTAAATACACTAGCAAGAATTGATTTCAAATATGAATTTAGAGATATAATAATATAGTTACACAAGATCACTAGTAGTCTTGATGCAAAGAGTTTCTAGTAGTGGATGTATCAATATATTTGGGTCATTCATGAAAATAGAAAATATATCCACTAGGCCCATCTCATTAGTGACTCCCTCCACAAGCATTGATGGAGGTGAAAATAATAAGGAAGTTTTATATGACTAGTTACTTAGTATATATACTGGCCAAGAGGAGAGCTTTCCCAGGCCTCAACACTATAACTAGTGAGGCCAATAAAGTGTATAACTATTATCCTGGCCTCACTTTAGAGGCTAACAGATAATAATTTATGAGGGTAAATTATGAATTCATCTATTGCATCATAATAATGTTTGATAAATAACTTGATAGAAATATATTCTCTAATGTAGCTATGGTAGAAATCACCTGATGGGGTTCTTATTCCATTCAACTCACCACCTAATCCTATATCAAGGTAAGCAAATTCAGTCATTGACCTTACACACTCCCAAGATATGTGAGTGATAAGTGGGCATTGATATAGCTAGTGAGATAACTTGTGTAAAATTATAAGCTTTTATCCAGTAAACACAAGTCAAGAATTCATTTCCCAATCAATATAGGGAGATACACATGCCGCTCCTTACTCAAAGAAAAATGTGGTAATGTAAAAATGACATAGATGACCCTAAAGGATTTATAGGCAAGACAATATTATGATTTTCATGAAAACATCACCAACACATTGGGAATCTCCACATATTCCCATGTCCCATACTTTAAAGATTTCTAGGAAGATTTAGATGATGAAGAGGAAGTCAGATTAAGGGACCATTCTAGAATGACCTTTTATTAGGTCAAATATTTTAATTGAGAATGAGTCTTTGAGGGATTGGTGGATGATGAGTCCTTGGTGGATAAGAAATACTAAAAATAGATCATTACTCAACCCCTTCTAGTAGTAAGTTGTTTTATCCTTGAGTTTTTTTCTATTATAGATAGAACTATACATATGATAAGCAAAATAATCAATTTGATCAGGAGTAAAGGGGTCCAAGTTACCAAGGATATAGTAAGTATCATAGAGAAACTACTGAAGCTCAAGGAATAAGGATTCTTTCCATCAGTAAAGGGTCCAAGTGGCATAGCAACAAAATAATTAGATAGGCCAATGATCTCCCATAAGAAGAATAAATTTAAGGCTAAGAATGGGCAATCAAACAAAGATGGAGTAGAAATAGATCAATTTTCTATCTAAGGACATAGGTGTAGTTGAAGCATCCATAGCTTCAACCCCCATATCATTCATAGTCATAACTCCTATCTCAATGATTCATCCCCCAACTATTTTTTTTTTCCTATATCTCTAACACCTCCACATCTTATCTCCATTCCTCCTTCATCCCAAGTGGCTCCACCCTCCTCTCCCACCATTTTACCCATGGCAGTAAGTCCATTACCAATAGTGAAAATAAGTCAAGTAGACACTTAGGGTCCCCCTTTAGTGGATACTCAAATTTCCATTCCACTTTCCCTCCCCATAATTTCACTCCCTCCTTCCATAATTCCTTCCATTCCATTTATAATTCCCTCCATTCCATCCTCATTGATTTCTAATACTATTCAATAGTATATAGCCACAGACTCAGTCATCTAACTTCTATTCTACTGGCCATCCCAATTCCTAAGATAAGTATTACTCCATATTCATCCCCCTTCATCTTCCCTACCTTACCATCCCTAATTATCTCTTCCACTTGAATTGACTCATTTGATGCTTTGGCCTCCACACTTCCACTAACCCCCAAGTTTTGAATCCATATGTCTACTCACTCATTAATATTAATTTCATCTTATACACCCCCAGTAGACACATCTATTACCATTTCCCACAGTTTTTCCATTCCCATAGTAATCCCACCCCTTTAGTAGAGATAGGCAAGGATCAAGTTCTTGATGCAAATGTGGAATTTTAGCCTACAAATGGAGAAGAAATCATAAAGGCATTTATTGATCAATTAGTAGAAATATCAGTATAGGATATAACATTTGTCACTTTTCCTACTAGTATAACATCTTCAACTATAGATTATTAATAAATAGTGTCTATATAGTAGGATGCTACACCTATTTGGTTAACATAAATAGTGGGGAATAAATGCAAGTAAATGGTGTCCCCCAGTACATTAGATTTTGGTCTTTCATATGCATGAAATAAATCCAAGACTACTCCCTGTACCATCTCAAAAATATTGTGTGACTCAGTAGGGGAAAGATATGTAGAGATTTTAGTCCCCCCACTAGACAAATAGAAAGAAGATAATGGTGGGGAACTATCAGGTCTTAGATGTCTTATGAGGGAGGGGTTGAAACATGATGTTCAATACAACATAAATTCCCTCTTTGATAAAATGGATAGTGACAAGGTCACTAAGGATGAACTAAAAAACAAGGTTGAACAACTTATGGCTACATTAAATAAATTTATAGAGCTCATTATTCCATCAACATAACTTGAACTAGAACAACTAGTCACCCAGATCACAGATAAGGCAATACTTGTTGTGGTGAAAAAAATTGCTAGTATGGGGAGGGTTACTAAGGAATGGTCATAGGAGCTCATTTTATATCCCAAATTGATATCAAATATGTTAGATGAGCTTAGATAATGGTGACATTAATATAATTGGTTATAAAATATGAGGGAGAGATAGCAAGTTTTAATCTTTTCTATCCCAAATTGATAGATGTAGACTAAATTGACATACACATCCTCCTTATAGAAAACATACTAAAAAATGATGGAGATCAAGAGGAATTAGACATAGCTACTCAATTTAGAATAAAAATGCTTATAGATGCTACCCATAAGGCCAAAGTTGCCCATGACAAAGTCACTGACATGTTATATGACATGGACAATTTTTTGAATAAAGTGTCATGTTGGCCAATAGATTATGAATATAACCTCCTTCCAATAGAATAGGTTTAAAGTAAATTCAAATAAGTGATAAAAAGGAATATGCATGAGATACCATATTTACCTTGAGATATATCCATTGCTACATCAAGTATCATAACACATTGGATAAGATGGGTAAATATATTTAAGAATACAGAACTTTGAGGGAACTTTTCAATATAGTAGCAGATTGTGAGATCACCAACCTCTACACTTTTGGTCTAGATGAGGACAAAATATAGGAGATATTCAATTCTTTTGATGCATATGTTGACAAATTATAGGCTAAGAAAGATAAAGATGCAAAATAAGTATTATAAATAGATTAATTCTTTCTATTAAAAGCATTCTCATATATTATATTTTCATTATTGTAAAAACATTGTAAAGTTGAAAAAGCATATATTGTAAATTGAAAATATCTTTTGATGGATCTTTTTTAGAAAGATCCATGTGTATTTTACACTTTCTATTTTAGTAGGTTTGAAAGTGTAAAAATCAGACTTGCAAATTACACTTTTCATTTTTACAATTTTTAATTGCTTAAGTTGTAAAAGCACATATTGGAAATTACAATTCCAGTTTTGACAAAGTGGTATGACTTGTAAGTTGTAAAAGTCTGACATGAAAAATATAGATTAGGGTTTTACAAAAAATTAACTTAAGTCATTTATTAGTTATCTTTTGTTCAAATATTGAGTTTCACTTTGGCACCTCCCATTTGCATGAAATTTTATCAAGTTCTTTGAATGCCACACCAACTGAAGATCATGCCTAGCTCAACACCAACTGATAATTTTCCAACTTGTTCAATACACCTTAGATATCATAACCTTTTTTTTATCTTGCCTCTTTCTATGGAGTTTCCATATTTGCATGCTCTTTCACTAGGCATTAGATTTCATTGTTAACTACATCTCATTTATGAGATATTTTATATAAATATGGGCAAGACCCTATATACCATTTATCTTTTTGTTGTCAATAATATTATTCTATAATTTGAATAACTCTTCTAGAAGTTGTAAACTAGTGAATGAGAAATAATTGAACATTTGCCTTTCTTGTCTAAGAAATCCCTATGTATGCAAAGTTGTTTAAATATTTGTGGATGTTTTAATTCTTATTTTAGTAATGAAATTTTATTTGTGGTATTTTATACCCTTTTGAAAGAATATTTGATTAAAATAAAATAATCTTGTCCCTTTTATGAAAAATAACAAATAGTGCATTTGATTTCCATTTACATGAGTTTGTGTTCTTACAAATTTCAATCTATTTTTTTGTTCTATTGTATTCATTCAAGAAAGAATTAAAATCGACTATAAAATATTTGGTACAATCGCCATTTTTAGTCTTGCAAAGTTTCATTCTCATAACTCTTTTCACAATCAAAACCCTAGTTTAGGAAAAAGAACACTAAAGGAGTAGAATTTATACAAAATTGGTATTTTATCAATTGCACTAAATTTAGTGAAATGAATCTAGCCTTATCTAGAGGTTCACGTCAATTATCCAAGGTCCTATAGCATGGATATATTCCCATTGTATCATCATATTTTTGTACAGTAAGTTACTACATCAAAAAATTGATGTAAAATCTATGTGATAATAGTTTTTGGCATGCCTAGTGGGACCTAAAAATTGCAAAGAGATTGGTACTATTCTCCATGAGCATTGTATGATCCTTGTACAAGTTTCAAAATCACCTAGTGACTCCATTGGCTTACACATTTAGATTTTAAAGGTATATGTACGCCAAGCAAAAAAACAAGATCATCTACTAAAGGTAAGAGAGTTGATTTTATAGAATTATCATTTCCATATAAAAAGAGATCAAATTCAATTTTACCTTACCCTAGAGTATATCCTACAATTTTATTTGCATCTCCTCTAAATACTCCCATTAGTTTCATACCTCCCATAATGGCTAGAAATTTAAATTTCATATCTTTCAATGGAGGTAGCCCACTCTAGTTGGCCCAGTATGATGATATACCTAACTTGTCTTTAAAAATCCTTCTATATTTTACTATTTAAACTTCCACCACTCCTATAAAACACATACAATATATTGATAATCTATGTTTAGTCCAAAATGTGGTACAAGATAATGTTATAATTAGGCTCCTAGTCTCCTCTTTCAAAGGTAAATCCTTACAATAGTACATAGGTCTTCCTCCTAACTCCATTAAAGTTTGGAATGACTTAAGCACTGCACTATGTACTCAATTTGAAGACAAGAGTGACTACCTTTCCCTGGTTGAATAGTCAACTGCTATTCAATGAGAACCTCATGAGCACATGACTAACTTTAATTTCCATTTTCAAAATCAATTCTAGTATCAGTCAAGTAAACTCCAAATAATACTTTCCTATATTACTTAAGAGCCTTGAATAGTGATATATCTATTGTGATTTAGTCAATGGGTGGCACTGCACTTTCTAATGCCTATGAAATTGTAATAAGGTAGAAATTTGTTTAATTAAAGATGGAAAAAAATTCCTAAGGCCATTAACACCTCTATTTCAAAAAATACATCCTATTCCACCACCTAAAATTACTCAAATTCCTACCATGAGTAAAGGACTATCTTTAACTCTTGCACCTACAGATGATTTATATGAGGTTAAGTCACTACTCAAGAGTTTTGGTAATGAGTTAGTAGCAATGAAGAGGTAGTAATCTCAGAACTACAAGCCTTATCAGTAGGCTAACCCAAAATACCAACAAAATAAGCATCCATACCAAGGTAATTCATTGCCATAAGGTCAAAATATGTAAGTAAAACCTCTAAACATCCATGCTCTATCTACACCAGGTGTTACCAAAACTATTGTACTTATTCAAAATAATCTAGCATAGGAGTATGAATGGTGTTACCCTTACTGTCAATTACATAACCAGAATACTAATCCTAATGTGTTATAAATCAATATTTGATGATGTGAGGTATATCAAACACATAAGGATATCAAGAAGAATCCACTTCCCAACAAGCAAAGACACAAAAACATGTTCAAGGAGAGGTAACTCTTCTAAACTAGTAAGAGGAGGATTTGTGTGTGTGAATCAGGAGGAGGCATTATTCAATGGTGGAATTATAGTGGTATCCAATACACATTCAAATAAAAGAGTAATAGAAATTAATCAACCTCTTAGGGTGGAACAAGCTATAACTTCCAAAGTTGTATAAGAACTTGAAAAGAGAAACATAGTACAAAGGACAACCTTTGTACCTATAGGCCAGCCCAAAGCAAAAGTGCCAATTCCAAACCTTATAAAAGAAGACATAACTCCCATAAAATAACCAACAAAGGTTAGTAATATTATTTTTAGCATTATTAATCAAATGAAGAAGACCAATCTGAATGTCACTATGTGGGAAGCACTATCTATTCCTGCATAAAGGGATTTGTTATAAAAGGCTTTGAAAAGATTTTAGATAATAGACAATGTCCTAGCCAAGTGACCTAATGTTGCAATTAATTTGTGTCAACCACAAACTAACACTAAAAAAGAGCAAAAATGGTAAGCCTCCCCCTTATATCTTTCACTTATAGTAGGGAAGCATCTCATTCATAATTGCATGGTAGATTCAAGGGCTAGCCATTCAGTGATGCCTAAGGAAATAGTTGATGCCCTTGGTATAAAGTATACACCTATCAATAAAGGTTTGGTTAAATTGGGTGAGACTACTATTCAAATAGTAGGAATAATAAAGGGTCTAATTTTCACTATTCATGCTTATCCCAGCTTGTCATTTTCATAAGATATCTTAGTAAGATATATCCCCCCTTATTTTACCATTTGTCTTTCATGATATTTCAATGAAAAAATGGGAGGATATATATCTTTGGATTGGTATCACATGTTTTTTAGGATGAGATATGGAACACGAGTAATAATAAGAGCTGAGCTAATCACAAAAGACCATATTGATGCATACAATCCCATCCCTATAGACATGAATTGTATACTACAAGACCAAGAAGAGGAGATTGATTATGAAGTTGAAACACCTATAGAATATATTTTAGACACTCATATGGATGAATGGTGATCAACCCTTCAATTTTATCCTTATGACTATGTATAGGAAATAGGGTTGGGCACATATTGCATTCATGAAATTGATGCAATTATCTCAAACCTAGTAAAACCAGTTGAGGATATTTAAGGGATGCAGTAATTGTTATTCAATGGTTCAAGAATCAAGAATGGTATAGGTGCAAGTATTATCTTGATCTCTCTACAAAAATAGAGCTATTTCTATTCTTTCAGACTTTAGTTTAGCTATACAAATAACATGACTAAATATGAGGCTTTGATTTAAGGCCTTCATTTGGCCAAAGAAAGAGGGATAAAATCCTTATAAATATTAAATAACAATGAGTTGATTAATCACCAACTGATATCTAAAATGATGACTAAGAATAATTTTCTAAGATCTTACAAACATAGGGTTTGGGACCTATTAAAAGACTTTACCACTTTAAAAATTCAAACACTACCAAGAACATAAAATAAATTGCTGATCATATAGCCTCGATAAGATCCCAATATAACCTAATTGAATAAATAAAGAATAAAAATAGCCAAAATATAAGGTTTATAGTAAGACCATATGTTACTAATAATGTAACCAATTGATAAGTCTTTAATAGTAATCAACAAATTTTCAACTTTTTGAGAGAAAAAGTTGAATTCTCTGATAAGAACTAGTTAAGACTCCAAAATCAATATGGAGATCAAATCATCCATTTGAAGATAGATAAGCTACCTATGGGTCATGTTACTCTATAAAACATCTTTAATTCAGATGATTAGTTAAAAGGTGAAAAGAAGAACATCACTATAAATGAAGAAGACTGTGAGCTAATGGTCATCTCAGAAAGGAAATCATTGAATATAAGAAAGGTATATAATGATTCTAAAAAACAAGATTTTATTTAGTTATGTCAAGAGTTTGATGATAAATTTACTTGGAGTTATCATGATCTAAGAGGTTTTGAGCCTATCTTAGCCCAACATACAATAGAGCTTGATCTAAATACCAAGCTTGTTAGATAGAAGTAGAGACCAATTAATTGAAAGAGAGAACCCCTGATGAAGAGTGAGATGTCCAAGCTGATAGAAGATAACACCATCTTCCCTATCAATCACTCATCTTGGGTTGCTAATTTGGTCCATATAAGAAATAAAAATGGTGAAATTAGGCTTTTTTAGATCTTAGGGATATAAATAAAGCATCTCTTAAGGATCATTACCCCCTTCCCCTTATGGAGCAAATTCTATAAATTGTATTAGGATATAAAAGGTTTTCTCTTCTAGATGGTTATTCAGGCTATAACCAAATCTTAGTGTAAGAATCAAACTAGTTCAATATTGCTTTCACCATAAAATGGGGTACGTATGCATATAAAAAGATGTCATTTGACCTAACTAATACTGGTACAACATTCTAGAGATCCATGTATATAACTTTTAGAGTTTGATGAATGAGATGATCCTAATATACCTAGATGATATCACTATTTACTCAAAGCATGATGATGCACACTTGGATCACCTTAGGAAAAATTTTGAAAGGTGAAGAGAATTTGGAGTCTCCCTCAATCCAAAGAAGTGAATTTTCATAGTTCATGAAGGGAAATTATTATGACACATTATTTCAAAGGAAGGTCTTGTAATAGACCCAAAAATAACTATTTTTATATCTACATTAGCACTACCAATCCATAAGAAGGGATTACAGATATTTCTTGGAAAAATCAACTTTATAAAAAAGATTTTTTCCAAATTTTTCCTCTATGGCCAAACCCTTTACTACAATTCTCAAGAAGGGTATCATTTTTAGCTAGACATAAAAAGGAAGAGATAGCTTTGAAACCATCAAAAAAGCTATTTCCTAGGCTCCAATGCTAGTCAACCCCAATTATGAGAAAGATTTCATTCTCTATGCTTTTGGAGGGGAAGGTAGCATATCAGGTATCTTAATGCAATAGAACAAAGAACAATTAGAACAACCAATATCTTTCTTTATTCAATCCTTGAAGGATCATGAATAAAATTACATTTTCATGGAGAAGTAAGTATATCTTGTGATTAAATCCCTCAAAAAATTCAAGTATATGCTCTCTAACAATAAAATTCATCGGGTGGTTAGTCACCTAATTATCAAAGAGTTCATGCTGAGTCGATAGATAAATGAAAAAAGAGTATGATAGATCACAAAGTTCATGTAATATGATGTGGACATCAAAATCACAAATATTTTAAGAGGGAGGGGATTGTGTGAACAATTGGCTTATGATATCAAGATTCTTAAATCAATATCTAAAATAGTATATGCTCAAAGTACACCTTAGATAGCCAATCCACCTCTTTTCAATAACTAGATCTATGACATGACCATTTTCCTACAGATTGCAAATTACCCGTAATAATTTTAGTAGTCTAATAAAAGGTATTTTACACTCTAATCCATTCCTTATGTTGGTTTTGATAGAATATTGTTGAGAAAATATATTAATTGTGTTAGGATCCTACTCTCCACAATAAGAGTATATATGATTACCTCTGTATTAGCAACTAAACACGAAATTTAACCAGAATGATAAGTAACTAGAAATATGAAACAACACAAGAATATGAGAGACAATACACAATTGTATTAATAAACACTCAGAAGAAATACAATAAAGAAGATGCCACTTCTTCTTCCACCTCTAAGGCTTGCCACACCTCAAGGAATTCTTCCCTCTCTCTCTTATGGTCCCAACAATCAACTCAAACATAGAATTGATGTTCACCTCCACCAGTCAGTAACACGCTGCCAGTACACCAAGCACACAATTGTACTCCAAGTAGATCTCCCTTCTCTTGCTACCACCTGCAAGTCAATAGACCTTACTCACCCTTGTAGATATCCAAACGTGGCCCTGCACACCTACTGACCAAGATCATACATATACGAAAAACCCTTCTGATTCTCCAAACCAGCACCCACACTTGGTACTGTGGAACTAGGAGGAACACACCATGCTCTCTTCTCTCAGAAGGAGCTTATTTAGCTCTCTTACTCTCTAGCACAAGTTTACAATACAGCCCATGAGTCTATTATATAGATCTCATGCTTACAATAATTAGACATATTTAGTTATAATAATTAGACTCACAACTCTAAGACTAAAATAAGTCTTCACATGCAAACTACCTATCCAAAAATAGACTCTCCAGAATCTGCATGTAAATTTCTTGTTCACACACAAGTTGCCGATGTCGGCTCCTCCATGACCGATGTTAGCTGACTCATAACCGATGTCAGTTGCTTCTGCACTGCACCATAACTGGCATCAATTGATCAGGCCGATGTCGATTTCCTTGCAACTCATTCTGTAACTCTCTATAACCTCTATAACTCCTCCTATTTGCATCCTAGTGAAGCTTTTAGCTCCATAACCTAACAATCTTCCACTTGGAGATAAATAGATGCACTTGTACCTATACTTGTACACCATCTAATATATTCCCTGGCTTGTATCCCTCTTCAAGCTCAATCTTGAAGACTAACCACCACATAACCTATGATGCTCCACCTGTCATTCAAGTAACCTACCACATTCAAACCTACAACTCCATGTAGTGAAGACCTTGACCCTGCATAAAAAAAACCATGCTACTAATCCCTCTCAGATACCTGAGAATCCACTGAACTACCCTCTAGTACTCCTTTCCCGAATTGGCTCCAAACTTTCTGACAACTCCCACTGCTTGGGAAAACTCAGGTCTACACCAGACCTCATGTGATTTCAAACACTTGTTCTAAGCTCAACTTGAACTGTCCAACCCTTGGTGTGCTTGTTGATTCTAAATCTTACAACATGAATCTCACCAACACCTTCTTCACATCAGCTCCCACTTGAGACAAAACCAACCTATGATCTTCCATGTCTCTTATGCCAAAGAATTTTGTTGCTCCAAATTCTTCATGACATACCTTTGAACTAACTCTACCTTTATCTCAGAAACACCCTGCATGTGTAACCCTGCAACAAGTAATCACATAACAATAATAGAATAATGTTGCGACCATTATCCAACCTAGTAAAGAATAACACAATGATTACATTAACCTTGACTAAAGCCATGCTTAGTCATACACCTATCAAACATGTACCACTATCCTATAGCTTCCTCAAGACCATAAAACCTTGGCCTTCCATATCACGTATCCATTCCCATTCTTCTTCATCCTGATCATCCATTCGTCTCTCAGTGTTTTTTTCCAGCTAACAACTCCACCAAAAACTCCTATTTGGTTTTTCTCCAAGGAAATCACACTCCTCATCCATGCCAAGATCCCACTATTTCTTGGATCTACCTGCTTTGCTTCTTTAACAACTTCCTGATTCTTGACCATCAGTGAGCAACAAGTAGTGTAAAGAAGGGAAATGATGAATTTGAGAACTTACGCCTTCAGTCCTCCATATGGGCACTTGAGACTCCTTGACAGTTTGTTGTTTGCCCAAAATCCATCTCAATGACTGATGTCGGTCACATCTCAGTCTGCACCCGACCGACGTTGGTTCCATGCAACTGCCTCTTTATCGATGTTGGTTCCCCCTAGCTGACGTTGGTTGTTATTTGTCCTGAGTCATTGACGTCAGTCTGCACATAGCCAATGTCGGTCCCTGTCTGGATGCCAACGTTAGTTTTCTAACTGATGTCAGTCTCTGTGTTTTGCTAGTGAGTGATGACTTTTACCCATAAGCTCTTTTTGGATCAAACCCTTGTCCAAATCACCCTTGCTCTACTCAGAATTCTTCAACCCCTCACACTAATCTCTGTACACCATCTCCTCCTTGAAAACCAAGGCTTTCTAGTTCTTAAGTTTGTCAAAAACATCTATCTTCCACTTAAGAACATACATTCCCTTCTTACATATGTGACCAAGCCTACAAAGCCACATCTCTACAATAGAAGGTGAATTAGTAATATAAGTAAATAGATAAAGGATACCTACTTTCTTACCACCATCTAATTCAAGTGCATCTACTGTGAGAGTTACAGTGCATCTCCCATCACCTAACTTTCCTGAAGAAATTAGACTCATCTCCAAGACTAGAACCTGCATGACCTTCTTCAACACTCGTGTGTTATCTGTCTACAATTTCAACTTCACTTCCCCTTCATCAATAATCTGACAAGGCTCACCAACCCCTAAATAAATCTCTCCAAAGTCTCCAAAGACATACCCATGAAAAGATGCTCTATTTCAAGCTGCATGGAAAGAGGCAAAAGAATCTGTAAACAAAGATTTTACTTTATCCAGAGCAACCTGTGCAACATCCCTTGCAACATCTGCTTCTACACACTGATCTTCTACTGACCAATAATCTAACTTTACCTGCTCTTTCTTTCCATCAATCAGACCATTCGTGTTATTCAGTTTCTCCTTTCGTAGCTTACTTTCTTCTACCATTGCTATACTCCCACTCACTTTAAAACCCCTGAGAGTGACCTGTAATCAAAAAACACTAACCAGATCTGAAACCACCTATTAGTCAACCCAACCTAATGCTCTGATACCAACTGTTAAGATCCTACTCTCCACAATAAGAGTATATATGATTACCTTTGTATTAGCAACTAAACACAGAATTCAACCAGAATGATAAGTAACTAGAAATATGAAACAACACAAGAATATGAGAGACAATACACAATTGTATTAATAAACACTCAGAAAAAAATACAATAAAGAAGATGCCACTTCTTCTTCCACCTCTAAAGCTTGCCACACCTCAAGGACTTCTTCCCTCTCTCTCTTACGGTCCCAACAATCAACTCAAACATAGAATTGATGTTCACCTTCACTAGTCAATAACATGCTGTTAGTACACCAGGCACACAACCATACTCCAAGTAGATCTCCCTTCTCTTGCTGCCACCTGCAATTCAATAGACTTTACTCAACCTTGTAGATCTCCAAATGTGGCCCTGCACACCTGCTAACCAAGATCATACATATACGAAGAACCCTTCTGATTCTCCAAACCAGCACCCACACTTGGTACTGTGGAACTAGGAGGAACACACCATGCTCTCTTCTCTCAGAAGGAGCTTATTTAGCTCTCTTACTCTCTAACACAAGTTTACAATACAGCCCATGAGTCTATTATATAGATCTCATGGTTACAATAATTAGACATACTTAATTACAATAATTAGACTCGCAACTCTAAGACTAAAATAAGTCTTCACATGCAAACTACCTATCCAAAAATAGACTCTCCAAAATCCACATGCAAACTGCTTGTTCACACATAGGTTGCTGACATCAGCTCCTCCATGACCAATGTCAGCCGACTCATAACCAACATCGGTTGCTTTTGCACTGCACCATGACCGGTGTCGATTGATCAAATCGACATCAGTTTTCTTACAACTCATTTTGTAACTCTTTGCAACCTCTGCAACCTCTGTAACTCCTTCTATTTGCATCTTGGAGAAGCTTTTAGCTCCACAACCTAACAAATTGAGTCATTATAAGATGTATCAATCACAATCAAGTCCCTAAGGTACTTAAAGAATTTCATGATGGCCCATCAGGAGGACATTTCTTAACAAGACCCATGGCCATCAAGATAATGAGAGGGGGCTATTATTGTCCTAAATTATTCAAAGATGCCCATCAATGGATAAAGAACTACAAGAAGTGTGCTTACTTCATAGGTAAATAAATATTAGTAGCTTTTCCCCTTAAACCAATTCAAGTAGATCAATCATTTGCTCAATAGGGATTGGATTTCATTATTATGATCAATCCACCATCAAGTATAGGCCATAAATGGGTCCTTACAATAATAGACTATTTCACAAGATGGATTGAAGTAGTTACACTAAAAGATTTCATAAAGGCATCTATCCTAGAATTCATGGGTGGCATAGTCTCAAGGTTTGGTGTTCCCCACACCATTATCTTAGATAATGATAAAGCATTTAGGGGTACTCAAGTGAGTGAATTGAATGTAAAGTATAATGTATACCAAATTACTTCTTCCAATTATTACCCTTAGGGTAATGGCTTGGCTGAGTCTACCAATAAAAACCTCATAAGAATTATCATAAGAACAATGGAGGATAACCAAAGGACATGGCACACAAAGTTAAAATAAACATCGTGGGATGATAAGATCACCCCTAAAAGATCCATTGTTAACTCTCCATTCATGTTGGTATATAGAGGAGAATCTCAAGTTCATTGTCAATTGAGATACCATCTCTAGATCTCAATCACCAATTGGATTTGATTGATAATGATGAAATGACAGTAAGATTGGTTGAACTCATAGAACTAGAAGAAATCAAGAACTAATCAATGAACATCCTGGAAGCAAATTAGGCTCAAACAAAGAAGAATTTTAATAAAAAGGCATCTAATAGGAGATTTAATGAAGGAGATATGGTTCTCAAATGGGATGTAGACAAGACTAAACTAGGTAAGCACACCAAGTTTGATGTAATATGGAGTGATCCATAAATCATAACTCAGTGCAAAGGAGCTAATGAATTCTAGCTATCCAATCTTGATGGATCAAAACTACCTATCCTAGTCAATGTAATATACCTCAAATCTTTCTTTTGAGTTTGGAATTCATTCTAAAAAATAAAATTTTGCATATAATAGGATTATTTGTGTTTTCTAAAATAAGTTCTTTCACACAAGTCAACTAATTAGGAGTTTTTGTTTCCTTAGTTTGTTTTATTTTTCCCTTTTTTATTCTTGTTTAGGCAAATCTTAGTTGTATGCAATCATAAATGCATCATGTCTATAAATCAATCCTAACTTGGAGAAGATATATCATACCATACACTTTCTATTAGGGATATGTTAGATGATCAAGAACATGACCAATATAGGGATCTGCTAGACTCGATTAAGGGATATCTTATCACAAAACACAATGCTAGGGAGGGTTCCAAAGCCTCCATTAAAACACAATCACACAATAAACCTAAGGGAGTTATATGTTTTATATTTACTAAACTAATAACAAGTAAAGTAAAGTCTAATCTAGTGCTCACCAAAGCTTGTGGCACTAAGTGGGGGTTATAACTAATAAAAGTAAACATGCATAGAAGACATATATTCATGTTAATGTATACATGATCCTAATTCATGGAAGATAAGTATAAATTCATATATATCTACTCTTACAAAGGAATAAAAAAATTTAGGAATACTTACCTTTGAAGATGAACCCATCAAGCCTTCATCTCTCCCTTAGCCAAGGTGATTCATAAGAGGTTGTCTTGGTATATAAGGATGATAAAGACAAATCAGATCTAGTCTACACAACCTATCAATGCATCCAAAAGACTTCTCCATAAGATAAGACCTATATCTCTAAATAAAGTATGAAACCCCAAGCTTGTTGATCAAGTAGAATGGTGGATAATCAAATGCACAATAGCTCTTAATTTTTATTCTCTTCTCTCAATAATGGCAAAATGAACTTGTATATATAAGAAACTCTAACCCTAAACCCTTACAAAAATTCTAGCTAATAGGGTCAACCCAATCGACCTAATAATGTTTTGGACAATAGCCCATGCTGAAAATGAACTACACTGGCACTATGCGTTGATGATAAAAAAAATATAGGGTTAACCCAAATGACATAGTTTTAAAACTATTGAAGGGGATTTAGGCTAGGAAAGAAGTAAATAAAAGTGTAAAATTACTAGAGGAGGGTGCAATAGAGAATAACAATCTTAAGGATAAGTTTTTTAGGAGACAAGTGTGTAGATAAAAAGTGGTAAAAGGGAAAACAATCTTGTGAAGCACCAATGATCTACCCACCCCTTTCTTGGTACACCCTTTAAGGCATGCACTCAGAGAGATTGAGACTCGATGGGTTCATAAAAGATAAAAAGTGTCAGTAAGTGATAAATTTTTTAAAATATTATGTGTATACATATTCTCCACTCATATCATCATGTGACACATGATTACAACATGGGATGATGCTTTAGGAAATAGATTATGATAACACATAACACTAATACTAAGTAAAATGCAGTAAGAGAAAATAAGATAAATGAAAGGACATAATTGAAAAACACATACCTTTACTTACCTTAGTTTGTAGATAAATAAGTAGACTATAAGAGAAGTAAAGGCATCCAAATGTGAAGAATGTTAGGTGAACCTATAGAAGTTAGTGCAAAAAATAGCCAAAAATTTAAAAAAATGGAAAATAGGCATATAGTAATGGAAAATATTCTCTACATCATCATGATTCTAGAACATTTTACGGTTTAAAAAAGGGATTAGTAGAAACAAAGATATATCCAAAATAAGGAATCTCACAAAAAATATTAAAAGGTTGAGATTTTTGAAAAATAAGTTTAAATAAGGTCAAAGGGAAATCATTTGTTATTTTTGACTTGTGAAGGAGAGAAAAAGAGCTCTAAGAGACCAAATGAGCTAGGATGGTGAGGAGACAATATGGGAGATAAGAGGGACTCCCTACGGTAGTTTCAAGTGCAACACAGGTAGGCAATTGATAATATCAAACTAGTTTTTATATATTTTATTAAAATTAAGTGTTTTTTAGAAATTCATAATTTAGAGTAATTCTAGGAATTAAAATGAACACAAAAAAGTTTCTAGGGGTAGGAAAAACCAAGTAAGGAAGTGGGTTTGAAGGAATTGGTGTAATAACTACTGGAAGGCATTTATTACTGAAAATGTAAGTGGTCAGTAATCAAAAATAACTAAGTCGACCTAGTTGACCTAGTAGGCTGAAATTTTTCAAAATCCACACGATTGACTTAGTATGTATATGCCAATGTAGTATGTTTTCCAAACTGTTGACTTATTATATTACTATCGACCTAGTATAAAAATCCACTCTATTGACTTAGTACTAAGAGGGGAAAAATTAAAGGGTTGACTTAGTTTGTTAATTTAACCTAATCAAAATAAGGAAATTTTGGTCAACCTAGTGTTTGACTAAAGGACCAAAATAGTACAAAAATGCTTGAAATAGGCTAAAAGAGTACTAAAAAGGCCCATATTGGCTGACTAAGGGATAAAAGGGCTGAGTAGGCTAAAAATAGGTTGAATTCATTAATGAATAGATTAAAGTAGATTAGGCTTGTGTTGTCAATCAGACCTACACCATTATGAAGGTAGTTTTGAGCCTTCACAGTCTACTTAAACATGGGAACAATCCTAGGTTGTGGATGACCTAATAAGTGGATTTAATCTCTAGATTATAAGTACTAGATCCCTTTGGTGTATCAATTAGGACCTTTTCTCTACGCTACAAAATGATAGGAAAAGACAAAAAAAATTGAATGGAAATCCTATCTAATGATGGTGATACACCTATATTTTTGATTGACCCACTCAATTAGAGCTCCTAAACCATTCATTTAGATAGGAATAAGGCTAAACTTTCAACTCCAAGTGACCAATATGCTTAAATATTTCACAAAAAGGTTTGATCTAGTGTCTAAAACTTGAGAGAAATGAAAGAATAGGCTTGATTGAAAGCACTAATCAGCCAATTACATCCACTAAAATTCTACCCAAAAGAAACTTAAACATAAAGCATGACTTGCATAATTTGACCAGCTAGTAACTAGGTAGGAATCAAGACTTGAAAAGGAAGAAAACTTTATCATTTATGCAAATGAATGACATAAATATACTATACTAGTAGCTAGAATCTAAAAATAACAATCCTTCTATTAATCTGAAAAAGGTTACAACTCAATCTTTGGTAGAATTTTGTCTTGCCAAACAAGGGATACAATTCAAGGATGAAAAGCCAACTTATATAGAAAAATACACAATAACCAAAGAGGTTGGCACTAAAAATAGAGATGGATTCAAGTCTCACATTAACCAAGCCCAATTTCTATTATGCCAAGATAACAAAGCCTTCTAAATTTGTCTTTTCTTTTCTTTTGTCTTGTATAAAAACTCCTTGGCATTGAAAATGGATGGTGGGACTATTTTGGACTAATTTGTTCCATACATAGAAAGCTATGCCAATCTATAAATAAAGAACTTTGCTTGAACTACTTGAAACAAGAGAACAATATCCTTTATATGAAATCAATGCTAATACTAAACTTATAATTCTATTTGAACTATTAGAACATTGAAATCTTTGGATTGCATGAAAACTAAAGAGAATCATGATCTTGACAAATAGTCAAATGAAGCTTTGACCAACTAAAAATAGCCTTTCACTGTTAAGTTCCTCAAGTCTTTCATTTATTTGAGTCTCTATTCTAGAAATGAAAGAGTCATACATGTCTTGCATTGATTTGATTATTTTTTTAATTATTTGGTGTTCTTTTTTATGCAGTCTCAGACTATAGATCTTCCTATAGATGTAAAAAATGATATCTTTATTGATCTTTGCATGTTCTTATATATAACCTTTGGCATTCATTTTCTAGTTTATTTGCTCCATTTATTCCTATAGACTTTTCTTCTATCTATTTATCTTGAGCTCCTCTTAGATTTTCTTTCTTTTTATCTATTTCTTTGGATAAAAGTCTAAAGGAATTCTATTTCCATGGGCTTTTCATTCATCCTTTCCTTTGGCTTATCTCCTTGTCCAAGTCTCCCAAAGGGATTCTTTCAGATAATTTATTCGAAGGAATTCCTTCAAACTTATGTCCATGACCTTTCTTCTACCCCTTTGCAAACGTCTTACCCTTGTTTTAAAACTTCCAAAGGAATACCTTTAGATAATTTGTTTGAAGGAATTCTTTTATACAATTGTTCATGTATTTCTCTTTTTCCCAAGAATAAATTATCTAAAAGAATTATCTCAGGATTTAGACAAGTGTCATTCCTACTCTTGAACAATTCCTTCGAATAATTTTTTTGAAGGAAATATCCCTTTTGGACTTCTTGTAATTGCCTTTGTTTCATGAAGTGCCCTTCAAGATTTTTGTAAATGGTCTCTTCCAAATAATAAGTAATCCTTCAGCTTTTTTGTTTTGAAATTTCTTGAAGGGCACATACCTTTCAGGATTCTTGCAATGAACCTTCAAACTATGCCTTTGAGCTTTCTTTAAGGGTAAAAACCCTTAAAGATTTTTGTAATGTACCTTCCCAAAGGGCACATACCCTTTAAGATTCTTGTAATGGACCATTTCCTTTCCTTCAGATAAATTGTCCAAAGGATTTGAACCTTTCTTTCCCAAAAGCTTTCTTCTAAAGGAATTCTTTCGAACAATTTATCTAAATAAATTCCTTCAAACTTTTGTAAAGTCTTTTTCCTTTCTGGCATGCCCTTTTGGCTTATAAAAATGGTCCTTCAGCATTCTTGTGATGAACTTTCCCAAAGGGTTGGTACCCTTTGAGATTATTGTAATGTCCCTTCAGACTTTGAAGACTGCCCCTCAAAATGTGCCTTTCAAACTTATTTCAAAGGTCAACATACCCTTCAGGTTTTCACAAAAGACCACTTCGATAAAATGAGGTGAAATTTCCTAAAGGATAGATACCCTTTGGGTTTCTTGTCTTGGGTCCTTCAAAAGTAAAGTACACTTTGAAACAACTGTAGAGTACCCTTCTCATATTTCCTTTGGACAAAAAGTCCAAAGAAATTCTATCTTAAGCTTCTTCAAAGTATCCCCTCAAAATGGTCATCTTTCCCTTATTTAAAAGGCATGTTTAAGCAAAGTTTTAAATGATAGAGGTTGTAATTTTGACCTGTAGGGTCAAAATTGTCAACATTTTGGTGACTCAGCTAGGAAGCATGCCTATTATGCTTGAGAACTCAGACCATAAATATGATATTGAACTCACAAAAAAATGGTAAACCTAGTCCATGACTAAAAATCTCTTTTGACCAAACATGAAGTAACCTTCATCCTCTAAAATAGAAGGGAAACACAAAATAGGAAAGCTAACTAACAAAGAAAATGTGAAAACAAGCACTTATTAGAACAAAATAGAATGAAACTACTATGCATGAATAACACTTGAAGGAAATCAAAACGACTATGTATAAGGAGCTTTGCTCTTTAATAACAATGTTTCAGATGTATCCCATTGATTGGGATTGGAAGCTCTTGACAATCCAACTTTGTAAGTTGGAAAGCATTATGGGATTTAAAGCTAGAAATTATGTATGGGCCACTCCAAAGAGAATCAAAATTGGTGTGCCTTCCTAGTTTAGCTCTATCCTCATCCCACTTAAGGACCAAATCTCCTTCCTTGAAACTTCATAAAGAAGTTCCCTTGTCAAAAGTTCTCTTTACTTGTGTTTGATGAATTTATATGGCTAGCATGGACTGATTTCTTGTCTCTTCCAACTTCATAAGCTTAACATACCTAATATCTATAGGCTCATTCTCCAACAAATCAAGCTGATGCATTAGTTCGAAAGTAAGAAATTCAAGAGAAATGGGTAATCTTGCTTCCTTACCATATACCAGCTTGTATGGAGAGTTGGCTATTGATCTTTTGTAGGTGATCCTATCAACCCATAGAGTTGACTTCAACTTGAGATTCCATGACCTCTAATTGTCTTTAATAGTCCTTCTTATGATCCTCAAAAGGTTCTTATTCGTAGATTCAATAAGGCCATTACCTTGTGGATAATAGTTTGATAAAGTTCTAAGGTAAATTCCATGTTGGACAGCCCATTGGCTGATCCTAGATCCCATAAAAACCATTGCATTATCAGAAATAATAGTATAAGGAACTCCAAATCTAGTAAGCAAACCTTCATAGAAATCAAGAACATTAGTTTCATTTTCTTCTTTCAATGTTATTACTTTTTTCAACAAGTGAAGTAATATATAGCTGTTAGAATCCATTTATGCCCTAAACTTAAAGAAAGATTAATGAGGGTAATAAATTCCAATCCCCATTGGATAAAGGGTTGATCCACCACAATTGGATGAAGATGTAAGGTTATAATCTTGACTTTCCCTACAAACATAGCACACTATTTACACTTTCTAACCCATGCATGGTAATCACCAAATATACTAGGCCAATAGTACTGACCTCTCATAATCTTAAGAGTTGTAGTTCTTGTGGAAAAATGTCCTCCACCATGTCCATCATGGAATTCTTCAATTAGTTGTGAAGGCTATCTTAAATTAGTCTTCTTCTTTGACCAAAATATAATTGTAGCCACTATATCCATCCAAAAAATAAAACCTCTTTGAACCTACAACAAGCTATAAAATTTGTTCCATTTATGGTAATGGATAGTGATCTTTAAGTGAAGACATGTTCAAATCATGAAATTCAACACATAAATGAATCTCACCATTTTTATTTCAAACCTAAACAAGATTTGCCACCCAAGTTGAGTTATTGATTAGAAATATAATTTCTAATTCTATGATCTTGTGAAACTCATCTCTCATTAAAGGCTCAAGCTTTGGATTTGTGGGCCTTTGTCTTTATCTCACTAGTTTAGTTTCCTCCTCTAACTCAATAGTGTGTTGAGTCAAACTTGGATCAAAACCTTTGAGATAACTATACTACCATACAAATATATCATCAAAACTTGTGCATAACTCAATGAAATCTTTCTTTTGTGAAGGAGTGCATACCTTACCCAATTTAAAAACCTTACCAGCTACAATATCTACATTGGCATAGTTCTCTTCCTTTATTGACAAGGATGACTTCTCTTTCCTTAGCTCATCCTCTCTAATGAAAATGTTCTCAAGTTGACCAGTCTTTTGGGTAGCTTATTTGTTTTTAATTTCACAATCTGATCACCATACTACTATAAGTGCTTTGACTAGTTTCTTGAAGAAAACTCAGCCTCTTCTTGCAAGAATCTCATGATTTGTTGTCATCTTTGAAAACCTGCCAATTCTCATGATTATCTGCAATAGAAGGTCTTGAAACCACCTTTATATGTGACTAAATTTTTTAATTTTTTACATCAACTAGAATACCAAATTATGCCCTAATAGCATCCAACCTATCATCATGTTTATTCTTATCTCTTGGTATTACCTGAATGTTAAAAGCCTAAAAATCTTCAAGTAAATCCCAAATTCTATGCTTGAAATATTTAAGCAACAAATTTTTTCATACATTCAACCCTTTTACTTGGTGGACTACAATCTCACTATCTCTAAAAACTTGAAAGAAATTGACTTTCATCTTCCTAGCCTATTGCAAATCATGAACTAGTGCTTCATACTCATCAACATTATTTGAATAGCCAAACTAAAATTTAATAAAAGAGAAATACTTTGTTTTTTTGGAGAAACCAACATCATTCCATCTCTGGATCCATGATTATTCCTTGATCAATCAAAGTACAATTTCCATAAACCTTCATTAGGCTCATTTTCTTTGACCATCGATAGAATTGGTGCATCAGTTTCATGAAAGCAATACACACCAAGACCTTCTTCTTCAATTATCTTATAAAGATCCTAATCATGAAAGGTAGAATCCCACTCATCAAAAGACAAATCTAGAACTCCATCCAAAGGTTATTCCTTTTCTACATCACTAATTTCTAACACATCATCTGAGATGATATAGTTAGTATTCACAACACTTGGTGTATATGTCTCCATATGAAAATGTGTAATAGGCTTAGAATTAATTATTACATTGGTACCATACATAGTTTTGAAAAAAAAATAAGTCCAATCAATTAATAAATATCCCCCAATTTTTGAGGTGAAATCCCTTGAAAGGCACATAGCAAATTAGGGAGGCAAGTCTACCACAACAACATCCTATTAAATAGTAATATTGGGACATGCATGTAATGTAAATTTCATATCCTCAATGATGCCTACCATATTTTTTGGTGACACATCCAATTTTAATAATCCTTTAGTAGTTGGCTTATACACAAGTCCAATCTTGTCTATAATCTTTTTAGGCATGACTATACTACTAGCTCCACTATCCACAATACAAATATGAACCAAAGTATCACCTACTATCAAATAAAGGTAAAAATGAGGATTTTTATTTTATTTTACCTCATTTTTTTCTACCTTTTCCATCTTATTTTCTTGTTATACATGTTGCTTATTTAGTTGATCTGAATTAGCCAAGACAGCCCCTTCTTTCTCAACCAGTTTTGGAGACAATTCAAGAGCTAAAAGATTTTAGATGAGATTATATTTTTTTATTGGAATAGAAAGAGAATTCCACATGATAATGATAATTTTAGAATTACTCATATGATCTACAATACTGAAATGAGATCCACTAACCTTTGGTTATACTTTCTAAAGCACTGACTATTCACAAACTAGAGGTAGTTGATGAACCTTACTAACCTTTATATTCTAATTTTTCTATGCTATAGGGATATAAATTTACTCTTTTGTACTCTTAAAAATAACCTTAGGAGTATTTAAATCATTGGTCACCTCTTAAGCCTCTTCAATGGCTCTTCTTTTAGCTCTAGTTATAGTTGTAACTTGACCACTTGATTTTTTAGTTTCAACACCTTGAGTAAAAGCAACATGATCATCTACTTGACAATTTAAATTAATGGCATTAGGCTACCCTTGAACTTGATGAATCCCTCCTTGTGATTCCAAACTAGTATCTTGGTAATAACCTCCTTGAAAAGAAAACTCTTCTTGTGTCATTCATGGCATAATGATATTATGTGATACCAAGGCTTGGTTTTGAGCATCATTGAGATTTGAGGGCTACCAACCTGAATCCTACTTCATGTTGTTTTAAGATGGGCTAGGAATAATATCCTTTGAAGTGGTAGGAACATTAGGATCAAGAGTACCATATGGCTTAGCTGGAGTTATGGCTCCTTATGCTTTATATGGTGGTTTATTCTCTCTAAAACCCTGATAAGGAAGCCTTTGATCTTTGAAGGGTTGATAGGTGTTCTGATTTTGTTGTTGATAAGGTCTATTAGAGTAAAAATTTTGCCTCTTAAGTTGTACTATTTCATTCCCAAAGGACTGTGGCAAATTTTTCAACTCTCCTATCTCACTAGCTTGACTAGTAGGGGCTATAATTTGAGCTTGAGGTGGTGGAATAGGAGCCAAAGATGGAACTTGAGGGGCTGGTATAGAACTTATTTATAGAAATATAGGTATTGGATGTCTTGGATAAATCTTACCATCTTGTATCAAACTATTTTTTTCCCTTATTACAATCTCATAAGCATCTGGTAAGGTAGTACTACCCATTTACTATATCATCACACTAATGTTAGAATTAAGGGCTTTTAAATAGTACAAAAATGCATATTCATAGGATGGCCTTATCAACATAGGCATTTTGGTCCATGTCTTTTGAAATTTGAGGTTAAAATTAGACATAAACTCATGAGGATCCCTTATTATGGTGGTTAATTGCTTAACTAAAGATAGGTGATCAGATTTGTCCTCAAATTAATTAACTAAGGCTGCACCTAATTCATCCTAAGTAGAGATGGAATTAAGTTGCATATTTCTATACCACTACAATGTTTTTCCTTTGAAGGAGGCAACCAACAATCTAATAGCAACATTATCCTCAACCATATTATGGACTGAATAGAGATTAACAACATCTTAGATATGCTCAATAGGGGTTGTTTGATTGTTTCCTAAGAAGAATGGGATACTCTTGAGTTATTACACTAGAATTTCATCAAATTGGGATAAATTAAGTGGGTTGCCTCTATTGAATGGAGTGAAAACATGATTTTTGAGGACCATTTAGGTAATGGGGATTGTAGTGCTTAGAATAATAGGCTGGCTAGGAGGTAAATACTATTTTTGAGGATATGGTTTTGTCCTTCTAAATCTTGATCTTTTGTATGATAAAAATTCAAAAGGATTACCTTTGGTTACTAACTTCTAGTAACCTTAGGCATGAATGAATTCCCTGAAAGATGCTATAAGCTCTGAAACTAGATGATATCTTCTTTTGCTATAAAATTTCTTCAGCTATGTAAAGAATTTCTTTGTGGTCCGATCGGGTGTGCCAAAAACTATTATCAATAAAACCTACACCCTTAAGAAGGTAGTTTTAATCCTTCATAGTCTGATAAAACATGGAAATAATCCTAGGTTATGGGTGACCTAATCAGTGGATTGAATCTCTAGCTTATAAGGGCTATCTTCCTTTAGTGTATCAATTAGGACCTTTGCTCTACACTACAAATTGTCAAGAAAAGAGAGAAAAAATTGACCAAAAATCTTATCTAATGATGGTGATACACATATATTTTAAATTTATCCACTCAATTAAAGCTCCTAAGTCACTAATTTAGATAATAATAAGGCTAAACTTTCAACTCCAATTGACCAATATGCATAAATATTTCATGAAAAGGTTTGATCTAGTAACTAAAACTTGAGGGAAATGAAAGAATAGGCCTAATTGAAGGCACTAATCAGCCACTTGCATCCACTAAAATTTTAGCCAAAAGACACTTAAACATAGAACATGACTTGCATAATTTGACCATCTGGTAACTAGGTAAGAATCAAGACTTGACAAGGAAGAAAACTCTATCACTTATGTAAATCAATGACATAAATACATTATACTAGTAGCTAAAATCCAAAAACCACAATCCTTATATTAATCTAAAAAAGGTTACAACTTAGTCTTTGGTAGAATTTTGTCTTGCCAAAAGAGGGATACAATTCAATGCTAAAAATCCAACTTATATATAAAAATGCATGATAGCCAAAGAGGTTGGCATTGAAAATAGAGAGGAAGTCAAGTCTCACATTAACCAAGTCTAATTTTTATTATGCCAAAATAACAAAGCCTTCTAAATTTATCTTTTCTTATCTTTTGTCTTGCATGAAAACTCCTTGGCATTTAAAATGGATGGTGGGCTTATTTTGGATTAATCTGTTCCATACATGGAAAGCTACACCAATCTCTGAATAAAGAACTTGGCTTGAACTGCTTGAAATAAGAGAACAATCTCCTTTGCATGAAATCAATGCTAGTGTTGAACTTAGAATTTTGTTTGAACTACTGGACCATTAAAATCTTTGGATTTCATGAAAACTAAGGAGAAGCATGATCTCAAAAGATAGTCAACTAAAACTTTGACCAACTAAAAATAGCCTTTCATTGTTAAGTTCCTTGAGCCTTTCATGAATTCAAGTCTTTATTTTAGAATTGAAAGAGTCATGCATGTCTTAGACTGATTTGATTATTTTGTTTATTATTTTGCATTCCTTTTGTTGTAGTCTTGAACTATAGATCTTCTTATAGATGGAAAAAATGATATCTTTATTGTCTTTCCATGTTCCTGCATGTACCCTTTGACATTCATTTTCTAGTTTATTTACTCTATTTATTCCTATGGACTTTTCCTTTGTCTATTTTTCTTAGGATCCTCTTGGATTTTATTTTTTTCTATCTATCTCCTTAGACAAAAATATGAAGGAATTATATTTCCATGGGCTTTTCATTCAGCTTATCTCTTTGTCCAAGTCTCTCGAAGGAATTCTTTCAGACAATTTATCTGAAGGAATTCCTTCGAACTTGTATCCATGACCTTTCTTCTACCCCTTTACAAATGTCTTACCCTTTTTTTAAAACTTTTGAAGGAATTCCTTCAAAAAATTTGTCTACAAGAATTCCTTTGGAAAACTTTTCATGTATTTCTCTTTTTCTCATAGATAATTTATCCATGAGAATTCTTTCAGGCTTTAGACAAGTGTCATTCCTACTCTCAAACAATTCTTTCAGTCAAAAATTATGAAGGAACTGTCCCTTTTAGACTTCTTGTAATTGCCTTTATTCCACGAAGTGCCCTTTGAGCTTGTTGTAAATGGTCTCTTCTAAATGGTCCCTTCGAGCCTTTACTTTTTTATTTCAAACTTTCCCAAAGGGCACATACCCTTCAAGATTCTTATAATAAACCTTCAAACTATACCTTTGAGCTTTCCTAAAGGGCAAATACCCTTTAGGATTATTGTAATGTACCTTCTTGAAGGGCACATACCCTTCGAGATTCTTTTAATGGACCATTTCCTTTCCTTTGAATAAAATGTCCGAAGGATTTAAACCTTTCTTTCTCACAAGATTTCTTCTCAAGGAATTCTTTCAAAGAATTTGTCCAAAGAAATTCCTTCAAACTTTTGTAAAGTCCTTTTCCTTTTTGACATGCCCTTTAGGCTTATAAAAATGGTCCTTCGACATTCTTGTGATGAACTTTCTCGAAGGGTTGGTACCCTTCAGGATTCTTGTAATGTCCCTTTAGACTTTGAGGACTGTCCCTCAAAATGTGCCTTTTAAACTTATTATAAAGGTAAATATTACCTTTGATTTTTCACAAAGGGCCACTTCAAGAAAATGAGGTAAAATTTCCCAAAGGGCAGATACCCTTCGGGTTTCTTATCTTGGGTCCTTCTTCTAAAGGAAAGTATACTTTGGAATAACTGTAGAGTACCGTTCTTCTCCTATTTCCTTTGAACAAAAAGTTTGAAGAGATTGTCTTAAGCTTCTTTAAATTATCCCCTCAAAATGGTCCTCTTCCCCTTCTTCAAAAGGCATGTTTAATCAAATGTTTGAATGATAGAGGTTAAAATTTTGACCTATAGGGTCAAAATTGTCAACAACTTGAATTTATTAAAATTTGAAAAGATTGTATTTTAATTATAAATGACATGGAGGATATAATACATCTTTTATTATTTTATGGTTACATGGATGGCCCAAATTTTGGCATTTAGTGGATACAGTATGAATCCCTACCTTATTAGAGTGATTCTCTATTAGAGATCAAGCCAAATTGATTGATTTAGGTTTAGGAGGTATTGTGGAGATGTGTAGGATTCTACTGAGTTCAAATTATTAGTCATGTTCCTCAGAGCCTAGAAATAATTGACTAAAATGTTTAGGTAGGAGGTGGAGGGGGATACCATAGAGGTGGGTATCACCTTAGAGGATTTCCATTCTATCTTAAGATTACCTATACTAGGTACACTCATAGTTATGGGACTATCAGATAGCAAGGAGGAGAGGAGAGCCTTAGCCATATGGGAGATGGGCTCAAAGAGGATATACCCTAGTTTGAGAGTTAGTTTATTCAATTTTTATACTTTATAGATTCCAAACATCTAGAAGGTGGTGATAAGACTTTTGACAGCATGGGTGTTGTGTCATAAGTTAGATAGTAAGGTACCACTATTTATGATAGCCTTATGTTAGATGATATTAGAGTGTGGGGGGTTATATGACTTAGGTTTTATCATTTGGGTATAGCTTTTGCATGACATGTATGGGGTGTTGTATAGAGGGTAGAAGTCAATAGGACCCATTATATTGTTGACCACATGGATATATGAGAGGTTCCCTATGTATTAGCTGACTGGGTTGCCCCATGTGGTCGATGATAGGTTTTCTCAAGTACAAAAGTGGTGTCAAGATTAGGTAGCATGGGTCATTCTCTATGTGTCATCACTATAGATGGTGAGGCAAGCAGATATTATATGGTATCTTTAATGGCACATTGTTATAGTGTGGCTGAGATGGGAGATAATGGCACTAGTATTAGCACAGATAGATATTACCATCCACTATACTTAGTGGATAGAGATGCATCTAGTGGTATGGGTACTAGGATAGATAAGACATCCTCATCTAGTGGTGCTAATAGTGGTGCCCACATTTTAGGCTTGACATGTGAGAGAGATGAGGGGGAGAGGAGGATTAAGGCCACCACTTACTAGGCCAATGATCAGACTCCATCATGACAGACATGGATAGGTTAGTCATGATGGGCAGCTAAGGGAGAGGAAGTAGATGTAAAGGTAGGAGTACCAAAGGTACCACTACCAAAACCATAGATAGAGGAGTAGTGACTACTATAGACATAGTGTCGATGGAGGTAGGATTAATAGGATAGAGTAGAGATAGTAGTCATCCCAAATGACCCATCAAGTAGGCTAAGATAGAGTTGGGTGATAGAGAAATCACTCAGGCATATCCTAAGGTGGGCATGAGTGGTGAATCTAGGATTTTTTTTGGGTGGTGACCTATAGATGAGGTTCTTGGAGGAAACACTAATTGGAAGACTATGTTTAGAGGTTTCATATATGTTGATATGGTGGTAGGTGACACACAACTAGGTAATAAAAGATAGTTAAATTTTGAATGAGTTATTTGAGATAAAGTATAGATAAATAGATTTTGAGATATTTTAGTGATATAATATCTATTTATTTAGCATTTTTTAGATTTTTCCAATGAGGAGGAGAACATATAGGGGTCCCTAGTGATGGGATCACTCCATGATATCTCAAATAAGGCATTGATTCCATATGACCTTGTCACACTAGAAGATCCCATGATACCATCTTCCCTAGCTTAGGTGAGTTGGTTTAGACTAGTAGGAGAGGATATGAGTTAGTTATAGGTGCACATAGAGTGTATGTATCCACTATCAGGGGTGAGTGCAAGAGAGGCATATGTGTGGTAGGCCTTGGATTAGGAGAGATTCACACATCTAGCTACCATGACACATATGGGATATGTACAGGCCTAGGATAGAGAAGCACATCTAGTAACCTTGACCCAGTTAGGATAGGTATAGGCATGTATGGATCATATATAGGGGTAGGTATCAGGATTGAGATCTTAGATAGCCTATTTACAATGTTCTATTTAAAAGATTCAGACTGAGGCATCTATGTGTACTGTGGCTAGGCCATGAGATAGGCATGATGGGGCCTAGCCATAGAGCTAGAGCTTTGTATATGGTTGTATTTTTTCATTAAAACTCATGATATATATATATATATATATATATATATATATATATATATATATATATATATATATATATATATATATATATATATATCATTTTGGTAGTTTGGATGTTGATTTTATGTGTTTACATTATGGTTATGGTTATGGATGCTTGGATATATTTCTTTCTAACACATGTATTTATATTTTTGTTGTATATGATTATAGAGCTATCACTAATGTCATGGTGATGTCAAGGTGATGTCATCGACATGTCCTAGTGAGTGGATGAAGTGCTTTGATAGTCTAAGTAATAATGACAAAGTGTGTAATGTGTTTGTCCTAAGTGTGCTTAAAGGAGGCTTGGTTGATCTTCAATTTTGGAATAATTATAGATGTTCAAGGATGACTATGGTGATTGGATCATGTGAAATAGGTCCCTAATATGTTATCTATTCTTTGAGATCTTGTGTGCATAAGTGGAATTCATTTGGTTATCCATAGTTATCATCTAAATAGTTTAGGTCTAGTGGTTAAAAATTTGAGTAGGCAATTTGTTAATGTAACCATTGCTATGTGTAAATGAGTCAATAAAAGTTGGTCATCTAGTTGTGATCAAATTATTCCCTAGTTGTTATACACTAAATCTCAAGTCATGCATTGAAGTGAAGTCAAATATATGAGGGTGCAAAGTTAGCTACTTAGACAGAATTCACTATGTTCCCATAGCTAAATTTGCAAAAGGGTTCAAGTAGAGTTGATTAATCATGTTGATGAGGTTAGAATTCACATGCATGGAGGTGTCAAGATAAAATGATCATATGGGTTTGTTCATTTTTATTCCTAGTTTATTTTCACTAATTTTTAGATCATGCGATACAGTGCATCAAGAGATATGCATATGCAAAATTGGGCTCCCAGGTAGTTTGACTATGTTTTTCCATACTTAGACAAATTTTCATGTGATAAGAAAATATGAGTAGGCATTTTTTTGATGTTATATCTTTCACATGTGAAGGTATCAAGAGAAATTGATCATATGGGTTTATTCAGTTTTGATCCTAGTTCATTTGTGCTAAATTTGATATCATGCATTAAAGTGTAGAAAACATTATGTAGGAGTAAATTTGGTATCCTAGATAGGTTTTAACATAGTGGGATCTATAACAAAAATAAATTTAGAATACATTTTAATGGCATTATATCTTACACGCACGAGGATTCTAGAAGCTATTTGTTATATGGTTAGATTCTCCTAGTGAGGAGATCATCTGGTCTAAATTTGAGATCATGTTTATAAGAATAGAAGAAGTTATTAATGTTCAAAAATGGATATTCAAGCATATTGAAAGGGTCCCCATAGTCATTTCTATATAAGTTAAATTTTGAGAAAGATTGATGATGTGCATTACCCCAAGAAGTCAAGATGTAGTGAGATGAGGACAGGTGCATGATGTTTAACGATTGAGAAAAGGTATAAGATAAAGATATAATGGTGAGTAAGAATTTGTACAGATTAATCAAATGATGAGCATTGATCATTTAAGACTTGGTTGATTCATAGAGATTGATAGAGTGTGTTGAGTCAACATTTCAAGATTACATGAGATGAGGTCAAAATGATTGAGATTTAATGTCTAGCATTGGCAGACTATGTTTTGAAGATCTAACAAGATCGATAGTGTGTATTTTATCTAAGATGAGAGGACAAAATATTTGATCATTATGTTTGAAGATGAACTGTGATCATTTGAATTCAAATATTTGAATTTAATAAAGGGAAAAACTAGAGCTCTGTATTTTATCCATATCTTTCAATAAAATTCAAATTTGTTGGTGTTGTAAAAAGAAAAGTGGTAAGGACTCCAAGGCCCTTCTATATATAGATTTTAAGATTTGAAAGTAAGTATATTTAAATATTGTCAACCAAGAATTTTAGTATGTATTCATGCTTGTTTTGAAAATGACCTGAGAAGAGTATTTGAGCTTACATAGATACTATTTCGATGCATCTTGACAAATTCATTATTAGAGAGTGATGTAGACTCATTGAGGATGCTCTTTGAGTATTTTAGAGGTGTGATCAATCTATCTTGAGTATGAACAATGCTTAATAATTTGACTATTTGTTTAGTAATGGTGTTCCTATGTATAAGGTCTTTGTTTGAGTTATTTGAGCATATGCATAGGTGAGCTAAGTTGATTGTGATCATTTGAGGATGTCTAAGAGGACATAAGGAGTGGACCCATGTATATGAAAGTGGTCATGTGTTCTTGTTTTGTTTTATGGTGTGATAAATGGGTGAATAGGTTTCCATGAGACCTATAAGAGATACAAGGGTCTTATTAAAAGGTATAATTGATTAAAGGTGACCCATAGATGCTATAGCTGACCTATGAAATTGTATTAAGCCATGTCTTCATGTGAAATATGCATTAATATCTAAGGCATGCCTAATGTCCAACCAAGGTTTTAATTATCAATTATGATTTATAAATAGTGAAATAAAATATGGTGATTTATAGATATTGGAGTGAGACTGTGTGGAAGATTTGTGAGATTTGAGAAGTGAAGGATAGGTAGTGTACCTATTGGTTGAGTTAATGGAAAGAATACTTTTTTGACTATGTGTATGATCTATAGTTCATGTTCCTAATGATAGGATAGTGTTATTGAAGTTAAAATTTTTGTGAAGAGATTTGAGTGTGCATATGAGGACTATCTGAGTAAAGGCGAGAGATTATGGCAGGCCTATGTGAGAGGCTTATTTGAAAAAAAAGAGAGTTTGTGTAGGGGTCAGATAATCAGAGGTCCATCATCAAGTGTTAAAGACGTTAGTTCTAAGGTGGAAGTGTTATTTTCAAGGAGGGTTTAAAGGACTTGATCTTCCTTGGGGTAGTTGCTCCTTATGAAATAGGGTTTCACTAACGACCTTTGATCAGAATGACTTGATCAATGTTATAGGTTAGAAGGAATTGATCAAAGGTTCCTAATCAGAAGAAATTGATCAATATCTTATTTTTTATCATCTTATAGGACATTAGTCCATGTGTTTATAGGCTTGAGAGTGGGTTTTATTCCCCAAGAGCATTCCTCATATATATATCTTGTGTTGTGTATGTGATCTTGCATTATGTTCATTATTCAATGCTATGAATGATTTGTATGTTGCATGAATGATTAAATTGAATGCTTAAATATTTTCAATAATTTGGAAATTGAATTGGATTGTTTGACACCAATGATTCACCCCCCTTTCAGTGGATTATACCTCTAACAATTGGTTTTAGAGTGACGTCCTTTGGTAAAATCTTGACATCTTGAAGGTGATCCAAGGTACAATTGATAGTCAAATTATGTAGGGTGGTTTCTCTACTAAGTAAGTACCATTATTCAATGGATCCAATTATGTTTTTTGGAGTGCTATGATGAGGACATACATTTTGTCCCTAGGGTTTGATGTATGGCAATCTATTTTGGATGGTTATGTTTCTCTTATTATTCCTCCATCTAGTATTGTAGATAAAAATTTGTTTGAGAACAACTCTAAAGCAATGAATGCCATCACTTTTAGTCTTATAGAAATTGAGTTCAAAAAAGTAATTCATTACACATCTACCAAGGAAATATGGTATAAATTGAAGACTATTTTTTGAGGAGATTCAAAGGTTAAGCTTGCTAAGTTGAAAACTCATAGAAGATAATTTAAAAGTCTCAAGATGAACAAATAAGATACTGTGGCATCTTTTCTATAGAGATTTGATGAGAATGTGAATATCATTAGAGGTCTTGGATAGAATCTTGAAGAGACTACTATTGTTCAAAAGTTATTAAGGTCTCTATCCCCCAAGTTTGATTTGAGAATATTTGATATATAATAGATTCATGACTTTACTCAGTTGAAGATGGATCAATTGCATGGCACCCTTATTTCCTATGAGATGAGGAAGAATGATGATATACCACCAAAGAAGGAAGTAAATTTCAAGACTAAAATGAAGACAAAGAAGAAGTTTCAAGGTAAGAAACTCAAGGAGGATGACATTTTTGATATAGGTGAGGATGAACTAATTGCTTTGATTTCAAGTAAATTGAGAACAAGTTCAGACAAGTATAAAGGTAAGCTACCCCTCAAATGCTTTAATTGTGGTAAGATAGGACATTTTGCTAATAAGTTCCCTCATAAATATATTAATGATGATGATGAAGAGCATGATGAAGGTCATGATGATTGAAAGAGATATTTTAGGTCTGATAAAATAAAAAATGGATTCAGAAGGTTTGATAACAAGAAGTACTTCAAATACAAGAAGAGTCTTTACACCAAAGAAGGTTGCAGCTCATCAAATGAGAGTGAAGATAGTGACTAAAAATATGATCATGAGGATGATTATTTTGTTAAAGATGAAGCTTTGATTATGGCTAATGAATGATTTTTCTAATATCAAAAGGAGTCTACTTGGAGTGATTTAGATGATGATGATGAATATGAGGTGGACTATGAGACTACTTTGACTAATGCTCATGAAGAACTGAAGATTGTGAAAAGGATCAATAAGAAGATGAAATCTAAAATCAAGGAATTTGAGGAGAAATTATGTGTGTTTCAGGAAAGAATGGATGAAGATGCCAAAGAGCATGTAGATATAGTTAAGAATCTCAGTGGTCAATTGGAAATTTTATCTACAATACTAAAATCTAAAGAAGATGAATGTGCAAGGTATATAATTGAAAATGAGTCATTGAAATATAAGTTAAATAAGGTATCTAGTAAGGTAATTTCATTTGTGAGATTTGAAAAGATCTCATTTTATCTAGATAATATTCTAAATGATGAAAAACATGCAAGTGATAAGACTAGTCTTGGATACAAAGAAGAACTAAAGACTAAAACTCAAGATAAGATAAAGACTAATGTGAACAAGGACAATCAATGTTTGAAGAAAAATTGTCAGACAAGGAATGAAGGTGTTGTAAAAATGAATAAAAATTATATTGGACAACCAAATTCCATGAGATATGAAAATTTCAATGGTTACTTCTATACTTGTAATCATTTTGGGCATAAAGCTAGAGAATGTAAAAGACCTATTAAGAATAAATTTTCATGGAACTATGATGGGGGTCATCAGTCAAAAGGTATAATCAAGGTTGAGTGTCTCAACTATCATGATGTGGGACACTTTTCAAAATTTTATCCATTTAAGGTAATACAAGCTGAGTTTCCTTCAAGAGATATTGAGTGCTACAGTTGTTATGAACTAGCACACATTGCATGATTTTGTCCAAATTTGGTAAGGTAGAATGATATTTTTGAAAAAAGTATGATGTGCTTCAATTTTGAATAGAGAGGTCACATTGATAGGTTCTAAAATAAAATGCCTAAAAGTTATAATAGGTTTAATAAAACTCCCATAATATATGGAAGAAGACAAGTTAACTCATGGAGACCAAAGGTGGTAAGTAGGAGTTATGAGGACTCTACAGGTCCAAGTAATTTGTTTGATATGGTGGATAATGATTCAAAATTTTAAGAGTACCAAGAGTTATTATTGTCTACTCATGTTGATAATGAGGAGACTAAGCTCAAGGAGAAGACCGAGGTACTAGTATAGGCTAGTTCTGAGGTAAGTATAGATCCAAGTGAACATCTTATTGTTGTTGAGCAATCTTCATGCAAAGAACATAAATTTTCCATACATAGTGATGAGGTTCTAAGATGTAAGGAAGATTATTTTGATGAAGAGGCATGTCATGAATATATATTGTCTCCATGTATTGTTAATCCAATCATAGAATAAAAGAAGAATGTTGTAGTAGTTAAGGAAGTTATTTCTTTAAATCCAAAAAAGAAGAACTATAAGTATCATTTGAGAAAGGAGGAGGAGGAATATGAGGAGTTTTTTTTTGTTTTATAGTATTGAGGTATAGAGGGTGTCTCTATCTATGCTTCTTAAGAGACTCCTTTCAATTGGAGAAGCAAGTGTTGTTGTGGTGTTTTTTAGTTAGAACAAACTGCAAGGTCAAATTGAAGATTCATAAATGGAAGAGGATTTGTGATTTATCAAAATAATATTTTTTCATAGAAATTTTTTTGACATTATTCTAACATGCTCCAGGTGGTTTTGTTATCCGAAGGTATGTTGAAGTCAAATTGAATATTTTTGTTTGCTTTTGGGTTTCCTAGTTTGTACTTATGAGTATGTAGGTCCTAAAATGGGTTATAGGGTTTTAAGGTTCCCAATGGTGTGGAAGCTCAAATATTGGTTTATAAGTGTGTAATGGCTGTCTCTAGGTATACAATAAGTTTTAGAGGTGGATGTTGAGTGTAAGGTGTTGTGTTGACTTTATTTGTTTTGAGATTCTAGGGTTTTAGGCTCTACTACAAAAGTGTTTTACCTTATGAATTAAGTTCTAAGGCTTATTAATAGGTTGAATGGGCCAAATGGGTTATTAAATCAAGATTCATAGATGTTTTAAGGTTTTTGGTTCTCAAGTTGTTCTTATTTATGTCAATATGGAGGGTTAATTGGCTAGTAGGTTTGTGAAATAAGTATGTTTCAAACGATGAGATTGGTTATGAATATTGGTGTGATTGAATGGGAATATGAGAGTGATCCAAATATGAAGTTTTAGGTTTTTAATTTGTTTCTATTGAAATTTATGGGCTCTACAATATTTAGGTAGGGTTCCAAGAGGACTAGATAGGCCTAATAAGAAGAAGAGTGCTTTTGCTCAGTTTCTCCAAAATATAAAAGCATGAATGTTTCAAGGTGAGGTCTCAAGTTGGTTTAGAACATGTTTCCTAATTTATGAATGGTATGATTCTCTATTGGTGGTCATGGAAGTGTCTTGAGAAAGAAGGTTGGTAAGCCTGCATGGTGATTCTTCATAGTGTGTGGAGATCTGAAGATGCTCAAAAAAGTGTAATGGCTCAGAGATATTAGGGGGAGTCCCTCTTAGATGTTTTTTGGTAAGTTTTATTAATTTTTAGTGTTTTATGTGTTTTTTATTCATTGATTATAGTGCTTGGTTGAAATGAGTGTTGGCATGGAGAAAGAAGGATGTTGTCAAGGTAAAAAAAGGTAGGCTCAAAGTAAGGGGAAGTTTGTATCATCTTTATAAGATGGTGTTTTCATATTTTTATGGTATTTTTAGGTCCTCAAGATCAATTATTTCCCACTTTATTATTATGTCAAAGGGGTAGAAATTTTTTGTTGTGGGAGTGCTTGAAGAGAGAGAAGGTGAGATGTATATTACTATATATGATGTTTTTTGACATCAATGACAAAGGGGGATATTGTTAGAGAATTTTTAGTGATGTCATATAGGTGTCCTAGGGAGTGGATGAAGTGATTTTATAGTCTAAGTAATAATGACAAAGTGTGTAATGTGTTTGTTTTAAGTGTACTTAAAGGAGGCTTGGTTGATCTTCATTTTTGGAATGATTAGAGATGTTTAGGGATGACTATGGTGATTAAATAATTTGAAAGAGATACCTAAGATTTATATATGCTTTGAGAGCTTGTGTGCATAATTTTAATTCATTTGGTTATCTATAGTTATCATCTAAACACTTTGGGTCTAGTGATAGAGAATCTGAGTAGGCATTTTGTTGACATCACCATTGCCATGTGGAAATGAGTCAATAGAATTTGGTCATATGGTTGTGACCACATTAGTCCCTATGTGTTATGCATCATATCTCAAATAATTCATCAAATCATGGTCAAAGATATGAGGGTACAAAGTTGTCTACTTAGATAGAATTCACTATGTTCCCATAACAAGTCTATATGGTTTGGAAAAGGGTTCAAGCAAAGCTAAGTAAGCATGTTGATAATGTTAGCACTTACATTCATGGATGTGTCAAGACAAAATGATCATATGGGTTTATTCACTTTTTTGAATGATTTATTTTTGCTAATTTTTAGATCATGTGATGAAGTACATCAAGAGATATGCATATGCAAAATTAGGATCCTAGGAAATTTGAGTGTGTTTTTATATACTTAGCCAAATATATGTGTGATAATAAAATCTAAGTAAGAATTTTGTTGATGTTATATCTTAATTATGTGAAGGTGTCAAGAAAAATTGATCATATGGATTTTTTTAGTTTTGATCCTAGTTCTTTTGTGATAAATTTGAGATCATGCACTAAAGTGGGGCAAAATTTATGCAAGAGAAAATTTGGTGTCCAAGAGAATTTTTGACATAGTGGGCTCTATGATATAAGTTTTTTTTGAGAAGGCATTTTAATGGTGTTATATCTCACATGCATGAGGATTTCAGGAGTTGTTTGTTATATGGTTAGATTTTTCTATGTGAGGAGATCATTTAGTCTAAATTTGAGATCATGTATCTAAGCATAAAAGAGTTATTAAGGTTCAAAAATAACTACTCAAGCATATTTAAAGGGTTCCCATAGTCATTTATACATAGGTTAAAGTTTGAGTAAGATCGATGGTACATGTTGCTACAAGAAGTAAGGATGTAGTGAGATGAGGATAGGTACATGATGTTTAATGACTATGCAAAGGTACAGGATAAGGATCCAATGGAAATCAGGCATTCATATAGATTTATCAAATGATGAACATTGATCATTAAAGACCTATTAGATCTGTAGAGATTGATGGAGTACATTGAGTCAACATTTCAAGATTGCATGAGATGAGGTCAAAGTGACTGAGGTTTAATGTCTAACATTTGTAGAATATGTGTCAAAGATCAAACAAGATTAATGGTGCATATTCGATTTGAGATGAGAGGAAACAAGATATGTGCATTGTGTTTGAAGGTTAACTATGATTGTTTGAATTTGAATATTTAAATTTAACATAGGGAAAAACTAGAGCTCTATATTTTATCCATATTTTTCTATAGAATTTAAATTTACTGGTGATGTAAAAATCAAAGTGATAGAGGACTCCAAGTTGCTTTTGGATATATAGATTTGAATATTTGAAAGTAAGTATAGTCAAATATTTTCAGCCTAGAACTTGACTATGTGTTCTTGTTTGTTTTGCAAATGACATGAGAAGAGTATTTGAGTTTATGTAGATATTATTTTGATGTATTTTAATGAATTAGATATTGGGGAGTGATGTCTACTCCTTGAGGATGCTCTGTGATTGTTTTGGAGGTGTGATTAATCTATCTTGAGTATGAACAATGCTTAATAATTTTATTATTTATTCGATAATGGTGTTCTTATGTATAAGGTCTTTGTTTGAGTTGTTTGAGCATATTTAGAGGTGAGATAAGTTGACTATGATCATTTGAGGATGTCAAAGGGGACATAAAGAGTGGACCCATGTATTTTAAAGTGGTCCTATGATTTTTTAATGTTCAATGGTGTAATAAATGGTTGAATATGTCTCTATGAGACCTATAAGAGCTACAAGGGCCTTATTAAAAGGTGTAATTACTTATGGGTGACCCATAGATGCTATGGATGACCTATGATGATTGTATTTAGTAATGTCTTCATTTGATACATGAATTAAGGGATAAATCATGCCTAATAGCTGACCAAGTTGTTGATTATTAAGTATACTCTATAAATAGTGAAATCAAAGATGGTGATTTCTATATATTGGAGTGAGACTTTGTGTGGAATATTTGTGAGAGTTGGGAAGAAAAGGATAGGTAGTGTGCCTATTGATTGAGTTAATGAGAAGAATATTTTATTAATTGTGTGTATGACCTATAGGTCATGTTCCTAATAACAGTATAGTGTTGTTGCATTTTGAAGTTGTGTGAAGAGATCTGAGTGTGCATATGAGGACTTTTTGAGTGAAGAAGGATAGAGATTATGGTATGCCTATGTGAGAGGATTATTTGAGAAAGAAAGAGAATTTTTGTAGGGGTTAGATAATCAGAGGTCCATCATTAGGTGTTAAAGACATCTATTCTAAGGTGGAAGTGTTCCTTTTAAGGAGGGTCTAAAGTACTTGATCTTCCTTAGGGGAAGTTGCTCCTTGTGAAATAGAGTTTCACTAAAGACCTTTGATCAGAATGAAGTGATCAAGATTGTAGGTTAGAAGGACTTGACCAAAGGTTCTTGATCATCTTGTTTGTGATCATTTTATAGGATAGTAGTTCATATGTTTGTACACTTTAGAGTGGGTTGTATTCCCTAAGAGGGTTTCCCATGTCAATCTTCTGTTGGGTATGTGATCTTGCATTATGTTCATTATTCACTGTTAGAATGATTTATATGCTTCATGAATGATTGAATTGAATGCTTAAGTATTTACAAGGTTTGGAAATTGAATTAGATTGTTTTCCACCATTGATTCACCCCCCCCCCCCCACCTTAGTGTATTTTACCTCTAACATATATGCTATGTTAAATATATGAGTTTTGGTTTCTTTTATAGAATTATGTAGGACACATGCATGGTTAAAAAGAAATAAAAAAAAGGATGTGGTAAAATATAATCCATCAAAAATGTACTACACACTATTTCATGGTGGGAAACATGTAATAACAAGAAAATGTCTAAGTATAAAGAAACAAAGGGTGGTAAACAAAATGGTAAAAAGTATGTTTTTTAACCAAGATAAAAATTAGTATTGAGTTAAAATAAGTAAAATCACACTAAATCATGTTGGGAAGTATGAAAATAATATAATAAAGTGGAACATCTATAAAAGTACAAATGGTATAAAAAAATCAATTAAGTTATTCAATCATACTAAATCACATGGGGAAGTACAAAAAAAAAACAAAATTGGCAAAATTGGTCTTAATTTTATCACACTAATTCAAGCTAGGAAGTACAAAAAATTCAAGAAATGGTTGGATTCTTACTGCATTTAGAAAATAAGAAGATAAAAGTGAAAGAGGAATAAAGCAAGCATAAAACATACTAAATCAAGCTAGGAAGCATGTCAATAATGTGTAACTTCATAATCAATCACATCTTATCTCATATTTGACACATGTAATTTTGATTATGACTTGGATTATTGGAAAATTTTGTAAGGCTAGGTCCTATATGTGGTCTTACACTGTAACTCACAAAGGGAACACCAATGAGGTGGAATAAATGTGAAAAATTAGAAATAAGGGATGTTGATAATAGGAATGTGAAATTATGGTAATTTGTGAGGAAGGTCAGGTCATATCTATGGTCTTACAATGCAATTCATAAATGGAATCCCTATGGGAGTGATCAGTGAATAAAACAATATTTCTCAAGAAGAAATATGAGGAATGTAGGGAGTGAAAAAGGGGATGTAAAAATCACAACTTAGGAATCTTATGGGAAGACCTTAGGAGACAGGAGGCATATTAAGGACATGAGAAGACATTAAGTAACTAGTGACCATCAATGTACAAAGGAAACCTATTCACTATAGACACAAAGCTATGTAGGCAAATAAACATGATACTAAGATCAAAACATGAAGGTAAATTGGTGTAAGAAAAGTAAAATAGACCCACCTTCCCATAATGTGTTCTTAGTTCCTTATGACCCCTTATAAATCCATCGATCTACTACAAATATTAGGTACTTGCATGAGAAATTAGGTAGCACTAAAAGATATTTTAGTTTCCTTTTATAATTTACTGGCCTACCACACCCCAATATATCTTAGCTCTATCATGAGGCCAACTATGGAGTTTGAGCTTCAACTAAAAGAAGGAGATGTACTTTGAATCATGTCTTTTAGTGTGATTTGACATTTTGAGAATTTTGAAATGTTTTTACCTTTTGTATCATTGCCTCTTGTTAAATGATTTGGATTTTGAATGTTTTTAAGGCTTTTTAAGATTCCTCCTCCATACACACTTGGAATGAATAATCATGAGAGATATAATGAAACACATGAATGAGCTATAGGCTTAGGCTAAAGGAAGCTAAGTGAATAAATACAAGACTAACTAGAACAATTAGGCTTAATAATGAGCTAGCATGTTATCTCAAGTCTTAACCATGTATATGCTTAGTTTGCAGAAAGTTAATAAAGGGAATAAAGGAGATCCAAATTGGATAGGTAAAAGGAGATTATAATCATATTAATTGTTTTTTAAATGATCACTTTGTATAGAAATAATGACTAAGAAGACCCAAGTTTGTATAACCAAGTCACAATGATAATTATCCATGTATAAATAGATAAGAAAGCAAATAATCATGAAAAAGAGAATAAGGGAGTTTGTAATAAATAAAATCAAGAAGAAATAAAAATAAATGATAAATAAGACATCCATAATAAGACATAAATGACATTTATAAGCAAGAAAAAGTGTGAAATTAAAGCCACCATGTATGATAAATCAGAATTTGACACAATGTCAAATGATATAAAAAATAGATAAAGATAAAATTAGAGCACATGTCCAATCCAAATGAAAATGTAAGAACACAATTTATGTGTTCATAAGTACTGATAGATTTTCCCATACACATTATCCAAAACATCTGATATATCTCTATGAAGTTGGAGTCAAATTATAGCTAATGTTTCATCTATCTACAGTAAAAATTGGGAAAATACTTCACATCTAATCTCCTCAATAGAAAATGTAAGAACACCTTATGGATCATGTTGAGAAGGGATATCAAGTAAGGGATACTTAGAATAATGCATGGGAGAAGATTATATAAGATATGAAGGGATCATCAATGGATAATGATCCATAGTTGAGGGACTCACAAGTGGAGAAGGATCCAAAGGTGAGGGAAGGTCCATGGGTGAAGGATTCATAGGTGAAGGAATGGGAGGTAAATAAGGGACCAAAAGAGGGGATGGAACCATAGGAGAATAATGGGAAGCCTTATTGTGGGAATGACCTATGGGAGGAATGGTAGAAGGTACGGGAATAATTAAGATATGATCTTTAAGGTGTTGTTGAAGGATGTAGCAATGATCGATGTGATGGGTACCACATTGGTGCCAAAGATAATACACCTATCCATACTTAGGAATATACTTGGGTAATACCTTTGGGGGAGGTATGGCCTTGTCTAAGCACTTAAGGGTAGAAGGATGAAAGGTATTAATATATTATCACAACTTGCAACAATACATGGATGAATGATTATATGTGCCATGGAAGTAATAGATATGATTTTGAGTAGGCTTAGTAGAGGTACTCATAGGAAGAGGTGTAACAAAATAAAAAGGATCTTGGGAAGGCTCATCAACCCATTTGGTGGTAAATAGAGCCATTTTTGGTAAAGGAAACAAACCATAATTGAGGGAAAGTGGTGATAGTGAAGGGACTAAACTAGGATCAATGGAAGGAGTGATTGGATTAGAAGCAAGGATAGACTCAGCTAAAGCAAGAACAAAAATGGGATCCAAAGTAGGCTCTACTAAGGGAGGGGTAGGGTTTACAAAATGTTGAAGGAGGGTTACACACATCTTAAGGATAAGCAAGCTATAGGGGTTAGGGTACCTAGCAAAGTGGTAAGGCCTAATCATAACATGATCCATAAGCATACTTCTATGTGGTTTTTCTAAAATTGGAGGTGTTCATACCATCTCTACCATATGATAAAGAGGAAAAATACTAAAATTAGGAATGATATACGATGGAATGATAACAAATAATCTTAACATCATGGGCTTGAACAAGACTACCTAAGAATGGATCATCTAAGGTAAAACTTTCATCATTGTTTCAATGAATTTCATCTTATATTTTGAGAAAGGAAGAAGAAGAAACTAAACATGGGTATGGTTGAAAAATCTTTTTGTTTGTACACACATTGAATCATATGACTATGAAAAAATCATATTTGGCTTGTGAGGATGACCTAAAAATAAGATAGCACTAAAGCAAATGGTTGATTAGATAAATAGTTGGGTGGATTACCTAGCGCTAGCTAGATACTAGAATCAATAGCTTCCTCAGGGGTTATCAATCCACATGTTTTAAAAAATTTAATTTAGAAAATAGAATATAAGGTACTTTCATCAATAATCAAAAGGTATTTAAATTGAATACAAGAGATGCTTGATAAATAAATAGACTAAAATGACTAATATATCAATAAGTATGTCAATACTAATGCTAAATGTCTTGGGTCTATCTCAAAAAATTAGGTAGGGGTCTATAAATAAGTAGGGACACAAAAAATTAGATTTGGTTGGGGGTAAGAGGGTGAAAATAACTTATTATTTTCTACCATAGTGACCATCAGTGGTTAAGATGACTGTCAATAGCTAAAGTGACCATTGGTGGTCAAGGTGATCATCGACGATTGGAAAAACCATTAGTGGTTCGTATGTGTAGGCTTGGGCTAATAAATAGACTGATTGATGGGATCATGAAGTTAGATTATAAGAGATGGGTTGGTGTTGGGTTAATTATGAAATTGAAATAAAGTAAATAAATATTAGAAAATAAATACTTAGATTGAAAAAGATTGATTAGATGAGTGGTTGATGTGGTTGGCCTATTGGTAGAATATAGCATTATTTTGATAGAATAATGATACTTGACTATTGACTGAGGGGTAATGGCAAATTGGCTCTCTGACATAATGTCTAGATCACTAGATTATTAGAAGAAAACCTACAAAAGAAATCTCTAGATGCAAAATCTTTTGATAGTTGTGGATCGATTTCACCTCCTACTCCTCTCTTCTTATAGGCAAGGAAGGAGAGATGCAACAAGATGTTAACTGGGCTTTCTAATTATAACTCATGCATGCAATGGCTTGCACATGGATTTAGATAAGTTAATTTTATAAAATCAAGGTAGAGTTTTTTGCATGTTAGTGTTTGGGATGGTGGACCCTGATTGTTGGTAGTAAAGGTGATCTTTAGTGGTCATCCTAACTATTGATAGTCAAGGGCCAAGGTAAAAAGGTGGTTAAATAGTGGGCTTAGTTAGTTATTCAAACTAACCATGATTAGGCTTAGTTAGGGGTGAAAGGGACAAATTTGTCCCAAGGGGGTCCTAAGGTAGTTCAAGGGTGTTTTAACATTTAGAATCATGGTGTGTAGATTTTCAATGTCTACATTTTGCCCCTTTTTGTTATGTAGCTTTGAATCAATAAGCTGTAAAATAAAAATGGATTGTTGGTCAAAGGTTAAGTTGCCTTGAGTATGGGAGGATGTGATACCCCTAAAACTAGGAGTTGATGAGGTAAAATCAAATCCAGTGCAAGTTTGGTAAGGTGGATGAAGGTGATGATGAAGGTGAACATCATGAAGGTGGGTGATAATTTGGGCACTAAAGCATAAATGAGTGCATGAAATGAAGTGCGATAAAAATTATGATAGACAATATCATGCATAAACTAGGTTACCATAGTTGGCAAAAATAAAGGTCATTATTAGAAGTACAAGTGACAAGTAGACCACATGATCACATTTAGGCATGGTAGCTAGGTACACTCATAAACACAAGTCTCCTACATAATGTATGTGGTTCCGTAGATATCCAAGGTAGGAAGTGCTCATGGTGAAAACACAAATGGGTTAAGTGAAGTCATAGGTATCAAAGGTAGGAAGTGGTCTTGAGAAGAAACAAGTAGGTTTCAAAAACATGAAATGGTGTGAGTTCAAAAAGTGGTCAACATGGAAAATATTATCCATGTGTTCAAAGGACTAGGAAAAAATCATCATAAAACATATGCTAGTTAGGCCAAAATAAACCAATGATGAGATGATGAGGTGTTCAAGGTGAGTGGAGAAGGTAGTCTCCATGGGTGTGTACTTGTTAAAGTATGTCCAAAATTTGTATATTTTAGGAAAAAAGGAAAAAAGGGTCCATAACCTAGCCATTGATGGTTAGGGGGTCTAAAGGCAACCATCAATAATCACCCTGACTATCGATGGTTAGGGTCAAACCCTAAAAGCATCATGGTTAAAAACCAAAAAGAGATTCATTTGTCTCATTATATCTATTTTAATTTGGACCTTTGACCATTTTTTATATTTGGGAAAGATTTGCAGATAATGAGTGCTTGTTAGTGGGTGGGGTTGTTGAGGTGGATGAGGTTGATTGAGAGTGACTGAGCTAGGATGCAGTGTGGATGTGGACATGGTTAGGTAAATATTCCCATGATTCCTCCTTGATGATGGTTGAGGAATGAGGTAGGGGGAGTCCTCAAATTGATAAGGTAGTTTTGGAATTGACATTTCAATTAGTTTTGTAATTATCTACTTGATTATTGTGGATAAATGTGGGTTTTGCTTAGGTGCCTTAAGTAGGTATTTGTTGGAATTTGGTAAAATTAGGTGGGTAATGTCCAAATTTGGGAAGGTAGGATAGTTAGGGGTAGGTTGGGGGTAGGACTAGTAGGATTTGATAGAAAAATGGTAACTTGTTTTTAGGTAGGCTAGGGTTTTGGGATTTTTCCATCATGGTCACACTCAATGATTGTTGGTAGTCACCCTAACTATTGAAGATTGACAATTGGGATTAAATCTCTTACCTAACCATGGGTCTTCATCTAGTGTAAAATAGGATTTTGAAAATGTTAAAAGTGTTTTAAGGCATAGTTGGTATTAATTGTTTGGTATAGGTTGACCAATAGGTTAAGTGGTAGATTGAGCAGGTTTAAATGTTAGGTTCGATAGGTAGGAGTTGAATAAATGGTCAAATGGGTAAGGTTAGGTAGGGTGAAGGTGTTTAGTTTATAGGTAATAATAGTATAGGTGATTAAAATTATTGCTAATTATTTTCTATAAGAAATAAAGTAGATATATATATTAATGATCAAGTGTCATGCAGCTTTATAAAGGTTCACTAGGGGATGACCCTAGCTAATTGGCCTCATATAGAGGAGGTTAAGCTAGGAGCGATGAGACACTATTAGCATGTGTCACACGATGCATCCATGATCATGTCCCTTATTGAGAGATGATATCTATCCATGAACACTTTCCTCTCATTGACTGGTGAGATGACTATCCTACTAGAGGACCTACATAGGATTACATGATTACCCCTATAAGGTGATCCAATTTACCATATAGAGAAGGAGGAGAAAGATGATTTATTGGAACTGATATACAAAGATAATGGTGATCATGTTAGATGACATACTTGGGTTTTTAGCTACAATAAATTATATCAAAGGGAGATGGGCGAGAGGAGACTTATGGCCATGATGATGATGGTCATTTCATGCTTTTCCCTTCCCAATTCAAGCAATGGGAGATTATTATAGTTGCTAATAGGAGTATTGGTTGAGATTTTACTAGGGTAGATAGTATTTGGATGGGTACCTATGCTTTTGGTGTAGATATATAGGGAGCTATAGGGTTTCATAAGCCATAGGAGATATGGCATTAGTGTCAATCTGGTTCTTCAATGTTGAGATTATGATCACATCCAAGTGCTAAGGTCAATGGGGTTGTTGTGGGTGTGAAATTATTAGATAGAGTTCTTGGTTGGTTTTATGCAATGGAGAGGTGACTTCATCACTTCAGGTGTAGAAAGAGGAGCCTATGATGTTGATTGGTTCAGGGGTGATGTAGGTGCACTGGTGATTCAAGACATTATCTAGAGACTATATGTTGGGTTCCTAATGTGGGTTGGGTACAAGAAATAGACTTTCTCCTTATAAATTTATAGGTGGATTCTTAGTCAAAGGGATGGAGACATGGATCTCATCCCATTTGACAAGGTTTGGAGGCAGTTTGACCTGGTAAAAGGTATTCTAGGTCCATTTCATAAGTATAAGCATGAAGATGTAGAGATCTTATTTCTACAGCCACACCTAATGTAGACATTTCTTGGCTATTAGGAGTTTCCAGCCAAGCCACAGATAGACAATGTAAGTTTTCTTGATGGGTATCCTACATGGTATCAGGATCTATATGCAATAGAAAATTTTAGTGGAGATGATCATAGAAAGAGGTAGATGGATGTGGACTTAGCTAGGATAGGAGGATAGAGGGCACATGTATAGTGGGATAGCCTAGATGGATAGGAAATAGTAGCACTAATCACTATATAGGGACAATTTGTAGCATTGTAGGGTCAGGTGGCTACCTTACAAGGTTAGGTTGCTACTCTTAAAAGTGATAGGGACCATGCCAGATATTTACTAGCCTTTATTACATAGGAGAGGGACTCTTTTAGATAAGTAAGAGGAAGATCTATGGCATCAATAAGACCACCTATCACCATCCCCATGACATGATACTTGGACATAGTAAAGGAGTTATGGTACTATGAGGCCATATTCTTGAGGTAGTGTCTTGATGAGCCCTGATGGGGTGAGTATAGAGTGATTTTGGTAGGTGGTACCAGTGTGATGACACTAGGTTAGTGGGTAGCATATATAGGTGGATAAATAAGTACTATAGGGGGATAGGGACCAGGATCTAGTGGTGCTCCAAGAGATAGCGGTGCCCCAGGGGCATAACTATGACATAGTTCATATATATTATATGTTGTTGTATATCATTTTGATACCAAAATACAAGCTGATGTGGTGAGATGTACATTTTGAGAGAGAGAGAGAGACATGTATATTTTTTTGTATACATAATGATGTTATTTGATTCATGATTTATATATATGATCCTTATTTATTGCCTATTTCTCATGGTCTATCATTTGATGTTATGGGATGATGTGATGTTTATATTGATTATACTCATGTTATATTGATATTGAATATTAATTGAGACTAATCTAGCTAGGCATTTGATGGATTTGATTTATGGTTATGCTTTAGGACATGCTAAATTTATGACATGTTATATTTTAATTAGTATATGCTTCACTGATTAGATTTAGACAAGTGGTGTAAAATGGTTGATTATTTTATTATTCATGGATTCTATGATGTTATTATACATGTGATGGTTATGATTATGGTTATGTATTTGCTTATGACATAGATTGAGATGATGTGATTATTATGGTTATTTTTATTCTTCTTAGGGTAAAGCACATAAAGCAAGTTAATTAACAACACTAGATGTGAGAACAAAGTATATTATCAAGAGACAAACATCTTTAGTGAAAATATCAACTAGTTACGAAAATATAATAAGAAGGCACAATGATTCTTATTTGAAAAGGACTAAAATAAAAACCAAATTTGGATTGGTTTAAGGAACATAAACCCTTTGAATACTTCACATTAACATTTGTTAGTTAGTTAAAAAGGTGTCATGCTCACATAATGTTAAATAAGATCAAAATATCTTACTTATAGTGTATAAAGGGGAGATGGATGAAAGGCATAACCTTCTTATGAGACCATCATGCCTCTTTTTTAGTTTTTTGAAGAATAATTATAAACAAGTCTATTTTATATAAGGTGCAGACTGATCGATGCGAGAAGTCTACTTATGAGAGCCGATTGTGACTTTCAATATTAGTTTGCTTATGAGAGTCGATTGTGAATTTCAAAATTATTGTGTTTTTATATTTGCTTGATAATGGGTTTTTTACCTTTTATTAATTTTACTTGAGGTTTGTAGAAGCTTATTGATACATTTAGCTTCCAATAAATTACTTTTTTTTTACAAAAGCTTTACTCAGCCATCTTTCAATGGAGTGGTCTAATTTTATGTGATATGTTTAATGTTTTTGATATTTGTCCTTCAAGGGAGAAGTCCACCTTATATTAAGCAATTTCAAGTATGTTTTCAATAGCTATCCTTTAAAAGAGTAGTCTGTGAATGCTAAAAATGACCCATGAGTGCTATTGGTAAGAATTTTGCTTTGTTTGATTTTGTTTGACATAGACATGCTTATATAGGCTTAAAGGTTTCACCTTTGTGAAGGTAAAAATAAAATCACAAGAAGGTTGGTTAGGTGTAGAGATTTTTAGGTGACAACAATCATGGGAATCCATCTTGGAAAGGGATAAAAATTACCATCAAAATCATGCCATGGGTAGAATCATGATACCTATTATTCAAGATTAGGCTATGATTGTGATAGATAATCACATGATTTAGTTTTAATTGGTTTCCCCTAAAATAAGAAGATGAATGTAGTTTTTAATCAAGGGATGAACTTAAGTTAGATAGAAGGTGAGTCTGATCTTTTTTAACAAAAGAAAGGACATAGGTGTAAAGCATTTAGGGGCTTAGGTTATGGGTTGCCTTTAAGAGAGGATAACTAGTAATCTTCTAGTCCATACTTGTGGGTTATGATATAAGGTTCAAGCCAATTAAAAGAAAATTTTCCCTACTTTATTTTTTCCATATTGGTGACATGTTGGTTTTCCTTTAGAATGAGGTCTCTGATGTTGAATTCTCACACTATAAGGTGTTTTTTATAGGCACATTGTATGTACTCTTGATATACATGAAGATGGGTGAGGGTGGCTAAATGATGCTCATCAATTAGCTCAAAGTAGGCTAAATGGTGATGATGATAATCATATTCAATAATTATATCTTGTAGAGATATGTGAAGAGATGGGATTTGCACTTCAAGAGGCAAGATGACATCTACTCCAAACACAAAATAAAAAGGAGTATCACCTGTAAGGGTTTTAATACTATTGTGATATGCCCATAGGGAAAATGGGATGTGTGAATGTTAATCCTGACCAAATGCATTGACCATTTTAGTGAGCATGTTGTTAAGATTTTTGTTAGAGGCCTCAGCCTATCTATTCACTTGAGGGTGATATGGTGAGGAGAAACTTAAATTTATACTAAATGCATCACAAATGCCTTAGAATTGATTTTTCTTAAAATATTTACCATTATCAATGTTAATTTTGTGAGGAACACCAAAGTGGTAGATGATTTGATGGTTGATAAAGTTGATAATATTTTACACTTTGGTCAAGACTAGAGGAATAACCTCTACCCATTTGGTAAAATATTTGATCGCAGTGATGATAGAATGGTGTCACTATGAAAAATGGGGGTTAATTTCACTAATGAGGTCTAGACACCATTGTGACAAGGGCAAATAATCCATGGATACACAAAGACTATGGCTAGGTGCATGATGTAGATTGGCATGTTGTTGACACTTAACACACTTTTCACATAATCACAATAGTCTCATTTAAGGTTAGGATAGTAATATTCAAGGTGAAGGATTCATATAGCTATGGTGAGGCCACTAAAGTGTCCTCTATAGATACCATCATGCATTTACTTAATAGTGTGAGAGCCTTTATGACTATGTAAGCAACAAAAGAGAATACCAGCAAAGCCACATTTATAAAGAATTCCTCCCATAATGGTATAACTTGAGGTACTCTAGATAAACACTCTTCAAGAATTTAGTGAAAGACTATAAGGAATGATGGCAAGGTTGAGATAGTTGAAGGTCTACCAATACCAAAGGTCAGGTTGTGTCTCCTCCACATTAAAGATGGTGGGAGATTCTAGTTTGGCATAGGAAGGTTGGCTAAGTTTGTGGATAATGATAGATTAGATTTAGAGGGTGTAGATTGAATTTGAGAGGAAAGATAATCCATGGTATTGGTGAATTTATTGATAGATCATAGGCTTAACTAGATGTGATAGTGTTCAAATGATGCTAATAATTCATCAACTAATTATTTATACTATTGCAAAACATCATTATTACACTGGTAAAAGCCATTGATTTGATTGACCACAAATTATGAGTCACCAAAGATATTGATTATTTTGAATTCCAAGGCTAAATTAGTTTTAAGGCCTATCACTTGGGCTTTTTACTTAGCCATATTCTTGGTACATTCAAAATCAAGTTTGAACAACAAAGGAAGAGGTTCACTGTTGAAGGGGATAAGGATCATGCCAACTCCCCCACCATGTTGACGCTTTGATTCATCAAAGAACATGGTGACTTGATAGGTGAAGTTCACTTGAGAGAGAGTCATGATGGACTTATCAAGAAACTCAAGAGGAGGATGTTGGTTATCTACTAATGGTGCTTCAGTTAATTGGTTGGCAATGACTTTCTCTTTAATTGACTTTTACTAAAGGAACTCAAGATCAAACTTTGCTAAGAGCATGATCCACTTGGCCATATGTTGGTTTTTATATGGATTGAAGTGCATATACTTGAGTGGGTCAGTATTGGTTATGACATAGGTTTTGTGGTTAAGAAGGTAGTGGTGAAGTTTGGTGGCCATGAAGACTAAAGCTAAGAAAATTTTCTTGATATAAGTGTACAAAGTCTCATACTCTACAAGCATGCAATGGATGTAGTAGATGGATTTCTCTGTGTTTTTCTTCCTGATGAGCAAGCATTGCCCCTAAGGATTGGTCAGTGATGGAGATATAAAGGTAGAAAGGTTGGTCATCCTTGGGAGGGGTAAGGATAGGTGAAAATAAGAGGTATTATTTTAGTGAATTAAAGGCCTTTTGATAGTCACTATTCCACTTGAAAGAAACATCCTTCTTTATAAGGTGGTGGAAGGGTTGGCATTGGTCTGATAGCTAGGAAATAAAGTGACAAATGGATTGGAGCTTCCCCTATAATCCACAAAGTTTCTTGAGTTTGATTGGAGGAATCATGTTAAGTATGTATTTGATTTTGTCTAGATCAACTTTTATTCCCCAAAGGGAGACAATAAATCCAATAAGCTTTCTTGAAAAGACCCTGAAAATGCACTTATTGGGGTTAAGGTGAACATGGTAATGTATAAGGAACTCAAAGATAATATTTATAATGGATAAATGGTCCTTATGATATTTGGATTTCCCAAAAAGGTAATCCACATAGTCTTTAATAATCTTATGGATAAGGTCATGAAAGATATAAGTCATGGCATATTGGTAGGTTTCACCAACATTATTTAGTCCAAAAGGCATGACTCTATAGCAAAAGGTCCCCCATAGGGTGGTGAAGGTGGTTTGGTGTTGATCTCAAAGGGAAATTAGGATTTGATTGTAACATGAGAATCCGTCTATGAGAGATAAAATCTCATGGTTGGCTGTAAGATCAACTAGCTGGTCAATGCTTGGTAAAGAAAGTCATCTTTGGGGAAAGTGAGGTTGAAGTCATAAAAGTCCACAAAAATTAGTAGTCCCCATGTGGATTTGGTGATCATTATGACATTTGAGACCCATTAGGGATAGTCAATAGGTTGAATGAAATTGATAGATTAGAGGTACTAAAGCTCTTCTTTGATGAAAAGGGATATGTGAGGGTGCATGCATCAAAGTCTACTTGACAATCTTGGCATCATGGTTAATGACTATGTCATGGGTGGTAATGGTAGGGTAAATTATTTTCATGTCACTATAAGACCAAGAAAATGATATGCTTCAGTCTTGGAAGGAGGGGAAGTCCTAAAGTTCCTTGGCATTCAGTGACTAGCCAATTTTGATAATGTGGGGGTTGTCTAGAGTGCCCAAGTTGATATCCATGGTGTATTAATTCAATATGGTCTAAGACTTAGGAGGAACGGATTTGTGGATGGAATAATTTGGGGCACCAAGGTAGGTGAGAATAGAATCATAATCCTAACATTAGTGTTAATGGTAGGAGAGTCATCTCTTATCATCTCAAGATGGGTCAAAGCAATGGTTATGGTTGCCCCCTCTTTTTTATAAGTCAAGGTTTTGAGGTTGATCATGTTGATGGAAAAAAAATTAGGTGGGATGGTGCCATCATCCTCACACATAGGTGGAGGAAAGATTGGTGAGGAAGGGGTGTCTTCGTTAATAATGGTGGTGGTAGGTGGTTTGGTTTGATTTTTAGTAGGTAGGATGAAATTAAGGCCATGTGTCTCATGAGGCTTTATAGTTTTAATGGAAATTTACTTATGTGGGTCTTGATCATATCATCTAAGACCAAATCCTTTCCAATCACACCTGTGGAAGTATATCTTGGTAAAAATCAGCTTGTTTAGATAGGAGAAGTCAGAGGTGAATGGCCAAGGTGAAGAGGAGGTAGTAGAAGCATCAAGTGGTTTGTCAAGTCTCCCATAGATGAAATGGGTTTGATTATGCGAAGGTATAAGGGAACAATGGCTCTAAAATTGAGGTCATATTTAGGTTGGTGGTCAAGTTTTTCATACTCTTACGGATTAGGGAAAGTGTTAAGGGAGAGGAGGTGATATTCCCCTAGTAAAAGATGTTGGAATGTGGATTCCAAGTGGTCTAAGTGGGGATCTGATCAGAGGGGATGGATGGGCTAGTTGATGCCTCATTGGTAGAAGAAGGTATGACTTCCTCTTTTGTGGTTGAGGGCTTGTTTTTGTCTAATGAGGGTGTACTATATGAAGGTATGAGGATGTCATTAGGTTGATAAGTCATGTTGTATGATGAAAGGGGCTTGGGTCAGCTTGTATAGTGATAACCTAACCTTCATGTTTAAATTTAATGTAATTTTGAAGGGTAAATGGTAAAGGGGATACAACCCATGAATCAGATCCAAGTTCATCCTAGCAAAACATTGTATTAGAATTCACTTTCCACTACATAGAAGAGTTTGATAAGTGTGCAGGGTCTTAAATAGATATGAAGGATAATAGTTTGTAGGGTAGTGGCCATGGTGTCATTGAAGGATTAGAGGATGACTATGGTTTTAGACATGACATTGTCTAGTAGGTTGATTTTGTTATAGGCATGGGAGGAGATGATATTAATAATATATCCCCCATCAATCATGACCTATTTGATGTGGGTTTTATTGATGTAATCAATAATAAAGAGAGGGGGATTTAGGTCATCAAGATAAATAGAATATTTTTCTAAATCCTTAAAAGTGATAAGGTTAGAAATTTGGAGAGTTCCAACAAAATATGTTGGAGGTTGAGGGTCTTTAGGTTGGACCTCTACTAATTATAATACCTCTATCATTTTTTGGTGATGATGAGGTGAAGTATAGATAAACTCATATAGGTTCATCTTCATTGAGGTCTAAGTTATTTGAGCACCACTCTTCTAATGGATTTGAAAGGGTTGGATTGGGAGGTACCCAATATAAATCCCTTACGTTTGGTCAAAGGTGAATCCACTTGATTTTGACTCAATTGGGAGGTGAAAGATGGGTATGTCCATGGGATGGACACTTTGGCTTACCCCTTATCCTTCTAATGAGTGTGGTATTGTGTGACCACATAAATAGTATGGATAGAGAAAAGAGTTGGGGTAGGCGATTGGCTTGGTTCCTCATCACGTTGAGGTGAGAATGGGGGAATAGGTAGGTGTTGGGTAGTGGTTATTGGTTTTTAGATTGGTAATGGGCCCATATGAGGTTATTCTATTAAGATATCATCCTCATCATCATAGAACTAATGGATAATGGTTTGGAGAGATTTATAGTGCTACATGTCATAGCTTGGTGTCTTATGATAGAAGCACACTTGGTGGTCATTATACCAGACCAGTTTTGGATTGAGAGGGTTGAATGGCCTAATAGGGGGTAAGTTCAATAAATAATCTTGAAATAATTTTTGGAAGATGAATAAGGCTTAGCTAAATTTGGAGAGGGTTTAGAGGTTTTGGTTTTGGTTGGTGAGATGGAAGTCTTTTTGGAAATGGATTTCGTGGTAAGAGGTTTGGGTAAGGTAGTGTTCTTATTTTATGGTTTTGGTTTTGGTAAGGAAGAGGTTGATAAGTTAGAGGTAAGATTTTTAGGGTATGTAGTTTAGTTATTGATGGTTTGGTGAAGATGGGTGTGTCTGAAAGTAAGTGTGTTGGTGTAACCAACAATGGTGGATGGGTTTTGGTTGAGACAATTTGCTTCCCAATAAAAGTGGAGGGATGAGGTCCCAAAATATAAGGCAAGATTTAGGGAGGTTGAAGTTTGGCCCTTTAGCCTTTTGTTGGCTTTACCCATGGTTGATTTGAATCAATATTTGGTTATTAGGTTTGGTGTGATTAGCTCCAATTTCAAGGATGGGTGGTTAGGGCTCTATGTAGGGAAGGTTCCAAGGTTTTTGGTTGGTTTGGTTGGATAGGTTAGAGAGGTTGATTTTGTGGTTTGGGGTTTAGGTGCATTGGTTGGTTGAGAAATTTTTAGGATGATAGAGGTATTTATCAATTTGGTTAGTAATATAGGGGTTTGGATAATATGAGTGGTGGGTTGGTTTACCAAAGGTGAGGTTGGAGGTTCTGGCTTAGTGATGTAAGGTATCCCTAATTACTACCAAAAGGTGGCTTAATCCATGTTAGGGTTGGAGATAAATTCCAATTTTTTCACTAACTTAGAGAATGGTTTGTAGACTAGTTTTATTCCCTAGATAGTGGACTCGAAAGATAAGCCCATATGTTGATAAATGGGAATAGTGGCCTTGTCATTTTATTTAATCAAAAGATGTGAGGTTTGGATGGGTGACTCCTCTATGGGAGGCATAGACAGGGTGGCTTCTTATTTGGGAATGATTTCTAAAGGGGCAACAAGTTGTTTGATAGTTAAAGGAGAAGGTAAAGTGGTTGTGGTTGATTTTTCAAGGATGCCAATTAAAGGATGGGTTGATGGCTCCACTACCTCAATAAGTGAAGGAGGAGAGAGGGGTGTTTCCTTAGTTTGGGTCTGAAAAAGAGGAGAAGGTAACTCCACTACCTCAATAAGTTGAGATGGCAAAGAACATGTAGATTGGGTGGTATGTTCTTTAGCAATGAGCATGTTAAGAACCATATTAATAGTATGGGCACCATGAGAACACTCAACCTTGTTGCTCTCATTTTTGGTAGGTGCATTATTAGGAAATGTTTGCCTAAAAATGTCAAGGGCTTGAGTTTTGAGGTGAATTTGGGTTGTCTAACACAATCTCTCCTTTGTTAATGAGGGATTAGATAATGCTTTTGAATATATTACACCTATTAACATCATTCCTGACTACTTGATGGAAAGCACATAAGTCATTCTCATTATACCAACTAGGCATAGGAAAATAAAATTCAAATTATTGAGGGGGTTTGATAGGAGTAAGTTTTATGATATTGGCCTTCAATAACTTCTCTAGGATTGAAGCATAAGATTCTCTAAGTGGGGCGAATTGCTTTTGATTATTCTAGTTTTGGTTCCTCACATTTTGATTTGAGGAGCTAGAGGAATTTGGTTGGTTGATAGATGGTGGAGGAGAGGTTTTAAGGATAACCACATTCATAGTTCCCTTTATCTTAGCATTGGTATTATTTTGGTTTTTTGGTTTGGAGGAAGAAGTGTCATTGGTTTTGTAAGTAGAGTTCTTGTTCTTCAACTTTAGCTTTCCTTCATCAATGGATCTATTTTCTAGCTTGTATTCCATGGTAAAATCTTAATCAAAGGTTCTAAAGCTTTGAACATGCAATGTAGAGGAGATGTGATTGGCACATGCTTGAGCAAAAATTTATATCATTTTAGGTTATGGTAAAGATAAGGAAAGTTGATTGATTAGGCTCCTCTAACAAGCTAAAAAATCAGCAATATATTCATCATCAAATTTTCAAATAGAGTAAAGGTCAATGATGGAAACCTTCTTAGAGATATTTATCAAAAAGTGATCCAAGAAATTTTGGGCCAGCTAGGTGAAGGAAAATAAAGAGTGCTTGGTTATGGCACTATACCAGTCTAATGTTAGATTGGGCAAGGACATGGGGAAGGTACTACAATGGATGGAATCATCATAGGTAATCAAATAACATGCATTCCTAAATCACTTGATTTGTTTTTGGGGAGCCTCCTTACTCTAAAAATTAGAGAACTTGGGGAGTTCCCACTGAAGAGGATATGGTCTGATAGGGAATGAGGGGTGAATGGGCTCACTTCAAATTTGGTCATATGATAAGATTTTTATAAGCTCTAAAAATGGATAATTATAAGGCAGTCATTTTATCCATGAGCATATTCATTAGATTTTTTTGGGGTTGTGCACCCAAAAGGTTGTAAGGTGCATATTTTTGTGGTGGTTGGGTAATATACTGGTAATTGGTAGGAGGGTAAGGAGCGACCACGTATTGGCACATGTACACCAATGGTTAGGTGGATACTATGTAGGGGTAGGTAGATGTAGGTGGTTGGGAAGTAGGTATAGGTACATACCCTTGTGGGTTAGGGACGTAACCTAGGTTTGGTGCAATAGGCACCTATTAGGTGGGGGGAGTGGTTAGGTTGGTGATCAAAGGAAGGGTAGTGACCTTTATGTTGATGGGTGGCAAGGTAAATGGTATATATTGTTGGTCCCCCTTTTGCACCAACTACATGGACCATGAAAACTTGACATATCTCTACATGAGGCAATCTTATGGATTGATTATTCCCTTTTTTTACCTTTTGTCACTAGTTGGTAGGTAATTACATAGCACTGACTTCCAAAGGACATCCCTATAGGTACTTGTACATGGTAACTCAAGAAGCATAGGTGTTAGAGTAGTGGATTAGGTGAGATAATGACCCTATAGTGATAGCTCATCATCCAATGTGCACTCATCTAACCTGGGAAACATAGTGGAGCTGGTGGAATAGCAAACCCTAGTGACAGCTCATCACTTGGCATGTACACATTTGACCTAGCAAGAGGATGCCCCTTTACCTATAAAAGGAGGCTTGTATTGGAATAAAAAGGGAGAGTGATTAATGTAGTGAAGCTCTACTAAAATAAATATCCACCATTAGTATTTTAAAAATAGCATGAACTATGTTAAGAACCCTAAATGTATATCTCAAGCTTGCCTATGAATCATTGGAAAAAGTAGTTAAAAGATGAGCACATGCTCAGTTTATAAAAATTGTAATTTATATGGGTAACTTTGAGTAAATAAAATGGCTTGTTTATCATAGTGGTTGTTAGTTCCTTCATTATAGTTAGCACTATGATATGTTTGAACTTAGTTTCATGTGAGCAAGCTATAGTTTCTTTACTTTGAATGTATTGTGGTATTAAGGTTCATCCCTAGTTACTAATGACATCCTTATGCCATATAGTGATTTTGACCTACCTATAAAAGACACTAAGTGTTAAATCTGGCAAACACCAAGGTCTTAGTACACATGCTAAGACTGCTAACCTAAAGAATAAGAACTTAAACCCAACCCATTACATGACTTGGATAAGCACCCAAATGACCCTTAACCTACTAACCCATCATCTTGAACCATTAAAATATCTATCTATATAGATATGAACTTTCTCCATAGGACTTATGCCCTTGAGAAGGCTCACACCTATTGAACTCCCCAAAATAACCTAGTGTTGATAAGACAACTGAGGTTATCTTATCAATGACTAAATCCCATTGAAACCCAAGTTTCACCATGTTTCAAATAGACTAATGTGGGCTTGATTCCTTCACTATTGTATATTTGGTGAGTTCATAAAGCTTGTGCTTTGTGTGAAGTTGAATTGAGCATAGTAGTGTGTTAAATTTTGTGTGGCAGACCCCATTATACCCGTGCCAAGCTATATCAAGTATAGAACTAACTTGGCTTGAATTTTAAGTGCATGAATAAGCATAAAATCTAAACAAGAAATTTTTTTTATAATATTTTGGTTTCATTTTTGGGACCCTCATTGAATTTTGTTGTTGCAATGGTGAAACAAAGTGATGCTCTAACTATCACTGAAGAACATTAAGCATTGGCTAGATTAAGTGTAAGATAGTTTCAAGATAGAAGAATCCTACGTGAAAAGGACAAGAGCTAATAAAATTGGTTCAAGCCAACCTATATGATGCTCTATATGAGTTGTTCTTTTGTGAGCTACCTGAGCATGTGTATCGATGGTTGGTTGCCTATACTACCTCTAGAAGTCAAAGTTATGGCTAGTGCATCGAGTGGGCATAGGAGTACCTAAAGAGGCTTGAGATCTTGGATGAATTTTGGACACACACTATAGACAAATGGTGGAGCAATGTGTTAAATAGATACATTTTAGAGTTGTTAGTGTCAAACTTCTCGTGCCCTAAAGAAGTAGAGTATGAGTTTCTTCATAAACAAAGGGGCACATTCATAAGAGGAATCAACATCAAACTGAAGAAGCTTCTAGTGGATTATGGTATAGAAACCATAAGAATGGAAGGATAAAATCCTTATGCATATGAGCAAACATAGAAGGTGAGAAGGGGAAGTGTAGGTGACGCACGATGGAAGAGGATGAGCAACCTGACACCCTAGAGCTTAGAAGGCTAAACTATAATAAGTGAAAGCATAGATTGATGGAGGATTTAGAACCTAAAAGTTCCAAGAAGACTCATAGTGAGTGGGAATGGCATGGGGGAGGATCCTTTAAATTATAGTAATGTGAAGAGAGAGAGGAAAAAGCAAAAGACTATGCTAAGTATTTGGGTATGGGATGTAGTGGGTTCCTAAAAGATGTGGTGATTAAGAATGCATCAGAATCACCTACCCCCTTTGAACCTAAAATGTAAGCTCATGCACTAGATTTCTCATCAAAAAATAGAAGAATAGTAGCTAACCCTATTATTAACATCAACTTTAATAGGATTAAATATTTAGATCAAGACTTTATGATTGATAAAGTGATTCCCTATAAAGAATTGAGTGAAGATATTGTGAATCTAGCATGTTCCAACCTAGGAAACTTGAACATATGCACAATTATTCTTGTGTAGAGCATGTCAGCTACACTAACTAGGCACCAACCCATAAGAAGTGGCATGATGCCACAAGTGAGTGGTACTACTCTAATATGTTGAATAGCATAACCTATAATGATAGGGTCAACACTCAAACCTATAATTAAAGTGTTGGAGGGCCACATCTAACATAGATGTAAGGGGGCAAGCACCTCAAAACCTAAAACTACCCCTTTAGTAAATTTACTATGAGATGGCAATGCACTTGCCTAAGTATCATGGTGTAGAGAATGTTATAGATCATATTCTTAAGTGTGAGTTGTAATGGAATGCTCAACGCATCACTCAATCCAATCATAAGGAGACTTAGTTCATAACCACTTTGTTGGATAATGCCCATACTTGGTATCAAAAATTTGATCCAAACTAGGCTATGGTTAACTAAGATATGTTGAAGGAAGCCATTTTGAAAGATTTTGATATCCTTGAGTTTGAGCAGTAGAGCATCTTGATGCTTGAGGAAATTATCCAAGGGTTATCTAAGAGCATGCACCTATACGATGCATAGTTTAAGACTCTTCTTTTTTAGCTTCTATATGACATGCACCCCTCCCACCATGTGTAATGGTTTGTCAGAGTCCTGCTAGTACCCATTAGATGATCATTATCTATGAAGACCTTCATAGGCCCCCATGAACTGCTTAAAGCCACACTCTAGGCTGAGGTAGTAAGAAACATTGATACTAGGATCAGCCCATTCATAGAGGTGTAGATCATGTCAATGGCCTCCTAGCTATAGAAGTTGGCTATTGGTTTTACATAGGACACTCATAGTGGGTTATGGTGAATTGACTATGAGATGGAGGGGCATAACAAGAATAATTACCTATGAATAAATGTTTTTACCTTACTTCTTAGCTATGAAGTTTGTCCTAGGTTGTATTACTCTCAAAACTATCCTCTATTGCAGCATGCTAGTCAAGTGAACACTCCCATTTACTATAAAATGTGTGATGCCTATACACATTCAATAGTGGAATATTGATTCATCGATGAGATGCACTAAAATATGGAAAGAGGTGTGTAATAAGTGATAACATCAATTGGCAGTCAAGAAGGTCAAGGAAATGAAAGATATGTTCATCATAATATGGGTTATAGGAACCAATGAGTCATGCGTAGGTAAGGAGGAGGATGTGGTGAAGGAAGATTCTCACTATGATCATGCTAAAAGTGTGGGTTAATTGAGCAGTATCAGTGTGACTACCCAACACACCCAATGTGTGGGTATTATCGAGGAACATATCCGATTGAGGAATGCCTAGACTTATATAAAAATTTGACTAAAGGTTGGCTTGGCATAGACAAAGGTATCATAATGGTTAGGCATGAATTCAAAGAAGAAAGGTATACTCTCAAGCCATAGTAGACTCATAAAGAGCCACCTAAGGTGTAGGCCACAATTTGGAGTGGGTTCACCACTTATTTGACCACTATGCCAACCCAAGAACTACACTTGGAGTATGGTGAATCAATCCATACTAAGCACATAGCATGACCTAAACCAAAATATACACCCTATCCTAACCCTACATGATAGAAGGATATCCTATAATAAGCCATGAGCATGATATAGAATTTTTAGGGTGAGATCCAACTAGTCAAAGATCTAGAGACACATGCCACCACTTTATACAAAAGACAAGACAACTAGGAGGTCAAAGTATAAGAGTTGGCTGAGATCTTGTGCCTCTTTAAAACTAAAGTGATGCTTCCCCTACTAAAATATTTGTTATTGAATCATATAGGGAAGAAACTAAAAGAAGAGGTTTCACCTCAAATGATTGAAGTTGTTATGTCACATATGGAGTAGGCATGTGATGTCATACTCAAAACATAGAGTGTGACAAAGAGTTATTAATAGATCTACCATCAATGTATGGTCAATTTGAAAATTACTTGTAGACATGGGTGTTGAGGTTAATATTCTCATCAAAACCACCTGGGAGAAGATGGGATGACCACCCTTAAGGCCCTCACCTCACATGTTTTTCATGGCTAACAAAAACTGAGTGTAACCTATCAGGATTTTAAAGGGTGCCATTGTAGATATCATGGGCACCGAGTTATAAGATAACTTTAAGGTCATCAAATTAGAAGAGCAGGATAACTATCTAATGATCTTGGGTAGGACATGATTCTATGCTAATAACATAGACATATATTTTAATAAGTATTACATGACTTTTAAAAATTTCAAAGAGAGGATGGTGATCCCTCTATCAAGTGATCAAGGGCCCCCATATGTGTAAAGTATTGATCTTAAGGATGAGATCAACCACATTTATAACATCACAGTACAGGGTATCAAAAAGCTTAACCCTAGTGATGATGGAGTGATCAAATGGGAGGATGGATAATCAGCCTTTGATATAATTGACATAGCATGCACTTGATGAGTATAAGAGGCTTATGAGGTCACTGGATAAAGGTTCCACTTGGTGCATACAATTGAGCCAAGGCTATCCAAAATAAGACTGGCTAAGATTGAGTGCAATTAAAAGAGATGGGTTTCCTGCACCAAAAAGGACAAAAAAAGGGTGTTTTAGCTAAGTAGATGGAATATTATAACACTCTTAAAGTATGAAGGGAGCCAAACTATATATAGGTATTTCCATGGCATTTAAGCTTATATCTCTATGGAAATAGATAGAATGGTCGCACTAGTACATACCTTGAAGAGCATTGCTACTCACTGGTGGGTAGTGCAAAGACCTAACTCACCAACATGGCAAGATGTGAAGGTAGAAATATGCACTAGGATTGGTAATATTAATGAGTACTTATACATACCCACTTACTCAAGTGTTTTTTACCAGATCATGCATGTGCATTTGTGTGAAGAAATTTGAACTATTTACGGTGAGAATGTGTCAAAAGGCCTATGGGTGCATGATTTTTATAAGACTTTGAAAACATGGGTGTGAGAGTGGTACATTATAAATGATACATGCCATGAGATAGTAAAGTAGGAGATACTCAAGGAGAGGTTCATGTACACCTTTTCTTTTTCTTCACAAAACTTAGAACTACAAGAACCACAACAAGTCATTTGCAGGGCATTGTTTGAGGAGACCACCATCGTAGAAGAGTGCCTTAGTGAAATATTAGGGGAAAAAGGACTATCACTCCCAAAATTATTTAAATAACAAGTGCTTAATAGTTAATCTAGTGAGGAAGATGACAAGACCTGAAAAGAGTGCAATTATAAGGCTCTAACAAGGAGAAAAAAATTGTGCACGTTGTGGATGACAACACTCCAAATGAAGAAGATCTAATGCATTTTCAAATTGAAACAACTGGGTTGACAAAGCAAGTTGAATAATATCATCAAGAGAATATTAAACCCTACTATATACCACTTAATACAAATAAAGTAAATATTAGCATAGAAGGTGTACCAAATATTTCCACTTTAGGTGCTTACTAGTCTAAGGTAGAGATGGCATGAATTGTAAACCTCCTGAAGGAATTTCAAGACTTATTCTCTTACAACTAGTAGGACATGAAGGGTAACCACCTTTCCCTTAGCAAAATGAGCATTAAGCTAGTGGATAACATGAGGCTGGTCAAGAAGTGCCCGTATCAAATGAATCCCAATCTCCACACCAAGGTGAAAATAGAGATTGATGGAATGTTAGCTGTCAACATCATCTACCCTATACAAGAAACTAAATAAATGAGATTGATGGTCATCATCGTCAAGAAATATGGGTGCATATGGATTTGTGTCAATTACAGGATTTTAAATGCCACCTACATCAATGACCCATTCTTGACCCCATTCACTGATGAGGTTCTAGATGGATTCATAGGCTGTAAAATCTATACTTTCATTGATGTTTTCTCAAGCTACCATTAGGTGTAGATCAAGGAGGACAAGCCCAAAAAAACCTTTATGACTAATGTTAATCATGATATATACTAATTCATAGTATATCATATATATTTTAATTAATCAAATTCCTTTACTTTAACCTCTTAGTCACACATTCAAGATATGCAATAAAATTGAAACCAATAAAATGCACTACATAAGAGAGAGAGAAATACTAGATTTTACATGGAAACCCAAAGTGGTAAAAACCATGGAGAAAAATCTCAAGTATATAAATGAGCACCAACTCAAGCTTACAATTTTCATAAGCACCAATTTATAGGAGCACCAACCCCTTTATTGAGCACCAACACAACAATGATTTGTGAGCACCCACCCACAGGATCACTAATTGCTTTTGTGTATAAAACACCACTATCTCTCAATGTTTCTTTTTCAATAAATGATAGCACATTACTATATCTCTTCTCTTTTCTCTACTCTCCTCTGTTCTTATCAACTAGATAAAATCATTCACTTCCATACATCAAAATGGACTTCCAAGCCTCCTTTTATAGCCTTCCAAATGACCTTTGGAATTCACCCTTTGAGACCTTTCAATTCACATAGAAAATGGCACCAAACTTGTCTTTCATGACCCTTCAAATTCCTCAAGATGACCCTTCATGGGAAAATGCATCATTTCCCTCTTTTGTCTTTATCTAGTGACTCTTCAAATTCCTCAAGGTGACCCTTCATATGAAAATGCATCCTTTCCCTCTTTTGTCTTTATTTGGTGACTCTTTGACTTCATCATGGGCCCTCTTTTGTCTTTATGCAACCAAAAATATATTTTTTAATATTAACACACTTTAGCCAAGATATGAACATTAAAAACACCTTTAGACAATAAATTATATGTTGGTAGAGTTTTGAAATCAATGACAATATTTCTAACAATCTACCCCTTTATTATTAATGGCAACCTCAAACTTAAATTTCAACATTAAGAAAACCTATACTGCACATGCCAACCTAAAACTAAGACCTACACAAACTACAAATTGAACCAACTAAAAACATACAGTAACTTCACCATACTATAACATCCTATTTTCTAAGCTTGTTCATGTACCTATTCCTATATTTCTCCCACTTTGACATCAATGGAAAAGATTCTATCCTATAGCTAACACTTAGCTCCCCCTCAACTGATATACAAATTAATCTATCAACTCAACTTCATGACTTTCTTGTCATGCAACATAGCCAAGACCCAACAACATCCACCATGCTTCAATTTTTTTCTGTAAAGTGTCTCTTTGAAGCCTAGAAGAGACACCCCACACAAAGGGTCCTAGAAAAAAATGAACTCAAAATATGCCCACATCTCCTTTGTTAATTCCTTGATCTTCTTGCATCCATAAGATTGATTTCTTTCTCTTAGAATCTATTTAGGCTTGTCTAACTTCTTTGACTCACTAACCTCAACATCCATGATGTTGTTCATCTTGTCAACTCTTACAACTATCTTATCTTGACAAGTCTCATGATTAAATGTAACAAGAGATTCTCTTTGATATGTAAGATGTTTAGGACTAGTATTCATTGTCTTTCTTAATAACAAGAGTTCCACACAGTCCTTCCTATATGATTCTTTCTCCACTATAGAAAGTAATCTATTCTCACTCTTAAACTCAACCTAATCAACCTTTGATATTTTAGGTATCCAAACCTAAGTTTGGACCTTCTCATACCTTATAGGGGCTTCGTATCCTTTGACATACCTTGAAGATTTCTTTACTCCATTTGGAAATAATTTAGCAATATGGCCAACCTTATTACAATAAAATCAAACAGCATTCATCATACCTTTTACTTGAAGATGACTAAAATCTCTCTTTTACTAATTGCTTCTCCTCAAACATTCTCTTTCTCTATTACCAACATGATGACAAATAAAACATTGGCCTTGAAAATAATTGGAAAACCTGAAGGCATTAGGTTGCTTTATTGACTTCTTCAATTTGCCTTTAAAACTTGCATCCTTCTCACCTTTGATATTTCATGATCTTTCTCTTGCTTATCCTTCAAATAACCTAATTCAACCTTCAATTAATTACACTCTTCTTCTCTTGATTTAAAATTTGAATATGTAACCTCTAGCTAATTCTTAAGATCTTGAATAAACATCTTATCTTCTTTTGCTTCTATAGCCAACTTGTAATCCAAGATACACACCTATTCCTTAAGAGCCTCAACCAAATATGTTAACTCTTGATTTTCCTTCTTTAGTTTCTTGGCCATCGTATTTTCCTTGATCTACCTTCAAGTTGTTAAACTCTTTCTAAAGGAACCTCCTCTGATACCAATTGTTAAGCATGAGATATACTAATTCATAGTATATATTATATCTTTTACTTAATCATATTCCTTTACTTTAACCACTTAGTCATACATTCAAGATATGTAATAAAATTCAAATTAATAAAATGCACCACATAAGAGAGATAGAGAAACACCAAATTTTACGTGAAAATACAAACTGGGAAAAACCATGAAGAACAATCTCAAGTATATAAATAAGCACCAACTCTAGTTTACAATGTTCAAAAGCACCCACTTATAGGAGCACCAACCCCTTTACTGAGCACCAACATAATAATGATTTGTGAGCACCCACCCACAAGAGCACCAACTCCTTTTGTGTATAAAACACCACTATCTCTCAATGTTTCTTTCTCAACAAATGATATCACACTACTATATCTCTTCTCTTTTCTCTACACTTCTCAGATAGATAAAATCATTCACTTCCATACATTAAAATGGCTTCGCAAGCCTCCTTTTATAGCCTTCTAAATGACCTTTGGAATTCACCCTTTGAAACCTTTTAATTCACATATAAAATGGTGCCAAACTTGTCTTTCATGACCTTTCGAATTCCTCAAAGTGACCCTTCATGGTAAAATGCATCCTTTCCCTATTTTATATTTACCTAGTGACTCTTTAAATTCCTCAAGGTGACCCTTCATGGGAAATGCATCATTTCCCTCTTTTGTCTTTATTTGGTGACTCTTTGACTTCCTCATGGGCCCTCTTTTGTCTTTATGCAGCCAAAAATATATTCATTAATATTAACACACTTTAGCCAAGATATGGACATTAAAAACACCTTTAGACATTAAGTGTTATATTGCTAGACTTTTAACATCAATGATAATATTTCCAACAACTGAATGGGGTTGTTTTGCTTATAATGTGATGCCCTTTAGACTTAAGAATGTGTCAGCCATATTATCCATAGTGGTGATCACTACTTTCAAGGACTTTATCCATAATTTCCTTTAAGTTTATCTCAATGATTGGACCATGTATGACCTTGTAAAGGACCACTATGATAATTTTCACCTCATGTTTAAGAGGTTCAAGTAGCTCTAGATATAATTAGAACTAAAGAATTACATATTCATAACCCCCTTTATAACATTACTTTGGCAAATCATCTTCTAGGATGGTTTCCTTGTTGATCCTACAAAGATATACATCATAATTCATCTCTAGACTCCTTCCACATAGAAATATGTTTACACCTTTCTAGGCCATTGTCACTACTACAAGAAGTTTATATGGAAATATGAAAAGATCATAATGACTCTAAAGGAGATATTTTATAAATGTGGCCCATTTTATTAGGGAAAGGCACAAGAGAAGGATTTTGAAACATTAAAGCTAAAGTTGGCTAACATGCCAATTCTATAATTTCCAAACTAGACTACTCCTTTCCAAATTTATGTCAATGCTTCAGGCTCTACAATTGGCACCATATTGGCACAACTAGGTGAGGGAAAGATGGACTACCCCATCTCCTTTGAAAGAAATAAATTAATGCAAGCAGAGTAGAATTACACCACAACTGAGTGTGAGGCATTGATAATGGTCTATGCCTTACAAAAATTTAAACAATACCTATTGGCAACCCCTTTCATCTTTTTCATTGATCATGAGGTGCTCAAGTACCTCATGACCAATCCTATTTTACATGGGCACATATGTTTATGGATTGTTCTATTTTAGGAATTCTAGTTCTCCATTGTTGTTCAACCTAGAAATCAGAACTTGGGGCTAGACTATTTGTCCTACATCAATTCTAGTGATGCAACAACACCAATTAAATATGAAATGTTAGACACATAGCTATATAGAGTCTATTTCATCCCTAAAGATTTATTATAGATTGTCATTTTCCTAACATCTATGTTTATGCCCTAGACCTTATCAACTAAGGAGAAGAAGTAGCTTGCAGTTCACACTACCCCGTTTCATCTCATTAAGGGAGAGCTATACAAACTTAGTAGAGATAAATTCTTATGCTAGTGTGTTTTGGAAAATGAAAGGGACTCCATATTATATAAATTGCATGAGTGAATCACTAGAATCCATTATTCTGGAGATGAAATGGCACACAAGGTATTATAGTTAGGCATATGGTGGCCAAGCCTATTCCAAGACACAAAAGAGTACACCAAGGCATGTGATATATGTCAATGCACCAAAAATCCCAACCACTAGGATGAGATTCCCCTCATCCTTATTCTTTCTCAAGCACCATTAAATAAATATGCCATTGAATTTATTGGGCCCAATACTCCCACAACATGATGCACATGTGCAAGGTATATTTTGGCAGCCATAGACTATTTCACAAAGTGGGCCAAGGCCATGCCAATAAAAGACTACATATTCATGATGGTCATGTGCTTTATATGGGAGAACATCATAAGTTGGTATGGGTGCCCATTAAGTCTAACTAGTTATAGGGGCAATCATTTCATCAATGAGATGGTGTGCATCTTTTTGACCAAATGCATGGCAACATACCATAATACCACCTCATATCACCCATACGACAGCAACACCACTAAATTATTAAATAATATCTTGAGATTTTTCCTAATAAAGATATGAAACATCAATCTCAAGGATTGGGATGATCATGTTTCAGTGGTAATATGGGCATACTACATGGCATAAAAGCACCTAAACAAGGCTACACCATTGCAACTGGTGTTTGGTGCAGAAGTATTTTTTCCCATGGAATTCATGGTACCCTCATTACACATTGCATATATTGGTCACTTAGATGACCAAGAATATTTAATCACAAGGTTGGAAGACTCGAAATTCTTAGATGAAAAGTGCACCCAAGCAAGATGGAGTCAGTAGATCAAGAAGGCATGCTAGAAGCACTAGCATGATAATAATATCAAGTACAAGGAACTAATTAAAGGATAATTAGTATTTTTCTATGATTCTAAGTACTTTAATCACCTAATAAAATTTTAAATATTATGGATGGGCCCCTACATCATCCACCACATATTGGAAATAGGTGCATGCAAGTTGTGCATGTTATCTAATGAAATTCTCCTTGGGCATTTCAATGATAATTGACTAAATCCATATAGGTATTATGATGGTGATTGTACCATGAAAAATCTAAATTATTAGTCACTAATTAGTTTAAAGTTGAGCTAACTAAAATATAGTATGGCACAATCTAAATTATTCTTTTTCTTTTTTGTTTATTCCTTGTATAGTGTATATAGGTAGTAAGTAGTGCACAGTAGCTATAAGGACTTATCTGATGACACTTTCTTCATAATTATGATTGGGTGAGTCAAGAACTTATGCTCTCTAAGTGCATGAGGATATACATCTAAGTGGTGGGGATGTGAAGCTTTATAAATGCAAGTAAGAGATGCACATGATTTATGTGCATAAGATTAATAGTACAGGGCATTTGAAGGCCCAAGAATGAACTACTTTGGCATTATCTTTGTTCCAAAGTTTAAAAGGAAGGCATATCAATTGATCCTATGCTAGAAACCTAAGAGGTTAGTGAAAACACTTAACATGATTAAGCATAAGGCCAAAATTGAAGATGCTCAACATGGTTGAGCACAAGGAAAAAAGTGAAGATGCACCATCTAACAATGTGTTAGAGAATCAAAAAAGAAAAAAGCACTGGAGGGCTAGTGTAAGGTATTTTATGGGGTAGGACAAGCCAAGGAAAGATGATGCACAAGAAATAAACTAAGATAGAGAAGTGTGCTTAAAATATTAGTGCACCTAGAATAAAAAGTATAATTAAGGAGGTTGAATCATGTGCATGTGAGGCGTTGCACCTAGGTTGTCACAAGGAAGGTGAAGTTCATGCAAAGTATACATGCATAGAAGGAGAATGTCTAATATAGTTGGCATCTACCCAAAAATGAGTGGGAAGTGACTATTTAAACCATACATCACTTCACTAAAAAATCCATTAGGGGTATTCAATGAGGTGGTGGTGGCACAAAGATACATAATTAATGCATTAAGGATGAGATATTCTCAAGGATTTTGTAGATTTTTGCATTTTCCAAGATATCAATGTGCTTATGACATAAATCCTACATTAATGATGGTAACTAAGAAATAATGGTATAAAATAGCAAGCAATATACTTGCTTAGGTTACAAAGTTTAAAATAATTGAACTTAGAGTGAACCTAAGTAGAAACTAGAGAGTCGAAGAGAAACAACCTTGTCATAGCAAAAACTTGAGCACTTCAGTGAATGGTGGAATTTTGATAAATATCATATTCATAGTGAGACCAATTTGAAGGATTAGGGAGAGAAATTTATGCTAAAAATAAATTTGTAATGAGAATTTGTCTCCCAGGCTACCATTAATAGTCAATGAAGCTTTGAGCTAAGAGTGCAATCATAGGTCCTACAACTATAAAAGCACTAACCATCATTCAAGGCTTTGGCAAGCCACATCTTCCAAGGTTCAATGCAAGTAGATTTAATATGGTGAAGAAGTGAAATGTAGAAAGCTCTGTGTAGGCAAAACAAGAACTCAAGTGGGTTAATTTTACATAAGAGATGATGGCCACTAAAACTAAGGCACGTTCAATCAAAGTAGTTATCATCATAAAGGTAGATATCAAGGCACTAATGAAGATGTCATACTAGTTTATGCAATTTCCCATAGAGGTTGAGGTGGGGCAAATTTAGTGTTCATTTGTGCACATTTATCAACTCGAGTATAACCACCAAACATTAAGTCACTTGTAAGACTTGGTGTAGGACTTTATGGTGGATATAGGGTATAAGACACTACAAGGTGATTCCCTATTTGATGTCTCAATTCAAGACAATTTGAAAACTTTTGGTGAAACTCAATTCTATGAGTTACCTTACTTTGGGAAGCTAGAATAACTTATCTAGTTCCTACTCTTGTGTATCTATGGGGACTACATTTACTTTGTAGGTAGGTGCATGAAAATTTTAATGTAATTGATCAAGAAGATAATTGGGCTTCCAAATGCCAAAAAGGTCATCCATCAAATGATGGACAATGATGAAGAGTTGGAACACATTTTAAAGCTCTTAAAGGAATTCAAGGGGGGTTTTATGTTCCCCATCAATAAGTGTGAGTACCCCATCATGAGGGTGGTGACACACCTTGTGAGTTCCAAATTGAGTCTAGGAGGTTGATAGATTGATGTGTTAAGGCATACCTCTGTAATTCCTATCATATGGTGCAAGGCATATAATTTAAAAAATTTAAGTTCATCATAAAAGATTTGGTGAAAAATTCATTTGAGTACCCCAGCACCAAGGGGACCTTCAAGTGGGTGTCCATCCTTATTTTAATTGTCATGGAGGAAATTGGGATCTCATATGGGAGTGAGGATAACATCTAGGTCTTCCTAGAATGCCATGAATCCCCAATGAAAAAGTACAAATACTACACTTTCCCCACCTCCTTTAGTCCCAAGTATAAGACATGAGTGATGCACTAGTGTGAAAAATACATAGAAGTCTTTAGACTGGAGTGGTGCATTCCTCAAGGGCTCCTATAGAGTATGTTTGGGATGACATATTTTTTTGTAATGTAGAATTATTATGTAGTGCACTTGGCACTATGAGATGAGAATAGATTGGGATGGTTGAATTTCCCCTTCACCTTATTAGCAAGGTACTTTAGGGACGCACAATGTCAGATCCCTAATGCATAATAGATGTAAATTTTAGTGAAGTAACTGGATGCAGAGAGTAAAAATTTGAGGCACCAATTTCCTTGTTCAAATGGGAATGCCACTAAATATTAAGAAGATGCCTTGGATCACCCAAATATTAATCCCATCCTAGAGGTCACCATTATAAGCTACATCCATAGATTATACTATAAAATGAATCCATGAAAGGACTCCATCACTGAGTAGAGCATTGAGAAAATTGAAAACCCCCCAATCTAAATCAAGAATGAAGGGTGCCAATGCTAGCTGAGTAGAAGAAGTCTCGAAAGAAGAAGAGGGGGGAACTTTGGAATAAATAAAGGAAAAACTAAGGCTAAAGATCACCTCATAGGAATAAGCCTCTCCTTTGACCTCTATATATAATCATGTGTAATTCATGCCAAAGGCTTCCCCTAGCACAAGGAAAAATAAGAAAGGGAAGGCTCCTCCTAAGGTGCCCAAGATAATATTATCCAAGGAAGAGGAGGAAAAAGAGGAAGAGGAGTTGAAGGAAGAATAAATGGGGAAAGGTGTATACATCGTGCTCAAGAAAGAGGATTCCTCATCTAGAAAATGGACCCCATTTCTATCCCTCCAGCCTAAGTTAGATAAAAAGAGGTGAACATGGAAAAAACTTAGCTTCGATGAATCTAAGATGTAGAGGGTACAGGAGCTAGAGGAATAGAGAGAAGAAATGACTAAGGCATGGATTCCAAGGAAGTGATCAAGATGGTTGAGGTTAAGGAATGATTCAAAGAAGTGGAAGAACATAAGGTGTAAGAGATTAAGTTAAAGAACTTATAGGGGAGGAAGGAAGAAAAAGTAGGTGAAGAGCCTAGAGAGGTGGAAGTGCATGAAAAAAGAATACCCTCAGGTGTACCTACTGAAGAATATCTAAAGCACAAATGGAAGGACATGGGCTTACCCTAGAATTATATTGATGTGATGCTAAATTTTTACTACAAGTGAGAGGATATGAGGGCCAAAGGCATGTCCCAAGTTGAAATCAGCCAAATAGAGGCCAAGGAGATAGTGTCATGAAATTAATTATATGTTCACACAAACTAATTATATATCACATAAAATAATTAAATATGAGAGATCACACAAAAATAATTGATAGTAAAATAGAATACTAGATAATATAACAAAGCCACTTCAAGGGGGAAACCTTCACAATAATGCAATAAGAGCCGAATACTTAATATATGATGAATAAATACTAACTCCTATATATAGTCTATTTAGCCATGGTTATTCCATATGCTAACCTAACTAAGAACATAAATAAATGTAACAAGAATATAAAAGAGGTATGTAAGCCACAAGTTAGCCACACATATCCCTAGACATACCAAATGTTAAGGGTATAATATTCCCCTCCCCTTTAAAACAGCATTATCCTTAATGTTGAGTCAAATCTGGATGTTGTTGCATAAAATATTCATCCTCCCAAGTGGCATCTTCACAAGGTAGATTCTTCCATTTGATCAGGTACTCCTTAACCATTATAGACCACATCTACTTATTTCACATTTGAAGGATCATCTCAGGATAAAGAATAACTCTTCCTTCCTCATCCAATTCTAGTAACTCAATTTGAGTAGTAACTCTGTGTCCAATGACTTTCTTCAGGTAAGATACATAAAATATTGGATGTATACAAGTGGAGGAAGGAAACTCTAACTTGTAGGACACACTACCAATTTTTTTCAAGATCTAATAAGGCCCATAATACTTAGGGGATAACTTTTTATCCTTTTTCTATTGATTTAATGATATTTGCTTATATCGATTCAAGAGAACAAAGACCTAATCACCAATGTCAAAATGCTTCTCACTCCTATGTTGATCTACTATTTCTTCATGCAATTCTAGGCCATGGCTAAATTTTCATGCAAACTTACAAGGACCTCTTGTTAATGGTGAATATGTTCTTCAAATGCACAAACCTTAGGATGGACCTTCAAGGTTGAAGTGATGGATGGATGGTGGTATTCATATATTGCCATAAAAGGACACATTTTGGAGGAACTATGAATAGAATTATTATACCACCATTTAGCAAGTGAAAACCAACAAACCCATTTATCCTATTTATTAAAAACAAAACAATGGAGATATCCTTCAAGACATTTGTTTACTACTTTAGTTTGTCCATCTGATTGAGGATGATAGGATGAATTATGAGCCAACTAGGTGCCCAAACATGCAAATAACTCAATCCAAAAATTATTAGTGAAAATGGGATCTCTATCACTGATAATGATCTTAGGGGCACCATACAATTATTGAATTGTATTAAGAAAATCAAAAACTAATATACTAGAAACAAATGGCTATGATAAAGAAAAAAATGAGCATACTTATTGAGATGATCCACCACAACCATGATAACATTTGGAACATTAAATCTCAGTAGCCTTGTAATGAAATCCATATACACCTCTTCCCAATGTTGGCTAGGGATGGATAAAGGTTGTAAAAGACCTAGGGTTTTGATGGTTTGTCCTTTATTTTATTGACCAATCATACATTCAACCACATATTTTTGGACATCCCCCTTCAGCTCTTCCAAAAATAAATCATGCTTGACTCTATGATAGGTTTTCAAAAATCCTAAATGACCCCCAATTAGAGTTTCATGAAGTTCTTGATGGATTTTGTGTTTAAGAAGACAATTCTTAAATAGTTATAATATGTCTTTATACCATAATGCATCACCCTTTCATGTGAATTTTTCAAATCCACCCAAACCTTATTGAAGATTTTGAATCAAATGATGGGTAGCACTATCATTTTCCCATTCTGATTATGCTTCTTCTATCTAATCTACCTTCAGAATGGTCATAGCACATAGCAATGCCTCAACTAATTCAGCCTTCCTAGATGGTGCATCTGCCACTATATTATCCCTTCCTTTCTTTTAAACTATTTCAAAATCATATTCTAACATCTTAGTTACCCATTTTTGTTATTCTTCAAATGATAACTATTGTTCCAAAAAATATTTGAGACTATCATGATTAGTCTTTACTTGAAAGTGATGACCCATCAAATAAGGTCTCCATTATTTGACTGCATGCAAAATGGCCATCATTTCCTTCTCATAGATGAGATTGTGCTGATTTTTACCCTTAATTTGACAACTTTTAAATGTAAGTAGTCTACCTTCTCTCATGAGTACAGTACCCATACCATACCCAGATGCATCACATTCAACCATAAAAGTCTTGGAAAACTTAGGAATGGCCAACACTGGAGTGGTGCACTTAGTCAATTTTAATTGTTCAAATTCCCTATTTGTTGTATTAGTCCATTGAAAGCAGTATTTCTTCAACAAAGAGATGAGTGGGGCTGCAATGCTACAATAATTTTTGACAAAGTTATGATAGTAACCATTTATCCCCAAAAATCCCATTAGTTTCTTGAGTGTCTTGGAAATCAACTAGTCCACCATTGCTTGGATTTTTTAAGATCTAATTTCACTCCTTTATGTGAAACTAGATTACCCAAATACTCAACCTCATAATCTCCAAAAGTAAATTTGGAAGGTTTTTCATATAACTGATGTTGTTCCAAAATTGAGAGTATCTATTTCACATGGTACAAATGGTCTTCCCAATTTTTACTATAAATGAGGATATCATCAAAAAAACTAGAATAAATTTTCTCAAAAATGGCTAAAAAATAGTATTCATCAAACTCTAAAAGGTATATGGTGCATTTTTTAGACCAAAAAGCATAACTAGAAACTAATAATGGCCCTCATGAGTCCTAAAATCTATTTTAGATATGTCTTCATCATGGATCTAGATTTGATGATATCTAGATTGTAGATCTAACTTGGTAGAATAAAGAGCACCATTTAATTCATCTAGCAAATCATCAATGATAGGAATAGGAAATTTATCTTTGATAATGTACTTTTTGAGTTCTTTGTAGTCAAGGCACATCCTCCAAGTGTCATCTTTCTTTCTCACCATGATCATTGGCAAATATTTTTTTCTTTGGCTATGGAAAAATATTCTTGCATCCAACATCGCATGTACCATATTTTCAATTTCACTTTTTTGGGAATAAGGATACCTATATGGCCTAATGGTGGGTGGTGTACTACCAAAAATAAGTTTGATAGCATGATCATGTGTGTGGATATGTGGAATTCATTTTGGCATGTCACCAAAAATAACTAAATGGGAATCAATCACTTATTATATATCAAAAGGTGTAGATGACTGAGTTGATTGAACTTCCATGGAAAATAAGAGAGCTACAAATCCTTCAGTACCCTTACAGAGAATCTTTGTCATTTGATGGGAGCTAAAAAGTTATGGAGATTTAGCCCTTAATCCCCTTAGCTCAAATGTATTTCCCTTAAAATGAAAATGCATGAATAATTCCTAGAAATTCATCTCAATAGTGCCCAAAGTAGTGAGCCACTATACTCCCAGAATAATATTAGCTCCCCCCATGGGAATAACAAACATAGGAGAATCCAATAAGTAGTCTCCCATGGCTAGCTTAATACTATGGAATTTTTTTGAGAAGTTGATAGTACCACTATCTATAATCATGACCTAAAATTCTAGAGTAGGATAAATGAAATAGTTGAAATGAGAAACCAACTTACTGTTGATGAGGTTATGTGTGCTCCTAGAATCAATCAATATAGTGACCTTTTATTTCTTTAGGAAACCCACAACCTTAAGATTTTGGGGAGTACTAATACGTAAAATGGTATGATAGGCAATAGAAGTTTAAGAGTCTTTAGATTCCTCCTCAAGACCTTATTCATCCTCACTGGCACCTTCAATTTAAAATAGTAACTTTTTAACATAGTGATGATATTTGCTCTAGTTTTTGTCATAACCATAGCACAACCCTTTAGCCCACTTCTCCTCAATATATCAAGGTGTCAATCTAGTGGATTGAGGAAATGATGGTGCTACAAAGGTGTGATCATGACCAGTAGTGAAATTTTTTTGTTTGACCATCTCTTTTTCTTCTACCATACATGTCCATGGGATAGATTTTGATATAGATGTTGGGTTAAACATCCTAACCTCCAATTGAATGATATATTTGAGGCCACCCAAAAAAATATTAGTCAAATTTTCCTTAGTGATGTCTTCCACTTGTAAGGATAGATTCTGAAATTGATGAATATAATACTTCATAGTTCTTGTTTGTTGTAGTTTGGCTAGCTAGCTTAAGTAGTTATTAGAGACATTATTCCAATAATGATCCAAAAACTCATCATTGAAAATAGACCATATAATATAAGTACCATTCTTTTTCTTTTTTGTTACACAACTAATGATACCAAATGAAATGATCAGGTTCTAGATATAGAGATGCTACTATCACCTTCTAAGAACTAGGAGTTTGATGCAGATCAAATAAATTCTCAAGCTGGGTAATATAAGTGAGAGGATACTTATAATCAAACTTATGCATATCCACTTTTGGCAACATCAGTTTCATAATAGAATTGGAGTTGTCAGTGTTGAGAGGAGTAAGAGCCAAATGATGAACTAGAGGGTTGTTTAACTATAATTGAGATGAAAATGTGGCCAAATGAGTAGTGATATAATTCAATTGAGTGTGAACCCTAAAAATCTCTTCATGCATCCCTAAAACATTAGTTTTAACTAAAACAAAGTCATCATACCACACCAAGCCCTTTATATCAGCCTAAAGTTAAGAAATCAATGGATCTAAAGTTTTAGATTCCATGTCATTGATAGGAGTCTTAAGAATTTATTGCCCCTTTTTTCTTCCCTAAGTAAGACCTACCATATACAAACCCTAAGAGGGATTTTTCCCCAAAAAAAGTGTACCAATAGATGGTACCATTGTGATCACCTCACCTCACCAAGATGAATCTAATGACTACCTTTGTACACTTGGGTAAAAACTTTTGAAACCAAAAAAGCACACCAGTAGAATATATTGTTGTGATCATCTCATCAAGATGAATCCAATGAAGATAAATGTACAAGGGGAAAAAAGTTACAAACTTTTTTTTCAATATTTTTTTATCAAAAAAGTGTTTCAAACAATACTGCACTGACATAAAAAATTAATTCTTCTCAGATTACAAGCTATATTTTTTGTATCCTTCCACTCATAAAAGTCATGCCTTACTAGATTTGAAAAAACAATGCCAAAAGAAACTTGCCCAAATCAAAGCTCTGATACCACTCGTAATGAAATTAATTATATGTTTACATAAACTAATTATATATCACACAAAATAAGCAAATATGAGAGATCACATAGTCATAATTGAAAATAGAGTAGAATATTGGATAACATAGAAAAGCCACTTCAAGGGGGAAAAATCTAAAATAATGTAATAAAATTAGAATACTTAATATATGATAAATAAAGACTAACCAATACCTCCTATATATAGTCTACTTAGCCAGGGTTATTCCATAGACTAACCTAACTAAGAAGATAAATAAATGTAACAAGGATATAAAAGAGGTATGTAAGCCACAAGTTAGCCACACATATCTTTATACATGCCAAAGGCTAATGGCATAGCATATAGAAGTGAGAGAAAATAAATGCAAAGCACAAATTGTACATAAGAAGGTCAAGAAGGAAAAGGCCAAGAAAGAAGAAGTAAAAAGGAAGGTCAAGGAGGAGAAGGCCATAAAGAAGGAAAGAGAGGAAATATCAGCCCAAGAAGAAAGGGTCAGGATGATGAAGGAAAGAGAAAAGAAGAAGGTTATTTCTAGCATGAAACTGAGAGAGAAAAGAGTACCAAAGAAGGTGCCTAACACCTCCACCAAAATCATAGAAGTTGTTTCACAACAGGCATGCCCTAGCTCTAAAGGGGTACCCAGAGATAAATAAGTTGATACTAACACCTTAGAAAAATAAATAGAGAAGGAAACAGAGGCCCCATTGGGATAAGAAGAGAAGAAGGTTGGTGCTAAGGAAGTTCACATAGAAGAGCCATGGAAAGAGGAAATTGATGAGGGGGAAAGTTCCATGGAATAACCCCTATAAGAATAATATGATGGTAGGTCTAACACCAAAGAAAAAAATAAGTGAACAAGGGGGAAAGTCTAATGAAGAACTCCAAGAAGAAGGAGAAGAATAAGAAGGCACTGACACAAGTGTCAGTACCAGAAAAGAAGAAGAAGAGTTGAGAAAAGAAGAAGAATATGATCTAGGTAATAGGGAAAGGGCATAGTATGGTTTCAAAGAGGATGAAGTCTTCTATATGGATTACATGCCATTGAAGACTACCACAACCTTAACACACCACCAGTTTTCTTAGGCATTGGATTACTATATGGATGAACCCCAATTTGAGGTTCCAAAAAAATCTCTTTAGAGAACCAAGAAGTTGGAGGAAGGGCATGACTAATAGCTCATAAATACTTGAGACATGAACCCCTTGTGATCATCCAATGCCTTACTTAAGGTGGCCTCCTCAGTAGCATGCAAGAACATCATCAATGATATTCATGTTAATAATTGAAATAAGATAGTGTAAGAGGCAGAGGAAGAACTTGAATCAACAAAGATCAAACTTAAATAGTTGGTCAAGTGCATAGAAGAGGTGAAGCCATACCTTTTGGATGGTGTGGATACCTTAAGAATGAAAGAGGTTGACAAGGTTTGCACACTTGTAGAGTAGATGCTTCCTTGGATGAGGCTGGTGCTAGAAGAACCAAAAGACCCCTATGAGGCCATAAAGAAAGATTTTAACAAAAATATGGATGTGGTAGAAGACCTCTTTGCCAAACTAAAAGAGGGTATATAAGAAGTAGATTCCATATTTTGTAATTTTGTCACCCAAGTAGTGGTCATTGATGTACACCTTAAAAAGACAAAGGAGGATAAAGATACCATGTTCCAACACTCTTTCACAGTGAGAAGAACCAAGTGCATAAAAGTTATGTCAAAGGACAACACCCTAAGCACCCAACTAAAGACCTAGGAGTAAGACCTAGAGGCTCTCTTTTTTGCCTTCCAAATAAAGGCTAGTGAGCATGGGGATATCCTAGATGGCAGGTTAAGTCGAGCAAAGGAAAGGCTTGATGCCTTTAGAAAGGAACTAGAAAGCATGGACATGCTCACCCTTGAGGTTGTATCAACTAAATCAGATGGAACCATAGAAGAGATAAAGCTCACTATACATGGTTTTAAAAACTTCAAGGTATAATTAGAGTCAAGTGCACCTAAGTTTTGCACACCAAAAGCACTAAAATACTAGTCTAGGGTGGACTAGAAATTTTGTATGGGGTAATGTTGGGCCCCCTTTTGCACCAACTACATTGACCATGCCAACTCAACATATCTTGATGTAAGGCAATATTTTGGATTGATTTCTCCTTTTTTTTACATTTTGGCACTAGCTGGAAGAATCCCCAAGGATCCCATGCCAACTGGCAGACAGTTGTGTAGCACCAACTTCCAAAGGACATCCTTACAGGTAATTATACATGGAAACTTGAGAATTATAGGTGTTAGATTACTATATTAGGTGAGTTGGAGACCCTCCATTGATAGCTTATCATTTAGCATGCACTCATCCAACCTGGGCAATGTAGTGGAGCTGGAAAAATAGTGAACCCTAGTGATAGCTCATCACTTGGCATGCACACATTTGACAAAGCAAGAGGATTCCCCTTTGCCTATAAAAGGAGGATTATATCTGAATAAAAAGAGAGAGTGATTAATGTATTGAATCTCTACTAAAATAAAGAGCCACCATTGGTATTTTGAAACTAGTATGAACCATGTTAAGAACCCTAAATGTATATCTCAAGCTTGCTTTTGAGTTGTTGGGAAAGAGTAGTTGCAATATGATCACATGCTCAATTTATAGAAACTATAATTTATATGGTCAACTTTGAGTAAATAGAATGGCTTGTTTATCATAGTGGTTATTGGTTCCTTAATTATAGTTAGCAATGTGATATGTTTGTAACTTAGTTTCATGTGAGCAATGTTATAGTTTCTTTTCTTTGAATGTATTATGGTATTAAGGTTCATCCCTGGTTACTAATGGTGTCCGTGTGCCATATAGTGACTTTGGAATACCTATAAAAGAGACTAAGTGTTAAAATTGGTAGTCATTGAGGTCCTAGTACCTACATCAAGAGCGTTAACCTGAAGAATGAGCACTTAAACCCAAGTCATTCCATGACTTGGCTAAGTACTTAAATGACCCTTAACTCTCTATCCCATCATATTGAACCATTAAGAGCTCTGTATAACTAGATATGAAATTTATCCATAGGACTTGTGCCCTTGAGAAGGATTTCAACTATTAAACTCAATAGAATAGCTTAGTGTTGATAGTCCACTTGAGCCTATATTGCCAATGACTAAATCCCATTGAAACACAAGTTGTGCCATGTTTCAACTAGCCTAATATGGTCCTAATCCCTTCACTTTTGTGCTTTAAGTGAGTGCATAAGTCTTACACCTTATGTGAAGTTAAAGCTAATGTAGTAGTGTGTTAAATGTTGTGTTTCAAACCCCATTATGCTTGTGTCTAGCTATAACAAGTATAGAACTGACTTGGCTTGACTACTAAGTGCATGACTAAGCACAAAATCTAAAAAAGAGAACTTTTATACAACATAAACACCATAAGATTTTGAAGTAGGGTAGTGGTTAGAAGATTAGGAGTAGCTGATAGAGGGTTGGTAATGCTAGTGGCTAGTACTCCTATGGTGATGGGAGTATATGTGGCTAGCGGTTGGGTTACTCATAAGGAAGAAGAGTTATTGTTGGGGGTGGAAGGTATAAGGGTGTTTATAGGTTGGTTAGGATGGTTTTCCACAATAGTATCAAAGGGATTATTTTTGGATGAGGAAGCTTGGGTAGTCAATGGTTGGGTGGTGACTGTGGAAATAGAAGTGTTTCCCATAAGGTGGGGAGGCATGCCATAAGGTGGGTGCATAGGTGGAACTAAAGTAGGGGAATGATGAGGCATAGTGTTAAGATAATGTTGAAGGGCCATAAGATTATTAACTAAGAAGGTGATGAAGTTTGTTTCTCTTTAGGGAAATTCCCAAGGGAAAAGAGGAATTCTCGAAAGATGAGGAGAGTTTTTTGGTTCAGAAATGTACTCCATGGATGAAGAGGTAGAAGGTGTTGATTGGTTTAGTAATGGGTTTTGTTCCACTAAATTATTTTTTTATTGGCAAGTTAGAACCATCCACGGTAAGGGAGATAGAATACACAAATAATCTCACCACTAAAATATATAAAAGATAAGAAATGAACAAGTAAATCAAACACATACTAAAAAATATGTTAAGTCTTAAAGGTTATTTTTAGTCTCTCTTTTGGCTTATGCCTTAATCTTTAAAAAAATTGTGTGACTAAAATTAGCTTATAGAGTGGGTACTAGAAAAAAAGTCTATGGATGGTTTCAAGTTATTCAAGATCTCAAAAGGATCTATATTAGAAATCAATACATTAGTTGGTATTGGGGCATACCCCCTACTTCACACACCACAGTGATAAAGGTGTTAGGTGCTTGACTAGTATATATCGATTTCCAAATTTTATACTCAACTAGACATTTGAGTTTATTCTCTCCTTGGTAATGACCTCCAAGAAGGATTGTCAAGAAAGGGTAAGGTGACTGCTAGGTCATGAAATCTTAGTTAGGCCATGTCTCAAGTTTGTTTGATGTTTGATTGATATAGGTGGTTTGGTTCAGTGTGTGCAAAAAGAGTGATGCTACGATTGGATTGCTTTGCTTCAACTTAATCTATGTGAGCTAAACTTATAAGTAATAAATTTATGTAGTTGATTTTAAGCCCAAAATAAACTTTGATGTCATTTATGAGCATAGAATAGAGAGAAGGGCATATAGATATAAATAAGAGAAACCCAAGTAGAGACTCAAGGGTCCTACTGGGCATGCCATAATGTTTTAGTGAATTTCAAATTATATTTCAAGAAAAGAAGAAGAAGAAACTAAATATGGGTATGGTTGGAAAACCTATTTAGTTATGTGTGCATTGCATCAAATGAATGTGAAGAACGCTTCTTTGGCTTGGGAGGATGACCTACAAATAAGACAATACTAAAGCAAATGATTGGTTAAATAGATAGTTGGGTGGATTTCCAGCACTAACTAGATCCTAGAAGCAAGAGATTCCTTAGGGGATATCAATCCACATATTTTAAATAATTAAGTTTAGAAAATAGAATATAATGTACTTGCATTAATAATAAAAAGGTACTAAAATTGAATACAAGATATGCTCTATAAATAAATAGATTAAAATGACTAATATAGTAATAAATAGGTCAATATTAATGCTAAAAGGCTCAGGTATATCTCAAAAATTTAGGTAGGGGTCTGTGAATAGGTATGTACATAGAAAATTAGATTTGGTTGGGGATAAGGTGAAAATAATTTGTTATTTTCTACCATAGTGAATGTTAGTGGTTGAGATGACCCTCAACAATTAAGGTGACCATCAATGGTCAAGGTGACTATTAATGGTTAGATAGACCATTGGTAGTTGAGATAACCATCAATGGTTACTATGTATAAGCTTGAGCTAATAAATAGACTGATTGATAAGATCACAAAGTTGGATTTTGAGAGATAGGTTGGTGTTTGGTTAATTAAAAAATGAAAATAAAGTAAATAAATATTGGAAAACAAATACTTAGCTTGTAGAAGATTGATCAGATGAGTGGTTGAGATGGTTGGCCTATTGGTGGAATCTAGCATGATTTTGATAGAGTAACGATACTTAGTTGTCAACTGAGGGGTGGTGGTAAGTTGGCTATCTGACATGATGGCCAGATCACTAGATTTTGGAATAACTCCTATAAAAGAAATATTTGTATACAAAAGTTATTGATAGTTGTGGATCAATTTCACCTCCTACTCCTCTCTTCTTATAGATAAGGAAAGAGATGCAATAATATGTTAACTAGACTTTCAAATTATAACTCATGCATACAATGGCTCACACATGTATTTAGACAAGTTGATTTTAAAAAATCAAGGTACAGTGTTTTGCATATTAGTGCTTGGAATGGTGGACCCTGACCATCGATGACCAAGGTGATCGTCAGTGATCATCCTAACCATCAATGGTTGAGGGCCAAGGTAAAAAGGTGGTTAAAGGGTGGGCTTAGTCAATTGGTTAAATTAACCATGGTTAGGCTTGGTTAGGGGTTAAAGGGCCAAATTGGTCCTAAGAGGGTCTTAAGGTGATCTAGGGGTGTTTTGATATTTGAAATCATAGTGTGTGGATTTTTAGTGTCTATAATCACAATTAGGTGTATGAAGATCAATGATATAGGTAGGGATGACATTGTCATCTGATGAGTGTAATGAAATTACTTAGATATTTGCATATAATGATGTAGGTAGGGATGACATTATCATCTAATGAGTGTAATGAAATCACTTAGATATTTTCATAAAATGATTTTATATTATGAAAAATAAGCAAATATTAGAGATCACACAGTGATAATTGATAATAGAATAAAATATGGACAATATATCAAATCCACTTCGAGGGGGAAACCTCCACATCAATGCATAGCAGAATACTTAACATAATGGATAAAGAATAACCACTACCTCCTATATATAATCTACTTAGCCAAGGTTATTCCATAGGCTAACCTATCTAAGAACATATAAAAATGTAACAAGTAAATAAAAGAGGTATCTAAGCCACAAGTTAGCCACACATATCCCTAGACACACCAATGGTTAAGGGTGTAACAAGCCCCTCCCATTTAAAACAACATTGTCCTCAATGTTGTGGCAACTCTAGATGCTATTGTACAAATACTTCATCCTCCCAAGCGTCATCTTCACATGGAAAATTATTCCATTTGATTAGGTACTCTATAATTTCTCTAGAATGTAGCTACTTGGTGCACCTTTGAAGGATCACCTTAGGATCAAGAAAAACTCTACCTTCCTCATCTAATTATGGTAATTTTGTTTGAATGGAAACTCTATGTCTAATGACTTTATTCAGGCATGATACATGAAATCTTGGATGTATGCGAGTGGATGAAGGAAACTATAACTTATAGGCCACTACTAATTTTTTACAAGCTCTGATAAGGCCCTAATACTTGGGGGACAACTTGTTATCCTTTTTTGTTGCTTCAATGACATCTATTTAAATGGTTGTAAGTGAACAAAGACCTAATCACCAATGTCAAAATTCCTCTCACTTTTGTATTGATCTACCTATTGCTTCATGCAATTCTGGGCCATAGATTTTCACACAAACTTGCAAGGACCTCCTATTTATGGTGAATATGTTCTTCAACTGCACAAACCTTAGGATGGACCTTCAAGGTTGAAGTGATGGATAGAGGGTGGTATCCATATAGTGACACAAAAGGAGACATTTTGGAAGAACTATGAATAGAAATATTATATCACCATTCAGCAAGTGGCAACCAATGAACCCATTTATCCTATTTATCAAAAACAAAATAATAGAGATATCCTTCCAAACATTTGTTAACTACCTCAGTTTGTCCATCATATTGAGAATCATAGGATGAACTATGATACAATTGGGTGCCCAAACATGTATATAACTCAATATAAAAATTATTAGTAAAAATGGAATCTCTATCGCTGATAATGATCTTAGGGGTCCCATGCAGTTTCTAAACTATATTGAGAAAAGCAACAACTATTGTACTAGCAACAAATGGTTGGGATAATGAATAAAATGAGCATACTTACTGAGATGATCTACAACAACCATGATAACATTTTTACCATTAGATCTTGGTAACCCTGTAATGAAATCTATAGATACCTCTTTCTAATGTTGGCTAGGGATGGATAAAGGTTGTAAAAAACCTAGGGTTTTTATGGTTTCACCTTTGTTTTTTGACATATCATATATTCAGCTATATATTTTTGGACATCTCCCTTGAGACCTTCCCAAAAAAAATCTTGCTTGATTCTATGATAGGTTTTCAAAAATCCTGAATGACCCCCAATTAGAGTTACATGAAGTTCTTGAAGGATTTTTGTTTAATAAGAAAATTCTTACATAGGTACAATCTATCTTTATACCATAATGCATTACCTTTCCATGTGAATTTTTCAAATCCACCTAAACCTTGTGGAAGATTTTGAATTAAATCATGGGCAGCACTATCATTTTCCCATTCTAATCAAGATTCCTCTAGCCAATCTACCTATAAAATGGTTATGACACATAGCAATTCCTCAACTAATCTTTTTTGGATACTGCATCTACTACCATATTGTCCTTGCCTTTTTTATAGACTATTTCAAAATCATAGTCTAACATCTTAGTTACTCATTTCTATTATTTTTCAGATGACAACCTTTCTTCTAAAAAATATTTGAGACTATCATGATCAGTCTTTACCTAAAAGTGATGACCCATCAAATAAAATCTTCACTATTTGACTGCATGCAAAATGGCCATCATTTCCTTCTCATAGATGGGCTTATGTTAATTTTTACCCTTTAGTTGATGAATTTCAAATGAAAGTGGTATACCTTATTGTATGAGTATAACACCCATACCATATCCAGATGCATCACATTCACCCACAAAAGTCTTAAAAAAATCAAGAGTGGCCAATATTGGAGCAATGCACATAGCCAATTTCAATTGTTCAAATGCCCAAGTAGTTACATCAGTCCATTGAAAGGAGTATTTATTTAACAAAGAGGTGAGTGGGGCTGTAATACTACCATAATTTTTTACAAACATATGATAGTAACTAGTAAGCCCCGAAAATCCCCAAAGTTGCTTGAGTGTCTTAGGAATTGGCCAGTCTACCATTGCTTTGATTTTTTTACGATCCACTTTCACTCCTTCATAAGACATCAGATAACCAAAATATTCAACCTCACCAGCCCTAAAAGAACATTTGGAAAGTTTGGCATACAATTGATTTTTCTCCAAAATGAAGAGTACCTATTTCACATGTTACAAATGGTCTTCCTAATTTTAATTATTTATGAGGATATCATCAAAGAATACCAGAACAAATTTCCTCAAAATGGCTTGAAAATATTATTCATCAAACTATAAAAGGTAGATGGTGCATTTGTTAGACCAAAAAGCATAACCAAAAACTCATAATGGCCCTCATGAGTCCTAAAAGTAGTTTTGGGTATGTCTTCAGCATGGATCTAGATTTGATGATACCCAAAATGCATATTTAACTTGGTAAAAAAAAGAGCACCATTTAATTCATCTAGCAAATCATTAATGATAGGAATCAAAAAATTATCTTTGATAGTGTACTTGTTAATTTCTTTGTAGAAAAGGCACATCCTCTAGGTTTCATATTTCTTTATGGCCATGACAACTGGTGAAGAGTATTCACTTTGGCTATGGTAAATAATTATTGTATCCAACATCTCTTGTACCATCTTTTCAATTTCACTTTTTTGGGCATAAGGATACTTGTATGGCCTGATGTTGCATGGTGTACTACTAAGAATATGTGTGATAGCATGATCATGCATGCATCTAGGTGGAAGTCCTTTTGTCATGTCTCTTAAAACAATCGAATGAGCATTAATTATTTATTATAGATCAAGAGGTGGAGATGGTTGAGTTGGTTGTACTTCCATATAAAATAAGCAAGCTAAAAACCCCTCAGCACCCTTACAGAGAATCTTTATCATTTGATGGAAGCTAAAAAGTTGTGGAGATTTAGCCTTTAATCCCCTTAGCTCAAATATATTTTCTTCAAAATGAAAATGCATGACTAATTCTTGAAAATTCATCTCAATAAATCCCAAAGTGGTTAGCCACTAGATTCCCAAAACAATATCAGCTCCACCCATCGGAATAGAAAAAATAGGAGAATCCAATAAGTAGTCTCCCATGGCCAACTTAATACTATGACATTTTCTTGAACAGTTGACAGTACCACCATCTACAATCATAACCTAAAATTCTAGAGCTAGATAAATGAAATAGTTCAAATGAGTATCCAACTTACTATGGATGAAGTTGTGTGTGCTCCCAAAATCAATCAAGATAGTGACCTTATATTTCTTAAGGAAACCCATCACCTTAAGAGTTTGGGGAGTACTAATACATGAAATGGCATGACAAGAAATAGTATGTTGAGAATCTTCAAATTCCTCCTTAGGAACTTCTATATCTTGATCATGTACTTTTGTATCATCTTCATCATCATTGGTACCTTCAATGTAAAATATACTCTTTTTATCACAATGATGTTATTTTCTCCATTTGTTATCTCAACCATAACACAACCCTTTGGCTTTCTTCTCCTCAATTTGTCATTGTGTTAATTTGGTGGGTTGTGGAAATGATGGTGCTAAAAAGTTGTGATCATGATCAGTAGTGAAAGTTTTCCTTTTGACCATCTCTTTTTCTTGTATCATACGTGCCTTAGGGATAGCTTCTGATATAGATTTTGGGTTAAACATTCAAACCTCAAATTGGATTCTATCTTTGAGGCCACCCAAAAATAGATTAGTTAAATTTTCCTTAGTGATATCTTCCACCTATAAAGAGAGATTCTAAAAATGATGAATATAATCCTTCACAGTTCCTATTTTCCACAACTTGGCTAATTAGTTGAAATATTTCTCAAAGACATTATTCTAATAATGAGCTAACAAATCCTTAGTAACAATAGTCCATGTAATAAGAGAACCATTCTTTTCCTTTTGAGCACATAGCCAGCAATACCAAATGAATTGCTTAGGTTCTAGATACAGGGATGCCACTATCACCCTTTGAGAACTAGGGTTTTGATGTAGTTCAAATAAATTCTCACCATCAAACTAGGGTTTTGATGTAGTCCAAGTGAGAGGATCCTTACCATCAAACTTATGCATGTCCACTTTTGGCAACATCAGTGTCATACTAGTATGGGAGTTGTTGAGAGGAGGATTTGAATGTTGAAGTGGAGGGTTGTTGAGCTAAAACTAAGATGTAAGAGTATCCAATTGCATAGTGATATGTTACAATTCATTATGAACCCCATTAATCTCTTGTTACATCCCTAAAACATTATCTTAGATTATAACAAAGTCATCATGCATCACCAAGTTCTTTATATCTACTTGAAGTTGAGAAATCATCAGATCTAAAGTTTCAAATTTCATGTCATCAATAAGAGTCTTAGGAGTTTCTTACCCCCCTTTTCTTCCTTAAGTACCAAGACTTGTCATACACAAACCCTAGGAGGGTTTTGACCCCAAAAAAAGTGTACTAGGAAATGGAACCATTGCGATTACCTTATCAAGATGAATCTAGTGACTACCTTTACACACTAAGGTAATAACTTTGGTACCAAAAAATTGTATCGATAGAATATACCATTGAGATCATCTCATTGAGATGAATCCAATGACTGCACTTATGCAAGGGGAAAAAAATTTCCCAAACTTTTTTTTTATTATTATTATTTTAAAAGCATTTCGAGCAATACTACACTAATGGAAAAAATTAATTCTTCTCATATTAGAAGTTATTTTTTTTGGTTCTCACCTCTCCTAGAAGCCATGCCTTGCCAAATTCAAAAAAAACACCACAGGAAACTTACCCAAATTGAATCTCTAATATCACTTGTAATGAAATTACTTAGATATTTATATAAAATGATTTTATATTGTGCAGAATAATTAAGTATGAAAGATCACATAGTGATAATTAATATCAGAATAGAATACTAGATAATATAGCAAATCCACTTCGAGGGGGCAACCTACACATCAATGCACTAATAGCATAATACTTAACATAATGAATAAAGACTAACCACTTCCACATAAATATAGTTTACTTAGCCAAGGTTATTTCATAGGTTGACCTATCTAAGAACATAGAGAAATGTAAGTAAATAAAAGAGGTATGTAAGCCACAAGTCAGCCACACATATCCCTAGACACACCAATGGTTAAGGGTATAACAATGAGGTGTGTTGAATATAATGTTGAGTCTTAGTCAAGATAACAAGGATGTCATTACAAAGTGGTTTAAAATAATGAGGCTACAAAGAAGAAAGAAGCTAAGATATGAGATGAAGTGAGAGATCAAAAGTTTTAATCTTTATATTGATCTCTTCAAACTCATCATCATTAAAATCTAGGAGATTAGGGGAAATATTCCCAATGAGTTCAAGATGACCTTTGTAACATCGATTGGAATTGATGGGAAATTTGAATCATTGAGACTTATGGAATGGAACACTAGATAAATGTTTAAGAGTAGGAATATTGAAGACACCATGGTCTTAGAATTGTTTGAAGTTCCAAGGGTTAGTGTCACCCTAAATCCTATAGATGGCTCCATTGTGAGGGAATTTAATGCATTGGTAGGTGGAAGAAGCAACTACTCTCATATGGTGAGTCCATGACCTACTAGTCAAGATGTTATAAGATAGAGGAAAGTTAAATATCATCACCTTCACATGAATGATGATAGGTGGGATGGTAATGGGAAGCCACACAAAACCTAAAAGAGGCATGGCCTTGATCATATCCTTGACATGTGCTACATGTGTATTTGAGATTTTAATCATAATATCCAAGGGTTTTGATAAAATCAAGAGACGAAACACAAGTTCCATAACCCCCATCAATCAAGGCACACTTGACTTAGATATCACCAATTTGGACACTAATTAATAGAGGATCATCTGTGTAAAGTAGAATTTCATAGAGAATCATATAAGTGATGGAAAATTTTAAGGAAAGAGAAGTGTCCATTATTTTTTCAACATGTATGGACATATCTTCACATTATTTTAATAAGTTATATTCAGATCTAGATAATTTTGCTTCGCATCCTACTAGGGGAAGATGAGGGATGTTCATTTCAAACAAAATTTGCATGAGATAGTTTTGATGATATGTAGAGGTCCTCATAAGTTCAAGAAAGGGAATTTGGGATGAGAGATTAATGAATTTCATGATGGGATTCCACTCATCATAACCCATAAGAACATTTTTATAAATATGTACATAGTGTTATAGAAGGTCCTTGAAAGGAGTTGAAGTGCATTGAAATTTATGTTGATAAGAGGGAGTAGGTTTAGAACAAGGTTGTAAATTATGTTGAGAAGAGGAAGTAGTTGGTGTAGGTTAGTTTTGAGAATCAATAAAATAAGTGTTAATAGAGGCTTGAATATCATTATTGTTAGGTAAAGAAGATGAAGGGATGGTAAAAATAGAATGGGAAGTGTTATCCAAGGGAGGACTAGGAATTTGGTCATCAAAAGTTATAAGGTCATCTTGCCCCAACTCATTTAAGTGAGTTGGAGAAGAATCTTGAATAACACAGAATATGAAAGACAATGGATGGGTGTAGATAGGTTGAGGATCAATGAAATCAACCACCCTTCACATATTAGTCATATTAACCAAGGTATTTATATAGATTTTTAAATGTTTTTAGATGAAGGGTAGGATCAGTTGACCCATTTTAAGAAATTATAGGGGTGATATCTGTTATATAAATATTATTAATTTGAGTTATAAGAGGCTCATTTTGAATATGTTTAATTGTCTTGTTGACAAGATGAGGTTGAAAGATGAGATTTCCATGGGAATCTTGAAGATGAGGTAGGTGAACATTTTGATTATGCATGCCCCAAGGCATTGGTTGAAGGTAGGTTTGAAGATGGAAAAGGTGATTTTGTATTCTCAGCGTTTGATTTATATTATGAGCTTGAAAATTATTCATTTGATTAAGAATTTATGATAAGATATAATGGGTTTTATTGGCATTATTATCATTATTTGAAGTATTAAATTTGGTATTAGTGGATTGGATACCACTATTTGGTTAGTAGGATTGTGAGAAGAATTGTTATAATGTGAGGCACTAGTGGCAAATTTTGATTTTTTAGTAAATATGGACTAGTGAAGGGATGAAAAGAGGAAGCTCTAGAAGCATGATTACCATGGGTATAAAATGATGCACTAGTGGAATAATTGAGGAGAGTGGGTCTTGGGAGGGGCCCATTAGATGTAGAACTTACCATGTTAGTGGAGATACTAGGCATGGAGGTAAAGGAAGTTAAATAAGAATAGGTCATAGTATGAGAAGATATCATGATAGAGGGAAGAGGCTACAAATCAAAGAAACTAGTACCCCGAAATCCATGTAATAATGTGGGAAAAGTTGAATGAAGCTCTTAAGCTTGACCACTAATCATGAGATCATAAATGGTAGAAGGATCCTTTCCTCAATGTTGAGAAAATTTAGAGATAAAGAATATAATTTTATGGGTATACTCTAATTTAGGTTGGTCTTCAAGTGAGAAGAGAGGATTATGAAGTAAATAAGAATGAGAAGGGGTCCCATAATTCATTATGTGAATGGATATGTGAACATTAATCTCATATAGGAGAGGAGCCCTACTCTACTTATGGGAGACTTTATGAGGTTTGGTAAGACTCATCCCCTCTATTGAATGCAACTTAGTGTTGTCTTCGAATAGGAAGTTTGTGATGAAGGAGAAGGACTAAACAAGGCAATCAAAATGTAAAAACAAGGAATTAGGAAGTGATATTCAACTATATAGAGTATATTAGGTCAACTTAGTACATAAAATAGGGTCTAAAAACTATACAAAGTCGATAGGGTCAACCTAGTATAAAAAATAAGGGCTAAATTTCTTACAGAGCCAATAGGGTCGACCTAGTATAGAAAAAAGGGATTGAAAACTATACAGAGTTGGCAGAGTCAACCTAGTACAAAAATATGGGCTAAAAAGTATATAGATCGATAGAGTTAACCTAGTAATAAAAATAGGGGGAAAATAGATAGTCAGTAAAAGACTGTGTTGAGAAGAATGACTATGTACTGAAACAGGAAAAATTTTACAAGTACTTTTAAAATCAAGAAATGAAATGAAACACATAATTAATTGGGTCAATGATGTTGATCCTATTATCACATACATTTTTGCATATATTCTAATGTGGAATAGCTCACCATGCAACACTGAATGATATAATGGGAAAACCTCTAAGTTGTGGGACTTGGGCACATTGAGGATAACTTCCATAAAAGGTTGGTTTCCTTTCACTATATTTGATGTGACTAGTAGGGCACAAGTTCTATGAAAATTATACTCTTTTAGTATCTTTTTCTCCTAGACTAAAATTTTTATGGGAAAAGTGAAAGAATAAAACTTTATAAAAACTTAAAATGGTGATTGCACCATATTTTAATGGGTCTTAATGCTTGCTTGAGAAACATAATGGAATGCAGAATTTTATTGAAGTGAGTTCATCACAAAATTATATAAATGAGAAAATAAAGGAAATATTTATTTACTGTCACAAAAGGGAAAATATTTATTTATCTTAATCAAATAATATTCTTAAAAGGGAAAAAATACCAAAAATGAATTTCTTGTGATTGAAATAAGAACAACTTCCACAAATATTCAAATAACTGACATACACATAGCTCTCTTAGACAAGAAAGGCAAATATTTAATTTATTTCTATCCCAAAGGTTACATCTTGTATAAATACACTCAAAATGCATAAATTATATCCTCTAACAGCAAAAATATGGATTGGGCCATAATGTCTACCCATTCTTTTACAAAAAGATCTCATGGATGAGATGTAGTTATCCAAACTTGAATGCCCAATAAGAAAATCATGAAGATATTAAATCCTCATGCAAAAGAGGTGAGTTATTCTATTTTCGGTGTACTAGACTTATGAAATAACTAAAAATTAGCATGCAAGAGCTAGGCATGATCCTTGAGGTGGAATGACATAACATGGCATGGTATGGCATTGAAGATCTTTGTGTAATGTTTTTTCATCTTCAGTTAGATACAAAAAAGCTCTTCATGCAAAAATAAGCACCCAAAATATAACTTTGATTTCCAAAATAAAAAGATAACTCCAAGTCACTTTTCATGCAAAACCTTAACTTGCAAAACACAAGTGAGACTTTTACAACTTTAAGTCTTGCCACTTTGTCAAAATTAACTTTGCAATTTTCACCTCATGATTTTACACTTTTAACAATTTATACTTTTCAAAATGGAAAATGCAATTTGCAATGGATTTTTACAACTTTCTCATTGTTAAAAAAATATAAAGTGTAAAATATGTTTTCTCTTTCTCAAAAAGAGTTATAAAAAAATAGTTGCACTTTTTACAATTACAACTTATAATGTTTTTAAAATGAAATTAAAAATGGCATTAAAATATTTTTAATATTCAATAGATAAATTAATCAATCAACCTTCTTTTCATTCTCAACCTACAATTTCTCAGCATATGCATCAAAGGCTTTAAAATTTTCTTGTACTCATTTTGAATCTAGTTTGTAAGAGTAGATGTGAGAATATGCACAATATACTTGTATATAGAATAATTATTTCATAAAAGTATTTATTCCTTGCATTTTCATTCTTATTTTATCAATTACTCTTTCATACCTAGGAAACATGTGAATGGAACTCAGGGTGAAGACTGTGTCTTTTTTAGATTCCTTCTCAACAACCTCTTTAAATTTATTTGGAACCTCTTCAAACTATAGGAGATTCTTGGAGTCATCTATTGATTGACATTAAATTTTACTCATCATTCCTTCGATGTAATATAGCATGTCAACAACTTTTTCATGAGCCACCTTAGCTTAGTGAGTAGACTCTGTTAGGACTCTTATTCAAAACTGAGTTGCCCTATGTATTTCTTCATTCTTGGATTCATTATCTAGTATTTTCTTATCAATGAGGGTATCTGTGTCAATTAAACCTATAGCTATCAATTTGGGATAGTATAAGTTCAAGGTTTAAATCTCTCATTCATATTTACTAACTTGTTCCTTAAATATATTCTTTCTCTTAATGATTATCTCATAGTGGTCCATTATTTTTGCAATGACTTTCTTGCCTTTAGTAATTTATTCCTCTAACCATTCTTTTGTAGCCCTTCCCATGTGATCCATATCTTAGATTGAATCAATGGAATCTTGATATGGAAACTGATTGATTGACTACACTACCTATAGTTGTTGTGATGATCCACTGGGCTATGTAAATCGATTCAATGCATTTGTAAGATGTTTCACTTGTTTTTGCATTCATCCTTGGTGACTTTATCATAATCCATTATTTAGAAGAGATATTTGATGTTAGTTTGTACATCATGTTTGAGTCCTCTCATTTTCCATCCAAGGTGGATCTAAGAAATCTGATAGTCTCCCACCATAAGATTTTCTTTTGACTTGTCCGATGGGGGAACTACAATTTCAACATATCTTTCTCCCTTATCATCATTAAATATCTTCAAATGGTTTCTAGGAGTTGGTTTGGACTTCTTATTAACCTATGAGAGACCAAAGTCCAATGTGTTTAGGTCTATCATCTACTTTCTCTTCTTCCCTACTGATTTTGCTACCTAATTAGGAGTAGCCCCTTATTATTTTTATCTTATCACCAAAGAATCAAAAACTAGTGTAGTTACACTAGTAGACACTATGACCATAGTAGACTTTTGTGTAGATGTTACCATTGGTTGCTCAGGAGGTGCCTATAAAGGTTCACTTTCATTAGTGGACTACAAATAAACATTTACATTAAGCATCTTGGTCTCTCCAATTTCAACTGATGGGGCTAAAGAAATATATGAAGTGGATAAAGTGTAGGTAATGGGAATAGTTGTGTCTACTAGGGAAGCAAAAGGTGGAATAGACATAGGGTTGTGAATTTGGGGAAAATTGTAAGGGTGGAAGCCAAAGCATTTAATGTATCAATAAAATGGGTAGGACCACTCAGAGTTGATTATGAAAGGAAAGATAATGGAAATGAAAGTGGAATAGTACTCACTTCAGAAGTTAGGGTGGCCTGTGGGATTGAAGTCAAGATGACTGAGCCTATGGCTAAGTGATATTAGGTAGTATTAGAAACTAATAGAGATGGATTGGAATGGTCTATGAATGGCTAAAATTATGGAATGGAATTAAAGGGGAAGGTGAATTTGGGGGAAATGAAGGTGGAGTGGAAACTTGAGATTCCACTGATGGGGGACCCTAAGTGTCCACTTGATTTGTATTGTTTATGATTGGTTTACTATAGTGGGTATGATATATGGAATGATAGGTGGAATGGATATTATAGATGAAAGGGGAATGGAAATAGGAGGTAGAGGTGTTAAAACTTGAGGTGAAATGGGAATCTTAAAAGTTAGAGGAGTAGATATAGGTAGTGGAGGTGTTGAAACTTATGGGACAATGTGAGTAGGAAGAGTAATGGAAATGGGAGTCATGGCTATGATATTTGAAGCTTTATAACCATGTTCTATTGTTTTTATGTCTTTATATGAAAGATCAATTGGTTGTTTCGTAGCTTCTCCCTCTTTACTCAATTCTCCCTTTTTTACCTTAGTCTTTTTCTTCTTTTTCTTATTCTTATCGGGTTCCTCTAATGATTCTCATGGTCCCTCTATTGATGGAGTGATACCCTCTATTTTAAGATTTAGAAGTTTTTATTTGACCCCAATGTTATCTCTTGTGACCTATACCCCCTTGATCCTTAGCCAATTGATAGTTTTATTAATCACATGGGTTATTCTATCAAAAAGAGAAAGGGATTCTAGAGTTGACCACTTAACTAGTGGTAAGGTTCATGTGATAACTTGTGTGTAATAAATTTGGTCCACTCTAGAGTCATCATCCACTAGGTCATCTAGAACTAGTTTCAAATCATAATTATTGATTTTTTTAAGGGACATTATAGAATAATCCCTCATTCTAACAACTTCTGCATCTCCACAATCTTCCCAGTAATCCTCATAGTATGGCATATGAGTATATGTTACGAGTACCAATCCAGTGGTAATATTGCCATACACATCAAAAAATAGTCTAGACTCCAAATTTTACAATGTCATTTGACCCATCTTAGCCACATCACATTTGGCTTTAAGGAGGGATTGGCATGTGTATTGGCTAATGGAAATTAGGAACTGTATCCCTACCTTATGCCTATCAGAAAGAAGCTTATGTGTCTCCATAAGCTACTTGACCAACTCCATTAGTGCCTATTTATCATTCATATATTAGGTAAGATTTTAGGGAAAACTACTAAACCCATTATCCCTGATGTAATAAAAGGTGGGGAACTATATGAAGTAAGAACCCCATTTATTGATTTCATCTGTTGCTGCCTTTAAAAACCTTATTCTCCCTTGTTCCTTATCAAACATGATAATGATGTTGTAGATGAAAGAATCATTTACTCTCCTAAAGTGTTATCTACTAACTTGTAGTGTGAGATCTAGGTAATAGTTATAAATTCTATTTATCTCCTCAAAAACTATGTTAAGGCCTGGGAACAATCTTCCTTTATCCAAGATGTATATAATGTAGGTCATATATAACTTGCCTCTTGTTTGCACCTCCATCAATTACTTGTGAAGGGAATAACTTATTAACTAGGCCCAATGAATGTATTATTTGTTTTTTTCATAGGGTCCATATATATTTGTAAATCCACTCTTGATAACACTTGGCATCAGTATTTCTAGTAACTCTATACAATAGTATGATGATGTCCCTTACTTCATAAATAAAATCAACTCTATAAATGGTCTTCAATAACTTGGTGGAGTAATGTTTGGGGGACTTGAGCCACTATTTTTTAATTGTCTTTTGTCACCCATATCATTTATCCTTGAATAATTATGTAGATGTTTATGGAGTTATATCTAGGTAGCTCTTAAATTTGGAAATTGTAAATACTGAGCTGATAAAATCAAGGTCTATATTCATAATCCTTTCCCCTTTCTCATTTTTGACCTCTCTTCTATTATGATCATAGTGTTGGGACATCATGAGGATCAACTCAAGGCTTTCAACTAAAAATGGGAAGGCTAAATCTTGTGGTAAGCTAGACTCATAAATACTCTGTATCCAGTCATTCTTGAATTTTACACTTAGCCCAAAAATATCTTAGGTCAATATGACCTAAGTCTATATCTATTATCTCTATAACATTATACTCCAATATGGGAGTCACTTCAAGTCCCTTGGATTTAAACTTCAATTCTTTAAGAGGCATGGAAACTAAATTTATTACTTGTAAGAAACCAACTGTGAAGTTGGCAAGATCTATAGATATTTGAAGTAGATATATTCCCCAATGGAGATGGAGGGTATCTTGAGCAAGTGAAAATTTTGGTAGAACCAAAAGGTGCTTGAAGCACATTAGGTTTCTATCAGAAGTGGAAGGTGTTATAAGTATGTCCACTCTTCATAAAGTCTTGAAGGCTTGTGAGAATCAAAGGTGCTTTAAACAAAGCTAAAACCTATGAGGGTCTATGGTGTTTGAGACAGGTCCTAAATCTGTAGGGATGCTTAGAAGTATATTCTTAGAATATCCTATTGGTTCGAATGGGAAAACCTAGATTTTACCTACAAAACCTAGAGAGGAACTAAGGGGTTTTCTTGATGTTAGAGCTTTGAAAAAATTAAAAACTTTAGATCAACTTTAGAATAAAATTTTGAGGAAAACACACAATTTTGACCTTCTAAATGATTTAAATGATAATTTAAATGAAAACCCTAGCCAGTTATCTTCAAAGAAAACTCAATACTTAATTTTTTTTCAAGAATTGTAAATCACATATAAAGTTTTAAAATTGAAGGACAATGCTGGAAAGCACAAGGAAAGTAGCATTTAATAGGCAAAAATGATGTGGAAGTCATTTTGGTAATCATGGCTTATAGTTACAAGTACTCACTTGGCACGTGGCTCGATGGTCGATGACTTGGCATAGGTCAGTAGAGATCAAGGAGTTAAATATCAAATAAACAAATGATAAATAAAAACCTTAATTTTCTTGGTTAAATGGTGAAAACCCTACATTAAATGTACTAATGGTAGTTGGTGGTAGAGGTAAGAACTACTTGGAGTAGGTCCTATGTCCATGGGAGATAGATGATTGATTCAATAGGAGGTAGAGCTCTAAGAGCACTTTGCACATTCATAAATATCCAAAATGTTCTTGGGGTTCCACATTCTATGAAAGGGTATTCACAAAAATTATTTGGTAGAAGATGGGACTTGGCATGTACTTTGCACATTTATGAATGTGCAAAGTACTCCATGGGTTTTGCAATCCACAAAAGGAGGTTTTAATGTTTTGGTAGGATCTAGAGCCCATCATGCAATTTGTACTTTTGCAAAAATTAAAAGTACACATCAAGTTATAGAATCCATAGTATTGGGTGCTTGGTGGGATGTTGATCCCACCATGCATTTTGTACATTTATAAATGTGCAAAGTGTATGGTGAGTTCTAGGTTTTGATGGTCTTGGGTGTGGCTAATTCGTAGGATCTAGAACTTATGGAGCAATTTTCACAAGTGAAAATTGCATTCAAAGTTTTGGATTCTATCGTTTAAAAGGGAATGATGGGTCTTGGTGGTTTTTTTAGGGGTTTTCCAAAAAATTAAAGGGGTCTCCTTAGGATATTAGTTTTAGTGATATTTTTGGAATAAAAATATCAATAGTTTTGGCTACTTTCATGGGATGATTACGTACTACTAATCATTTTAAATCTAGTAGCCTTCTAATAATTAGACATGGAGTCAAACTTTATTTTAATAAAATCTAACCTAAATAAAAACAAACTGAGACTTGCCTAGACATGAATAAAATAGACAAAATATGGAAAAACAACACAACCTAAAGAAACAAAAACTCCTAATGATTTTTGACCTGTGTATAAGTACTTATTAAAAGACACAACTAAAACTACTATATACAAAATCTAAAAAAATATGGATGAGTTCCTACCTAAAAATCAAGATTTGAGGTATATCCCATTGACTGGGATAGTTAATTCTTCTCCATCAAGCTTCGAGAGTTGGAATATGTTGGCTTTTTTGCACTGGGTAATAATGTATGGACCACTCTAGATTGCATCAAATTTGGTATGCTTTCTTAGTTTATCCCTATCTGCATCCCATTATATTCATTCTTATAGAAAGTATTCTTGGTTTGGTCCTAATTAGCTTCCAAGACCTTTATTGCCTAGTTCCTAATTTCCTCAAGTTTCATGAGCTCAACCAATATCACTATCATTGTCTCATTATCAATCAAGTCTAATTGGTTATTGATCTCTAGAAATGGTAACTCAATTTATAGTGGAACCTAAGCTTCTCTTCCATTTACCAACATAAAATTTTAATTACATATGGCCCTCTTAGGGGTGATCCTATCAACCTAGAGTGTTGATCTCAATTTTGTGTACTAAGATCTTTGGTTGTCTTTTATTGTTCTCTTGATGATTATGATTAGTTCTTATTAGTTGACCCAACCAAGCCATTACCTTAAGGATAATAATTATAATAAGTTCTCAAATACACATTATGCTTGACTACCCATTCACTTACCAATGTGCCTACAAAATCTTTGGCATTATCAGAGATAATAGTGTGAGGTACATCCAACATTGATACTATATTGTCCATAAAATTCAAAAAAGATGCTTATGTATCATCATTAGTGAAACTATTTTAGTCTATAATGTGAATTAATCTATTATTATGAGGACCCACTTATGTCCTACACTTGATGGTGGATTAATCATGCCTATGAAGTCTAGTCCCCATTGAGAAAATGGTTGATCTACTTGGATTGGTCTAATGGGAAAGGCTGCTAAATTTTACATGACATAAAAATAAGTGCACTTTTAACAATTCCTTACCCATTGGTGGGTATCTCTAATTAACTCAAGCTAGTAATATCCTCCTCTCATTATCTGAATGGTTATGGTTCTTATGTATAAATGTCCTCCTAATGGACCATCATGGAATTCTTGGAGTACCTTAGGAACTTGATCATACTCAATACATCTTAACATAACTCCATTCATATCCTTTCTAAATAATACCCCATCAACAAGGACATAAGGAATAGATTAGATCCTATAATACCTTTTCTTAGACTACTGAAGATCATATAGATACTCACTAGTTAGGAGGAATTTGGTCATGTCTTGAATCCATCTACTAAAAATAGGGAGGTTGGTTGGCTGAGATGTATTTTGAGCATATACTATTTTAGGTGTTTGTTTGGTATTTTTAATATCAAAAACTAGTTATTCACATAAACCTTTTCCTTTTACTAGCTTGGTGACTATGATATCTATGTCATATTCTATGACTTTAGTAATCCATCCTGCTCGCTTTTCATTTATCTCCCAGCTACTTAGGAACTCTTTCACACTTGGGTGATTTACCATCGATGAATCTTATTATTGGAGAGAATATGCCTAAACTTTTTGAGAGACTTAATCATGGCATATACCTACTTCTCTACAAAATTGTAATTCTCCTCATATCCTTTCAAAGATTGATTGAAGAAAGATATTGATTTTTCCAATTGTTCTTGATTGTGTTGAGTTAGTATGGTTGAGATGCTTTATTCCCATCCAAATGCATAAATAATGAAGTCTTTCTCATAAGTTTGGTTGATTAGAGTAGGATCCTGATAGATATCTTGTTTGATGTCTTGAAAACTATCTCTTCCATCTTATGTCTAGTCAAAAACTACACCCTTCTTTAGCATTGCAGTGAGAGGTTTTACCAGAGATGTGAAATTTGAGACAAATCTCCTCACAAAATTAATCTTTCCAAGGAAACTTTAAAGTCCTTTATTATGAATTGGCAGTGCTAATGCAAATATAGCATGAAATGTTTTTAGGTATATCACAAGACCTTCCTTTGACACTACATGTCCTAATATTTTCCCTTAAGGGACTGCAAACATGCATTTTTTTGGGTCTAAGGAAACCCTGTATTTTTTGCACCTTTAAAAAAAATTCTAATGTGATACAAATGTGCTTCAACCTGCTTTTAATAGATGGTGATATTATCCAAATATACCAAGATCATTTCATTTATCAATCCTCTAAATTCCATATCCATTTCTCTTTGAAATTTTGCTCCAATATTATTCAAACCAAAAGGCATATTTTTGTATGCATACATGCCATATTTTATGGTGAAGATAGTTTTATATTGGTCTGATTCTTGTACCAAGATTTGATTATAGATAGAATAACCATCTAGAAGGGAAAACCTTTCAAATCCTACTATAGTTTATAAAATTTAATCCATAGGTAGGAGAGGATAATGATATTTTAGGGATGCTTTATTCAAGTCTCTAAAATCTACACATATCCTGATTTCACAATTTTTCTTTCTGACATAGACCAAATCGGCAACCCAAGATGAGAGTTTCATAAGAAAAATTATCTTATCTTCTATCAATTTAGAAGTGCATTCCTCATCAGGGGTTCAATCTTTGGATTAATGGGCCTCTTATTTTGTCTAACAGGATTAGTGTTGGGATCTAATTATATTGTGTGTTGGGCTAAACTAGGGTCAAATCCTCTTAAATAATGATAGATCCAAGAAATATTGTTAAATTCTTAGCACAGTTGAATAAAAAATTTCTTCTCATAGTCATTACTTACATTTCCCAGCTTCAAAGTTTTGCCTTCTGATATGACCACCAGTTTGTAGTGTTCTTCATTGATCAAAATATTTCTTTTCTCACCCTTTAGTTGGTCATCTAAATTAAAGATATTCTCTAATGTAATAATCCCCATTGGTAGCTTGTTCATTTTTAGCTGGATGATTTGATCCTCATATTGATCCTGAAGCTTAGGTTAGTTCCTATCAAATAATTTATCTTCTTCTCTTAAGAAGTTTACAATTTGTTGGTCACTATCAAAGACTTGCCAATTAGTGACGTTATTAGGAATAGATGGTCTTACCACTAAATTCACATGCTAGATATTTTATTTACCTATCTCATTAGGTAATTTATATTGGGAAGCCACTAAGGCCATATGATCATCATCCTTATTGCATGATCTTGGTACTACCTAAATATTTAGAGTGATGATGTCTTTGAACAAGTCCCATACCTTATGTTTATAAGATCTTGTATGCACCTGAAATAATTTTCTTCATTATAGGTGACTAATATTCCTATTATTCGACACTAATCCTACTTAACCTATTTTATTATACTAATTTATCTTATTTCTATCCACTTATCTAATATCTCTTTCCATTAATCTACATCCACTAACCTTACTCATCCCATCCCTTCAATAATTTTATCCAAATTGATATTATCCTAATCTAATCTTGGTTATCTATTATAAGGAAATTTAAAATTCACATGACCCCACTTAACCACCTACTAGCCTACTCCTTAGGCTTTCCTACACCCCTAATCACCTAATCCTTCTCTAATCCCCATCTAACCTCCCCTAAATCATCGTTATCTCCTAAAGATATTTATAGAACTCTCTAAATCTAGAACTCTCTCTAACCTATCCCCCCTCTCTATAAACCTCTATTTCTAGAGGTTTACAAGGAATTTAATATTCCTTGGATAATTTATATCCATTGATGTCATTCTCATAAATTCAAATCTAAGCCCTTGATCTTCCCTCCCTTCCTCTATTTAACTAACCTCCACCTCCACTCTCAAACCAACTCTTGAATTTATACCAAAACCATGCCAAAATAGAACTAGATGGATGATAGGGAAACCATGCCAAAATCACTCTAGAAATCTTATAGACATCAAGCATCTATTATCAAGAATCTAATATCAAGCTATCACTTTATCAATCTGAGTCTAATCACATGCATTCAAATCCTATAATGGAAGCATGAGAAGGTAAGGAGCATGGTAAGAATGTTTTACTAGTTCTAATTTACTTTCTCTATCCTTTCCTATTAGTGCCATCAAGTTTTGGGTTATATTGTCTCTTTGATTATATTTTATTGATCTTTAAATTTGGTGCACAAATCTAAATAAGTTTTCCTTAGTCATGCTTCTAGATCTTACTTGGTGAACAATCATTTTTCTATCACCAAATATCCATAGGGATTATATCTTTATTGCATTGGCTAGTTGCAATCCTCAAATTAGGGCTTCATATTTAGCTACATTATTAGTGTAGCTAAACTAAATTTTGAATGAATAAAATTATCTCTCCTTTTGGGGAGAGACCAAAATGACAGCTACACCCACTCCATTTTTTCTTCTTGAACCATCAAAAAATAATTTCCTTATACCTTGGAGATCCTCAACTAGTTTTAAAACATTGGGAATGATTACATAATTCTCATGTATGTAATACGTGCCTAGCCTAGTTTTCTCTACATGATTATTAGGGTCAAATTGGAAGGTTGATCCCCATTCATCCAAGAGAACATATAGAATATATTCTATAATGGTTGTATCTTCATAATCAATTTCTTCTTCTTGATCTTATATTATGCAATTCATGTTCATGGGAGGAGGGGTATATGGTTCAATATTATCCTTAGCTATGTTCAGCTCTTATTTTTTTTCTTGTCCCATACCTATTTCTAAGAAACATGTATGACCAATATGCAAAAAAATATCCTCCCATTTTTTTAATAAAATCTTATGATAGGTAAATGGATAAATAAGGGGGAAGGTCTATCATTGAGATATCTTGAGTGATTGACAAACTATGACAAGCATGGATTATGAGATTTAAATCCTTTATTATTCCTACTATTTGAATAGTAGTCCTCTCCAACTAGACCACTCTCTTATACATAGGTGCATATTTTATGCCAAGAGCACCATATATCTTTTTGGGCATAACAAAATTGTTGGCCCCCAAGTCTACCATACAAATATGAACTAGATTCCCCCCAACTATTAATGAGAGATATAAGGGAGGAGGCTTACCACTTTTTTCCATATTAGTTTTAATTTATGGCTAACATAAACTAATTATAGGATTAGGTCCTTTAGCTAGGGCTTTATCTGTTATTTGAAAAACTTCAAGGCCTCTTATAGCATATCTCTTTATGTTGGTATAGATAGTGATTCCCACATGGTGACATTTAAAATAGTCTTTTTCATTTTCTCAATAATGCTAAAAGGAATACTACTAACCTTTCATTTTATTTTTTCTAGAATGATGTCCTCGTTCATAAGATTTGGAGTAGGTGTTCTCACTTTGGGCTAACTTATAGGTACAAAGGGTGGCCTTTGCACTGTGTTATTCTTTATATTTTTTGGTATAGCTTTATATGTTGAAACTCATTTGGTCTTCAAGAGCTTATCACTCTCAATTGCTCTTTTCTTTGATCGTGTATTTGCTACCACTAGACCTTCACCATTGAAAAAAGCCTCCTCTTGATTTACTTCATAGAAATCTTCTTCTTGCCAATTAAAAAGGGTAGCTTCTCCTTGAGCAGGTTCTTGTGTAATTACTTGTTGGGAAGTGGATTCTTCATGTTGTCTCTATGTATTTGTCGTGCCTTACACCATCAAATCTTGATTGATGATGCAATTAGGGCAAGTATTTTGTTTGTGTGGTTGTGAATAGGGATAACGCCACTCATATTCTTGAACTAAGTTTTTTTTAACAAGTACAATGGCTTCGTAAGTATTTGGTGTAGGTAAGGCATGGATATTTAGGGTATTTGGTTGTGTGTTTTAACCTTACAACTATTGATTACCTTGGTATTGTTATTTATCCCCCTGATATGGCTATTAATTGGGCTAGTATGCTAGATTAGCCTATTGAGGTGGCTTGTAATTCTAAAATTAAAGCCTCTTCATAGCTACTAACTCATTACCAAAACTCTTAAGTAATTATTTAACCTCATTTAATTCATCCATAGGAGTAGGGCTTGAATGTTGTGCCTTGTTTTTAGTGGTCATTGGAGCAATTGTGGTGGCACATGAACTATCTTTAGAAATAGAGGCATTGGTGGTCTTAGGGCAATTTTTCTAGCTTGGATCAAATAGTTTTCTTCCCTTATTATAGTATCATAAGTGGTAGGGAGTGTACTGCCACCCATTGAATAAATCATAATAGTTAAGTCACTATTTAAGGCTCCTATGTAATATAGGAAAGCATTCTCTATAGTTGGTTTTACTAGTACTAGAATCCTATTCCATGTTTTCTAGAAGTGGAAATTGAAATTATTCATAAGCTCATGAGGAGCCCACTGAATAGTAGTCAATTATTCAAATAAGGAAAGGTGGTCACTCTTATTCTTGAATTCGGTACATAGTGTAGTGCCTAAATCATTCCAAACTTAGATGGAGTTAGGGGCAAGACTTTATACCATTACAAAGCTTTACCCTTGAAGGAGGAGACTAAGAGCTTAATTTCAACATTTTCATGTACCACATTATGGATGGTGCATAAGTTGGAAATATCTTGTATGTGCTCCATAGGAGTGGTGGAAGTTTTTCTAGTGAAATATGGTAGAATTTTTAAGGTGGAGGTTGGTATATCATCATATTGGGCCAACTAGAGAGGGTTAGCCCCATTGAAGGCTAAAAATTGTCTAGCCATTATAGGATGAATACAACTGATGGGAATATGATTACTTACATGAGATATGAATAAACTAGTTGGATATACTTTGTAAGGAGGTACAACTAATTTTGATATCTATTTAAGTGGAAAAGACAATTCTAAAAAATCAGCTTTCTTACCTTTTGTAGTTGATCTCGTTTGTCTGCTTGGCATGTGTAACTCTTGAAATCCTAAAGTCATAAATCATTAGAGTCACCAGGTGCTTTTGGAATGTGTTTGATGTCTGTAAAAAATTAGCACCAATGTATTATACATTTTAGGTCCCATCAGGCGTGCTAAAAACTATTATCACATAACTTTTACATTGATTCTAATGTGGAATACTTTTTTATGCAACACCTAATGATACAATGGGAAAACCTCTAATTCATGGTATTTGGCACATTATGATTAACCTCTAAAGAAGGCCATCTTCTTTTCACTATATTTGATGTAACTGGTAGGACACCAGTTCTATGAAAATTTTGCTCTTTTAATATATTTTTCTCCTAAACTAAAATTTTGATGGGAAAGGGAAAGATTAAAACTTTACAAAAACTTAAAATGGTGATTGCACCAAATTTTAATGGGTCTTAATGCTTGCTTGAGAAATAAAATGGAATATAGAATTGTATTGAAGTGATTTTAGCACAAACTTATATGAATGAGAAAATAGAGGCAATATTTAGTTACTTTCACAAAAGGGAAAAGAGTTTTTTAATTTATTCAAAAAATATTCTCAATAGGGAAAAATACCAAAAATGAATTTTTTTTTACTGAGATAAGAACAAAAATTTCACAAATATTCAAATAACTGACATACACAGAGGTCTCTTACACCAAAAAGGCAAATCTTCAATTTATTTCTATACTAAAGATTATAGCTTCTAGAAAATACATTCAAAATGTAGAAGTTATATCCTCTAATAGTAAAAATATGGATTGGGCCATGTGGTCTACCCATTCTTATATAAAATATATCATGGATGAGGTTTCATTCTCCAAGCCTGAACACCCAATAAGATAATCATGCAGATCTAAAACCCTCATGCAAAAGAGGAGAGTTCTTTTATTTTTAGCATCCTAGACTTGTAGAATAGCTAGAAATTGGCATGCAAGAATTAGGAATGATCCTTGAGGTGGAATGACATATCATGGTATGGTATGGAATTGAATATCTCCATGCAATGTTTGTTCATCTTAAATTAGTTGAAAAAAATATCTTCATTCAAAAATAAGTTCCCAAAATAGAAATTTGAGTTCCAAAATAAAAGATAACTCCAAGTCACTTTTCATGCAAAACTCCAACTTGCAAAATGCAAGTGAGACTTTTACAACTTTAATTCTTGCCACTTTGTCAAAATGAACTTTGCAATTTGCACCTAATGCTTTTACACTTTTAATAATTTATACTTTTCAAAATGGAAAGTGCAATTTGTAATTGCTTTTTACAACTTTCTCATTGTTAAAAAATATAAAGTGTAAAATATGTTTTCTCTTTCTCAAAAAGAGTTATAAAAATATAGTTATACTTTTTACAATTACAACTTATAATGTTTTTGAAATGAAATTACAAATGGCATTACAACATTTGAAATATTTAACAGAGAAATTAATCACTATCTAGAATCTCTTCATCCTTCTTGTCATTTTTGACCTACAATTTCTTAGCATATGAATCAAAGGCTTTAAAATTTTCTTATACTCATTCTAAATCTAGTCTATAGGATTAGATGTGATAAGCTACACAATCTATTTGTATATCAAATAATTATTTCTTAAAATTCTTTATTCCTTGGATTTTCATTCTCAGTTTATCAATTGCTCTTTCATACCTGAGAAACCTGTGAATGGAATTTAGGGTGAAGACTGTGTCTCTTACAGATTCCTTCTCAACAACCTCTTTAAATTTATTCTAGACCTCTTCAACTTTTAGGATATTCTCAGAGTCATCTATTGGTTGATATGACATTTTACTCATCATTTTGTTGATGTCATATAGCATGTCAATAGATTTGCATTGAACCACCTTGGCTTGGTAAGTGGACTCTATTAGGACTCTTATTCAAAATTAAGATACCTTATGTATTTCCTCATGCTTGGATTCATTATATAGTACTTTCTCAGCAATGAGGGTATCTAAATCAATTAAACTAACAACTATCAATTTTGGATAGTATAAATTTAGGGTTTCAATCTTTCATTCATATTGACTAACTTGTTCCTTCAATATATTTGATCTCCTCCTAATTATCTCATAGTGTTCCATTATTTCCACAATGACTTTCTTGCCTTTAGTAATTAATTCCTCCAACCATTCTTTTGTATCCCTTCCCATGTGATCCATCTCTTAAATTAAATCAATGAAAGCTTGATCCAAAAATTGATTGATTGGATGCAATTCTTGTAGTTGTTTTGATGATCTACTATGTTGTGTAAATTGATTCAATGCATTTGTAATCTTTTGCACTTACTTTTTTGAGTTCATCCTTGGTGGCCTTGTCATGATCCATTCTCTATAAGAGAGAGTTGATGTCAGTTTGTACATCATGTTTGAGTCCTTCTCTCATTTTCCATCTAAGGTGTATTTGAGAAATATGATAGTCTCCCACCGTAAAATTTTTTTTTGATTTTTTCAATGGGGAATTACAATTTAACATACCTTTCTCCCTTATCATCATTGAATATCATGGAGAGGATTCTAGAAATTGGTTAGGACTTTTTATTGACCTCTAAGAGACTAAATTCCAATGTGCTAGGGTCTATCACCTATTTTCTCTTCTTCCCTACTAACTATGCTAGCCAATTAGCAGTACTCCCTTATTATTTTGATATTGTCACCAAATAAATAGCACCTAGTTTAGTTGCACTAGTAGATATTATGACCATAGTAGACTTATGTGTAGGTGTTGCCATTAGTTTTTTTAGGAGATGCTTGTGAAGGTTCACTTTCATCAGTGGACTACAAATCACCATTTACATCAATCATTTGTGTCTCTCCAATTTCAACTGATGGGGCTATAAACATAGAAGTGGATGAAGTGGAGGTAATGGGAATAGTTATGTTTATTGGGTAACCAAAAGGTAGAATAGACATAGGGGTTGTGAATTTGGGGATAAGTGGAAGTTTGGAAGCCAAAGCATTTAATGTATCAATCAAATGGGTAGGACTACTTAGGGTTGATTATGAAAGGAAATAAAATGGAGATTAAAATGGAATAGTGCTCACCTTAGTAGTTAGGGTGGCATGCAGGACTAAAGTCAAGATGACTGAGTCCATGGCTAAGTATTGTGAAGTAGTGTTAGAAACTAATGAAGATGGAATGGAAAGGATTACGAATGGAATAAAAAGAAGGAATGAAATAAAATGGGAAGGTGAAATTAGGGGAAAGGAAGGTGAAGTGGAAACTTGAGATTTCACTAATGGGGGACCCTAAGTGTCTACTTGACTTACTTGTACTATTTATGCTTGGCTTACTATAGTGGGTATGGTAGATGGAATGGCAGGTGGATTGGATACTACATATGTAGGGGGAATGTAAATAGGAGGTAGAGGTGTTAAAACCTAAGGTGAAATGAGAATCTAAGAAGTTGGGGGAGTAGAGATAAGTGGTGATGTTGAAACTTCTAGGATAATATGAGTAGGAGAAGGAGGAGCAATGGAAATGGGAGCCAAGGCTATGGGATCTAAAGCTATAGAACCTTGTGCCACTATTATTATGTCTTTAAATGAAATATTAATTAGTTTTTTTATATCTTCTCCCTCTTTGGTTGATTCTCCCTTTTTTGCCTTAGTATTTTTCTTCTTGTTGTTGAGCTCCTCTGATGATTCTCTTGTTCCCTCTACTGATGGAATGATCCCCTCTACATTAAGATTTAGAATTTTTTATATAACCCTAATGGTCTCTCTTGTGACTTTTACCCCCTTTCTCCTTAGCCAATTGATAGTTTTGTTAATCATGTGGTTTGTTCTATTAAAAATAAAAAGGGATCTTGGAGTTGACCACTTAATTGGTATTAAGGGTCATGTGATAGCTTGTGTCTAATAAATTGGGTCCACTCTAGATTCATCATCCACCAAGTCATCTGGAATTAGTGCCATATCATAGTCTTTGATTTGTTAAAAGGACATTCCATAATAATCCCTCATTCTAAAATTTTTTTCATTTCCATAATCTTCTCAGTAATCCTCATAGTATGGCACATGAGCATATGTTATGAATGCCAATGCACTGGTAATCTTATCATACACATAAAAATATGGTATAGACTTCAAAGTTTTCAATGTCATTTGACCCATCTCAACCTCAGCACATTTGGCCTTAAGGAGGGATTGGCATGTCTATCATCCAATAAAAATTTGGAAATGTATCCCTACCTTATGCATATCCAAAAGAAGCTTGTGTGTCTCCATGAGTTGTTTGGAAAACACCATTAGTGCCCATTTATCACTCACATATCAAGTTAGAGTGTAGAGATAAACACTATACCTAACATCCCTAATGTAAGAAAAGGTAGGGAACTATATAAAGTAAGAACCCCATTTACTGATTGAATCTACTATTTCCTTTGAGAACCTTATTCTCTCATATTCCTTATCAAACATGATAATGATGTTGTAGATGAAAGCATCATTCACTCTCATAAAGTGTTATCTACTAGCTTATAATGTGAGATCTAGGTAATAGTAATATACTCTATTTATCTCTTTAGGAATTGTGTTGAGGCCTAGGAACAATCTTCCTTAGGCCAAGATGTATACAATATACGAGTTCATATAGAACTTGCCCATTATTTGCACATCCATTACTTGTGAAGGGAATCACCTATTAACTAAGCCTAATGAATTTATTATTTTATTTTTTATTTGGTTTAAATATACTGGTACATCCACTCTTGATAACACGTGGCATCAATATTACTAGTGACTCTATGCAATAGTATGATAATGTCCCCTACTTCATCAATAAAATCAATTTTATATATGATCTTCGATAACCTAGTAGAGGAATGCTTGGGGGAATTGAACCACTATTTGTTGATTATTTTTGGGCACCCATCTTGTTTATCCTTAAAGAATTATGTATATTTTTATGGAGTTATATCTAGGTAGCTCTTGAATTCAAGAATTGCAAATACTGAGTTGATAAAATCAGGGTCTAGATTTAGAATTTTTTCCCCTTTCTCATTGTAGACCTCTCTTCTGTTAGGATCATAGTGTTGGGCCATCATGAGGATCAACTTATGGCTTCAAACTAAAAATGGGAAGGCTTCATCTTGTGGTAAACTAGAGTCAAAGATACTCTGGATCTAGTCATTCTTAAATTCTGCACCTATCTTAGCCCAAAAATCTCCTAGGTTAATATGACCTAGGTTTGTATCTATTATCTTCAAAACTTTAGACTCCAAGATGGGAGTCACTCTAGGGCCCTTGGATTTGAACTTCATTTCCTTAAGAGGCATATAAAATGAAGTTATTACTCATAAGAAACCAACTGTGAAGTTGGAAATATCTATAGGTGTTTGAAGTAGTTATATTCCCCTTCAGAGATGGAGGGTGTCCTGAGCAAGTGAAAATTTTGGTAGAACTAGGAGGTGATTGAAGCATGTTCAGTTTTGGAATATCCTATTGGTTCAAATGGGAAAATATAGATTTTGTGTATGAAACCTAAGGAGAAACTAAGGGGTTTTCTTGATGTTGGAGCTTTGAAAAAATTAAAAACCCTAGATCAAATTTACACTACAATTTTGAGGAAAACACATAATTTTGACCTTATAAATGATAAAAATGACAATTTAAATGAAAACCCTAGCTAGCTATCTTTAAAGAAATCCTCAATTCTTGGAAAATTTTGCAAGATATGTAAATCACATGGAAAGATTTCAAATTGAAGGACAATGGTATAAAATATAAGGAAAGTACTATTCAATAGGCAAAAATAACATGGAAGTCATTTTGGCAATCGTGGCTTGTGGTTACAGGTACTTTCTTAGCACGTGGCTCAATGAACGATACTTGGTACAAGTTGGTAGAGCTCAAGGATTTGATTATCAATTAAATAAATGTTAAAGAAAATCCCTAATCCTCTTGGTTAAATGGTGAAAACCCTACATTAAATATAGTAATGATGGTTGGTGGTGGAGGTAAGAGTTGTTTAGAGTAGGCCCCATGTCCACGGGAGGTGGATACTTGATTCAGTGGGAGGCAAAGCTTTGGGATCACTTTTCACATTCATAAACATGTAAATTGTTCATGGGGTTCCACATTATACTCAAGGGTATTAGGAAAAAGTAGTTAGTAGAAGGTGGGACCTGACATGTACTTTACACATTTATGAGTATGCAAAATGCTTCATGAGTTCTGCATTCCACAGAAGGAGGTTACAATGTTTTGGCAATATCTAGAGCCCATCATTCACTTTGTACCTTTTTAAACATGCAAAGTGCACACCAAGTTTTGTATTTCACTAACTTGGGTATTTCGTAAGATGTAGAGCCTATTATGTATTATGCACATTGACAAATGTGTAAAGTGCATGTTGAGTTCTTGGTTCTATCAATATTGTGTGTCGGTGCTTCATGGGATCTAGAACCCATGGAGCAATTTACATAAGTGCATTCAAAGTTCTAAATTATGTAGTTCAAAATGGAATCATGGGTCTTGGTGATTTTTTTGGGGGTTATTCTAAAAACCAAAGGAGGTCTCCTTAGGATATCAAGTGTAGTGATATTTTTGGGAAAAAAATATCAATGGATCTTTTTGAGGCACATAACACAAAACCTTAGACCAACTCTAGCTAATGCATGTTTTTACAATACAACATAAAATTGAGTAAAGAGCAAGTAGTCAACTTAAAGAGTAAAAGATAACTAAGTGGTCATCCTAAATGTTGTTAGATTATTAGAATATGATTTTAGATGTGATAGGGAGTTGGATATAATTAAGGAACTATAAATCAATCTAAGGATGGTTTCAGGACATCTGGATTAAAAGGGATCTGTATTGGGAATGGTATTGGGGCCTACCCCCTCACTTCATACATCATGGTGATAAATGTGTTGAGTTCTTAGCCAAAATATAATATTAACCACATGTTTATACTTGGCCATAAAACCAAGTCGACTTCCCCTTTAGTGATGAAATCCAAGTAGGTAGGCCTTGGGTAGACAATTATTAAAATGTGTTTTAAGATTTTGTGATTTAGTAGTGTGTGCATAAAAGAGAAAATAGTACAACTAAATGGTATATTTAAAATCACCTAATTATATTATGTGATCTATTCTAATAATTCAAGCAACTGAAATTGAAAGTATGAGCTAATTATTAGCATATAAGTGTTAATTCTAACTTTGAAGCATAGTACATTATTGATTTAGATGATAGTGTATGAAGAGATTATAGAACATAATCAACAATGTCACTTCTATAATGCAATAGCAAGGGTCTAAAAAATAACTACATCGATAGTGTTGACCTAGTTTTCCAAATCGAATATAGAATACAAAACTACATCAATAAGGTCGACCTAGTTGACTGTACAAGGGCAGTTTTAAAGACTAAAAATTATGAAAAATAGAATTTTAATGCTTAAAAAAAATGATAGGGAAGGATAGAAAGGAACCTTGGTGGGTTAGAAGATGCAGATAAAAATAAGATTACTATTTAAGTACCTTAATTTATACTTGAAAATTCTACTAACTATGTCGATTGGGTTGACCTAGCTTTGAAATCCTATTTGTTAAAAACTTAAAAATATACTACATTCATAGGGTTGACCTAGTATGTTTTTTGGAAGTCTAAAAAGATGCATAGGGTCGATAGGTTTGACTTATTATGTTGATCTAGATGTTTGAATGTGTACAAGGTTGACTGGGTCAACCTAGTAAGTTGATCTAGATGTTTGAAAAGTGTACAATGTCAATTGGGTCAACCTAGTAGCTTCCTAATGAAAAACATATATAGATAGAATAGAGTCATATTGATGTGACTATGTGTTAAACTTGCACATAGAAGTTATAGATACCTAAATCTGGCCACCAATGACCTCTAATTAGGGTTTCGGCTAATTTCCACCAAAATGCATAATTTGGCCTAAAAACACTAAAACATATTAAAAAGCTTTGAAACTAATATATTCAAGTACAAATTTTGGCTAAGGTATCATTAAATATGGCAATGCAATTAATGGGCCAACTAACTTTGATCAGATCATTTTGAGTCAAAATGCTAATTTTGCACCTGGGTGCTCTAGATTATTCTTTCCTATCAAATCTCTTGCACAAGATGCATGCCTTTGTTATTTGTTTTTGATAACATCCTAAATGGGATAACAGATCCAATGCATTTGACATTGACTTCCAATTTAAATACAGTTGAATTTTAGACTAATAATAAGGTATTCTAATTAATTTGATTAATTTGTGCACAAAGTACTTAATCATGCATAGAGCTAATTAATCCAAGTTAGAGCCTAATTAAAAATTTCATGGAAACTTGTTGAATAATTTGTTTTAAAAATGAATATTGAATATCTACATCATCAGGTGACCTCATTTCTTGGGAAGACATCCCTAGGCCATAAATACCATAAATATCAGGATTCATGCCTCCCATGCCTCATCAAATCCCTCCATGCCTCTTAACTGCTCCTCTATCCCAAATATTGATGAACCTATTTATCAATTTTAATTGCATAATTAGATTAATCCTTATCCACACATCTCAATCTTGAGATGGATAGTTCAGGTTAATTCTAGACATTTACAAAAATTTATAAATAGAGAGGCCATGAACATCATTTTTAAGCTTAATTTGTGCAAAGTTATAATGCATGATTGGTTCCAAAAGCTTCATGAAAACTAGTGTTACCATCCAAATTGATTCCAAGCCAAGCCAAGCCACAAGCCAAAGTTGCCAAGGAGAGATGGAGGTAGCCAAGCTTCCATTGCCAAGGACTTCATCAGCACAAAGCCGGGCAAGCCACTACTACAAAAGCATTTGGAGTATCAAAGGAAGGTGAAGAATTCTTATTGTTTTTTCTTACTTTTTATTTATGTTTGTCATTTTTTTTGTTACTAAGCTCACCCTAGTAACTAGGCATGAATATGTTAGCTTAGTGTGTTTTTTTATTTTATTTCATTCACTAACACCATATTAATCTCCTCTTCTTAGTCAAATTCCTAGTTCACATAATGGCACACCCGATGGGACCAAATGCATCCCACACATGAAGAATATCATTTTTAAACTTTAAAATCTTCATTTAGATCATTAAAACTCTTGTAATTTGATTTTCTAACTTTGTTTTGACATTTTCCTTTGTCACAAGTTTACACAGTAACCAACATCGATTAGTAAAACCATAATCAGTCACTATTGGTATAACTGATGTCAGTTAGATAACCATCATCGGTTAGTAAGTTTAATCATCATTGGTTATATAACTGACATCAATCACTATGTTTTTCTTAAAAATATAAAACTTGAGAGCTAATAGGCCATTTTAAAATGCTTGGTTTGGGGTCATATAGACTCTATTTTTCTAATCTAACATATTTGCTTTTGGGGTGATGCCTTAAGGGTAGACAGGTAACCAACGAACTTGGAACTTGTTAAAACATGTTATTAAGACATCTTTTGCATGATTTTAAAATGAATTATGAATATTTTTTTTGGTGTTTAATGAAACATCTAGGTGCTTAAGTGAATATTTTCATAAGTTAGGCTTTCAAAGTTCACAATCTTAAGACTAAGGGGTCAAATGAACACAACCCAATCTTTCAAATTTGGTGCTTAAAAATGAACTCATATTTTTATAATATTTGTGTATTCACTTAGTTATTTAAATTAGATTTTGTTTTGGAAAAAAGAGGGGTGTTACATGTATGTTCTTCCAATTGTCCCCTTTAAGGAACTCTTAGAATCAAAAGTGCCATTCCTATTGTAAATATCCTATTCCAAGGCTTAGAAATAAAGTTATCTAAAGCACTTCCCAAAAACTCATCAAAGTTTAAGTGACCTTGAAAACAACCCTAAAGTCTTTCTATTCCATGCTTTCTTTATTTTTTGCAAACTTGGCTTACGAGGGGGACTTCATTACCTCCCATGAGTTCTTTAGGGAAGCTTTGACCTAGGGTTTCATCTCCTGGCATTGACTTCACTTATTCCTAAGTTGTACATGGGATGTATCTGAATTTGGACATCACACTACACTAAGTGAACAATAGGATGTAGTGGTTATAAAAAGGACTAGACATTTTTACAACTAACCAATGCTATGGTCACCTAATTTTTGTGTTTGTCTTTTACATCACTTGACATGAAAGTCATTGTGCAATTTATTCCCCTAAAAAAATTTGAAAGCTTGATAGTTTAGTCAACCCCACATTACCATACCCTTACTGAGATTTGGACGATTATACTTAGTGTATTTTGGTCATTTTTTCTTGGTATGTTTTGAGACTAAAACTTATTTGTTTGTTCATAATCCACATCAAAACCAATTTCTCTATACATCACTCTTTTGTATAAATAGGTGTTATGCTAGACATTTTACACCACACTTGTGCCTTGAAATTTTTACTAAACTTGTTTGTGTGTGTGTTATTTGAGTTGCGAAGGGTAGTGTTATGCTACTTAAATCATGTCAAAACATTTTGAGCCCTTTAAGTATTTTGAAACATAGCATTGATCACATCATTTGATCATGCTTATTCCGTTAGGCTACTCAAATTGTTTCAATATTAGTTTACTTTGTATCAAAAACTATTTGTTTCAAACCATGTCATTATACCATTTTGACCTTTGTCTTGTGTTATCATGTTATCCAATCTTGTCTATCTTGTTTATTCAAATCCTAGTTTTCACCGTTGAGTTTTCAATTATCCTTGTGAAGTTTGGATTCAAACATTGATTGATTTTTTTATGCCTTAGTTCATGGGGTTGATACACAGATCTTTCTCTTTTGGGTTGCATAACTTTGGTTAATCGATTACCCAAATTTTAAAATTATTGATGGTTTGTTTTTTTAATACCTATCCTCATCATTTTTTGTGACTTTATTTGAGAGAAAACATCCTTTCTCAAAGAGCCTTTTGTCTTATACCTTATGCCAACTGATCATATTTATGTTTGATTCTATGTGTCAGGTCTATGTCAAAGTTGTTTCCAAACTTGTTAGATTAAATAAAATCACATTAGCCTTTATTTCAAGTCTAGATTTTGATGCCATTTGGCCAAAAGTCCTAGGATATGCCTATTTTTTTGAGCCTATATTTTGTCTCCATGTTTGGACAAAAGACTTAAAAACTCAACTTTTCCTTTTCCTAGTTTAGACATTATTTGGAACACTTTGACCTAGACTTTTGACATGTCAATTTTTATTTAGATACTTAACATTTTGTGCTTATGACATTTGACATTAAATATTTGATGTTAGGATATTTTATGCCAAGTTTTAGCATAAATTATTTTGGAGATACAGCTCCACTTTTAGACCACATTAGAGATACAGTTCCACCTTTTGACCAAGTTAGACCAAGCTTGAACCATTTATCCTTTGGACATAATTTTTAGAGTTTGTAGAACTCTAAGCCTTTTTATTTCAGAGATTTCATCATTTACATGGATATTTCTCACTAAACTTATGAAGTTACGTAAAATCCAACTTATGATAGAATGGCTACACAAAATCCCACTAGGAACCCCTATAGAGAAATATTTTCTGAGCTTTATTATTCTCCCTACAATACTGCATATGGGGAACATAGTCAAAATCCACAAAATCCAAATCAAGACCTTGATTGGCATGAAGAGGCTTGTGATGAGAACTTTAAAGACCCAATTATAGATAATGTTTTTTGGGATACAGATCCATACCCTCTTTACAATAATCACTACATAGAACACAGTCAAGAACCAACTTATGAGCCAACTCATGATTGGGATGATATGGTTTATGAGGAAGACTTGGATGCTTTAGATTATGAAAAAAATCAAATTACACTATGTCTTTTGGTTATCTGATCATCGACTACCCCTAACCCTCCTTTGAATTATACAAGCTATCAAGATCTATAATATACAAGGAATACCATTACCATTCCTAGACCTAGTCCTTTGGCTTGTGCAAACAATCAAGCACCACAACGCCCTATCATTACCATTTTAGGACTTCATCCTTTGGATCATGAAAGAAATAATGTTCCAAAATGCCCTATCATTATCCAACCACAATCCATTCCTCATCTAGTACCAATCCCATCTAAACCTCAACCGATCCAATCATTTAAAGACCAAGCTTTATTCAAAACTAGTATCTTCCAATTCATTAGAAACCAAGGCCAAAATAACCAACCAATCCAAGATGTTTTTTCTAAACCAACCATTTGTGATAATTCATCCTATGATGAATTTTGTATTGATCTTATACTAGTTATCAAGGAGTCTCACATTGATGACCTAGTCTTTGTCAAGTCACTTCTTAATGATTATAACTGTCTTTGGGAAAATCAGTACTTTAACCATAATATCATTTTTCAAGAGCCACCTATTGACAAACCAATCTTTGAGGAGTTATATCTTGACTTTTTTCCCATACTATAGGAGTCCCACTCTAGCAAACTAGTCTTAGTGGAGCCCATCATGCCATTATAGGTTATTACTTAGCCAATACTAAACATTCAAAAAGACATCATTGTAACAGAGTACCCATCAGATGAATAATTAGAGTTAGATTTAGGTTATATTCTTGAATTGACATTGGATTGAGCATCAAAATCAAAATCAACATTAGTCTCAACCTCAAATTTAGAATCCCTTGAGTTTGAATTAGATTCAAAAGAAGAATATGTTCATGGTTGTTACAACATTAGTTACTCATACCTTGCATATTAGTTTGAATACATTTTTGATCCTTCTATCATTTTTGAGGATTAGTACTTTAGCTTTGACAAAAGTTTTCTTAGTATCTTCTATGAGGATTGTGTAGCCTCTCCCCATTCCATTACTATTCCATAGGCCATTACCATTAACTAAAATAGCCATATCATTGACATTCCATCTCCCACAAGTGTCAATTAGGATCAAGAAAATCACACTTTATTGAACTGCATCCATGGTGACATAGCATTTGAAGAAGGGCAAGGAGACCAAGACAACATTCATATAGTATAAGAACACTCTCCTAGTGAAACTTTTTTGAAATCACTAGAAGATAATCAAATTTAAAAGTCAACATTCCTTAGTGAAACCTTCTTAAATATGTTACAAGACAATCAAGAAAACTTCATTGGTGAAAACCTATTTGAGGCACCAATAGCTAAGCACAAAAGTTCTACACTACTTGATGAAGACAAAATCAAAGATAAATTCAAAATAGCTTCTAATCTAAAACCTAATCAGATGGTAACTACTCTCAAGATCAAACAACAAAAAAATTTGGTGGTCCTATCAAGAGAATAAGTCTTCAGCCCTGCCATAATTAAAGTTATGTTGAATCTGACATCAGCAACATTACGTGTGACTAATGTCTCGATATTCATTTGTTTCCCCTCCATCATTCATTCCATTATCATCTACCATTCCATTTCAAAATCAAACCTACCATCCATTATTTTTCCTTGTTTACCATCTATAGCCACACTTTTCTTTATAGAGGCTATAAAGATACCTTGTCTTGATGCTTGAAGGAATCAAAATTACTGACCAATGAAGATCACAAAAGCATTCTTGACAACTAAATTTGTAGCAATTTCTTGATAGAGCAACTATTCAGATGAGGTGTGGGCTAGCAATTAACATGATTGATTATTCTATTTGTATCATTTGTTGATTAGGACATGCATCTCCATCAATAGGAACAATAGAATAAAAAACCACACCTAGGCCAAAAACATGTACCATACCATTTCACATTTTCCATATCCATTTGCCATTGTTCCATACCCTTCCATTTACCTTACCTTAACACTTGGGGGTAACCCTCTTACCATTTTATCAAACCATCATTATCCTTAGGAAGACCACACCATCCTATCATTCTATTCCTATTTAGACTAAATCCTATTTTTAGTCATCCTACCCAATCTTATTTTGATCTTAGATCATTTGGTTCTTCCTATACTTTTTGTGAGGGTATTTTGATCAAGTTTCAATAATCAATCAAATCCATGTTTATAATGATAGTCTATGAAAGTAGTGTGATGGTTAATCTAGTAAGATATCTTTCATCCTATATCCATGTTTATTTATGTGAGCTTGATTATACCCACCTATGGGTAAATCAGTGTTTCACCAATCTTGATACTAATTATAACCACCTATGGGCAAATTAGTATCATTTACCTATGCCATTGTATCCTAGTTATAACCACCTATGGGAAAATTAGGGGCAATACTTGTTTACCATGCATTTCCACATCACCTTACCATTACTATTTTCATTTGATTGGCCATTTGTCAGATTTGAGAACTTATTGGGACTAGTTGGTTTTTCCCTACCTTTTTGTGTGGATGGAATTACTATGACTTGAGATCATTTTAGGACTATAAGGGTCATGCTCAATTCATGTTAAGGTCACCTCAGTCCCCCTTTCTATATGCTCTCACTATTTTGTGAGCAACCTAAGCTAAACACTCTCACCATTTTATGAGAAATTATTTTTCATTCTCTAATGAGTTAAGATACCTAAAAATTCCAAAAACATTCATAAGATTTTAAAAATCCAAAAACATTTGTCTTGTCTAAACCTAGTCAGTTATCCTTGATCTGCCCTAATGGGGCAAAGTCATTACTAGGATGCTTTCTTTTGGTTTTGTTTTCAAGATTTCTTATTGTTTATTTATTTCAAGATGTTTGTTTATTTTTTTTGCTTTCTTATTTCTTTTCTTTTCGCACTATTGCCTTGACTCAATCTATGTGTATCCATTGGGTGATTCCTTATGTGCACCTATACTTGAGTCCATCCATATTAATATGTTAACATTATCATCATGGTTTTTATCATTGGTGTTTTGTTTTTGTGTGTTTATTCGATCAAGAGTCAGTCCTTATGCATTTTTTGGCCAAGTCTTCATGGTGTTCTATCATGATACCTACCGTCACATGCTACATCAAAAATTAGCTTCAAGAAGGTCTGTAATCAATGGAGCCATAGAAGTTTCTCCTTGGCACTTTGGCAAACTCTTCCATCCCACCCTTGATCAAATTAACCCATTGTCCATTATAATTGTATCATTATTGATAAAAATGAGCATCTCCTCATTAGTAGGTACAATTGAATCATTTGTAATGATCAATCTTAGTCCTCTATCCATCTCTTTCATCACTTTCCACATGCTCATCTTTAATCTATATTCCAAGTTATATCCTTGAGTTATACTTGTTAATCATCCCTAACTATGATACCATCAATTTTATCCAATCTAGGTCTGCTCAATGATTATAACCACCTATGGGCAAATCATTATTTTGACTTTTATTCCTGATTATAACCACCTTTGGGCAAATCAACATCCTTTTTACATCAATGCATGCAAGCATTTTCTTATTTAGACTAATCTCAACCATGGATTAATTCCACCTTTCTTCTTATTTCTTTTTGAGAGACCATCCATCAACAAATGTGATGGCCACTCCCTCAATAGGGCATCATCATAGGCTTCCAAAAAACCATTTAGAGCTTATTCTTCAGCCATCATCTTCTTTTTGGCATATGGGTCATCTCTCATTATTTGAGAATACATTTATTTGCCTATGGTTTAAAACATCTTCCCAAATAGGGGCAAACTATAGACACCTAAATCTGGCCGCCAATGACCTATAATCAAGCTTTTGGCCAATTTCCACCAAAATGCATAATTTGGCCTAAAAAACTAAAACATATTAAAAAGCTTTGAAATTGATATATTCAAGTATCGATTTTGGCTAGGGTATCATTAAATGGGGCAATGTAATTTATGGACTAGCTAACTTTGATCAGATCATTTCAAGTCAAAATGCTAATTTTCCAACCAAGTGCTTTGGATTGCTCTTTTTATCAAATCTCTTACATAAGATGCATGCCTTTGTTATTTTCTATTGATAACATCCTAAATGGGATAATGGATCCAATGCATCTTACATTGACTTCCAATTATAATCCAATCAAATTTTGGACCAATAATAAGGCATTCTAATCAATTTGAGTAATTTGTACACAAAGTGCTTAATCATGCTTAGAGCTAATTAATCCAAGTTAGAGCCTAATTAATAATTCCATGGAAACTTGTTGAATAATTTGTTTTGGAAATGAATATTTAATATCTACATCATCAAGTGAAATCATTTCTTGAGAAGACATCTCTAGGCTATAAATGCCATAAATATCAAGATTCATGCCTCCCATGCCTCATCAAAGCCCTCCATGCCTCTTAATTGCTTCTCTATCCCAAATATTGATGAGATTATTTACAAATTTTAATTACATAATTGGATTAATCCTTATCCACACATCTCAATCCTGAGATGGATGGTTCAAGTTGATTCTAGACATTTGCAAAAATCTATAAATAGAGAGGCCATGAACATCATTTTTAAGCTTAATTTTTGCAAAGTTATAATGCAAGATTGGTTCCAAAAGATTCATGAAAACTAGTGTTACCATCCCAAATTCATTCTAAGCCAAGCCAAGCCACAACCCAAAGGTGCCAAGGAGAGATGGAGGTAGCCAAGCTTCCATTGCCAAAGACTTCATGAGCACAAAGCTAAGCAAGCCACTACTACAAAGGCATTTCGAGCATCAAAGGAAGGTGAAGGAACTCTTGTTATTTTTTCTTAATTTTTAGTTGTATTTTTTATTTGTTTTTGCTACTAAGCTCACTCTAGTAAGTAGGCATGATTATATTAGCTTAGTGTGTTTTTTATTTTATTTCATTCACTAACACCATACTAATCTCCTCATCTTAGTCAAATTCCTAGTTCACAAAAGTTATAAATGTGTCGACACTATTAACCTAGTATCACAAATATATAAAAATAAAATGATGAAAAACATGAAATAAATGTTGTAAGGGTTAGATTCATGTTGATTTTGTTGGGTGAATATTTTGTCGTCAACTAACTGATGACAAAATGGGTATATCAACCATAGCACAGGGAGTTTTATGCCACGAAAAGTGTGGGTTTACCAAATCTGGATGAGGTAAATCTCTCCTCTCATTAAGGGGAGGTTCCCTATGAATATTTATATGCTATATGTATATATAATTAAGCAAAAAATAATACTTGGGGTGGTAAAACAACATCCACCTCTCTTTTTTCAGAGGTGATGTACAAGGAACAAGAGAGAGAAATATTGATCGTTGGCCAACAACATCCCTCTTCTTTCAGGAATGGTATCTAGTGTAGAGCAAAAAATCACCTGAAGTAACAAAGTCCACAAGGAAACTCACATAAGCACAAAGTCTTCCATAGCCTCCTTCACTGATTCAAAACAAGTGTAACCGTAGAGTGAAACGAAGCACAAAGTCTTCGCCTGAAACTAAAAAAGATAAAAGGATCACAAAGATAAAAGTAGCTAAAAGTCTCTCTTCTATCTTTTATAAACACCCTCAGATAATATCAACACACCCACTTTGCTTATTAAATCAAACAAATAAGAGATTATTAGGAAAGAGGACATAAGAACTGTTTCCTAAATAACACAAATAACTTCAACACAAAGTCTGAAATAAACTTGCTTCTCATTCATTGAACAAAATATGATTTACAAATTGAGCACAAAGTCTCAAGAAGTGTTTCAATTTTGATAGAGTTTTTGCTCTCAATTATCAGAGATATATTTACAAAAGAGGTCTCCACTATATATAGGGAGAAACCTTCAAAATTAAGAAATATTAAAATATAAAAATATCTTAGTCAAAGATGACTCATCTTTGACTTTTGAGATATTTTTTTTTAAATTTTTTACATGTAATTACACATTACAAAATTGCATGCACTTTTACATGACAAAAGTGCATGAAAAAAGAAGAAGAGAGAGGGGAAAAAGTTTTAGCTCTGGCCGCTAGACTTCTTCAGATGAGCATTATACATAGTAATAGATGCCTAAATTCCTATGTTGTCTGACACAATAGTGTTCTTGAAGATGACCCTAGCTCTGATTATAGCATCCTTCAATGTTGTGATTGCCTTAGCATGACTAATTAATCTAGATCTCAGATAATCTAGAGTTAACTGAGTATCTAAAATATTTTCCACAAAAGTTATTGAGAAGGCTTTCTTTTCAAAATCTCTCTAAATCATACCCTTGAATTATTAGATCATCTCTTTAGCTGAGAGAAACTGATTGTCCCTGGTGGTGAGGTTGCAAGGCAATTATTCCAGTCTATTTAGTAGGCCTGTATTGCTTTTCTCACTAGCATCCTTAGAAGACTCGAGATCTTTGATGAGCTCCTTGAGTACCTGAACCCTGTATATCAGTGATTCCTTAATCTCAACATAGGAATATTTGCTAGAAATGACACTGATGGATATTAGGGTGCTTTTATTTAGATCTTTCATCTCCCTCCACTTTCTAAGATATTTCTCTGTATTGTCGATGTCTTGAGAAATAAGTGAGACAAGGTCCTCCAAATCTGTCCTCACTTTCTTCATCTTGTTTGTCTTCTCGGCAACCTCTGTAAGTAAGGAAATTCCCTAAGTGTGCATCTTTTCAATGTAATCCTCTAGTACTTTCCCTTTCATATAGGTTTTCTCTACCTTTTGAATGACAGGGTTGTCTATGGAAAAGGCCTTTGGGGTTGCCACTTCAGGGGGAAGAGTGAATTCTTGACTAATATAGTTAACTATTCTGCCTTAGCCTTATAGTAGTCCTTCATCTCTTTTTCTCTATCAAATTTTTAGACCATGATGTCCATTGCAGACTGTAGATCACTTTTCACACCTTGAGTAACTTTTCCAAGTTCAACATGAGAGATGGAATAGCTGCACATGTCAAAACTCTCAAGGGTTACGTCCTGTGGTGGTTTAGCTATTTCCAAAAATTTATGCCCCTTTTCCTCAACCAATTTTGAGAGGATCCTTGGTCTCTTAGGGGCCTTGGCTTTCACCAGCACTATCTTGCTAAAATTAAAGTCATCTAGAGAGATGGCTAGCTTCTTTCTTTTAGGCATGAAAGCTAACATCCAAGGAGGGAGAGAAGAATACCTATTGTGGCAATGGTTCCTAAAGCTAGTGTTACCATGGTAACTTCTGCACTGCTAATGGTAACAGTGGTTATAGTTGGAGTAACTGGTGAAACTGTGTCAGCCATTGATTGATCAAGGGTAGAACTTTCTCCTAAATTAAAGGAAGGAGATGCCAGACTAGGAATAGACCCAGAGGAATGAAGAGTATCTTCAAAAGCACCTTGAGGATCACCAAACATGAATTTGGAAGGAGAGGTAGCTCCAGAAGAAGGAACACTGATAAGAGAAAAAGGTGGTGAAGGAGAGACTTCTGTAAGTGGTCATGCCCCTTCTTAGGAAGGTAGAGGCTCAGTCTTTTGCTGATCTAAGGACCTATCATCTATCTCCATTTGTTGAGCTACCTCCTTTTGGGAGCTTTGTTATCCAACTCCCTTAGCCATCGATTCTGGCTCTTCAGCAACTTTTGACTTCTTGGAAACAAAGATGATTCTAGGCTTGTGAGGCCTAAATAGAGAAGGAACATCACCTTTGTTCTTGGTCCTATTTTTTGCCTTCTTCATTATTTTTACTTGGATCTCAGCCTCTGATCCTGTAATAAACTCTTTCAGCGTGATCCCTTTAGCTAATAACCAATCATTGGTGTTAGCCAATATTGGTTCGAATCTCTTCCTCAAAGAAGTTAACTCTTTTTGAGACCACTAAATTAGAGGAAGAGGGGAGTCAACAATCTTCTCAGCCAGGTACTAGCTATTGATAATGTTATTGTCATCAACCAGATTGGGGGGAAATCTCTGTAAGCCCTAAATATTCAATCTGATCTAGGGTTAACTTGCTATAGTCCATTTTCCTAATTTCTTCAGCTATCCACGGGTCTACCCAAATGTCTTTGATCATAGGCTCATGAAACTAAGTCTTCCTTCTGATCATGTCTTTGACACTCCTATAGTCAAAGTTATCCCTCCTCTTGAACTAATTCTTAGTAACCAGTTGCATCTCCGTCTCCATGACCTTGGCCTTAACTATAGTAAGAATCGAGTATCTACCAATTTTGATTGGAAACTTGAAACCTAGCTTTTTCAGCTTCATCTTTCTAGTGTGCACAACACCCATTTCTCTACACAGCTCAATTAGGACTAACTTATCAGAAAGAAACCTGGGGAGCATATAGGGATAGCCTTGGAAAAAGCCAACTCAAATATAGCAGGAGGGAAATTGTAGGAACATACAGCCATAGTCATTGATAGTCATCCAGGCCTCATCAGATACTCTCTTCTGCTCGAGCTGAAGGTCGAAGAGACATAAAAATACTATGAAGAAGGCATCATTTACCCTCCTAAAATGGTAGATTGATCCTTGCAGTGTTAGCTGAGGGTAATATGAGTAGACTAGGGTGGTCTTTCTGTCCCCTTCAATTGTCAAACTTGGAATGGTTCACATGGAGGCAGCTATGTACACCAAGTATGAAGTCATATAGAACTTTGAAGTAGTTTATACCTTGGTCAGCTACTTGTGAAGAGCATTGCTAATTTTCTCACCCTAGAAGATGACATGTTTACCTTAAAGGATGATTTTGATGAAAGGGTACATCCACTCGTAGAACTGTGAGGAAGATGGGAGGCCTCACATTCTACTAAGAAGGGTGATCAAGTCACCAACTTTTTCAATGAAATCACTCCTAGGGAAGTTTTGTGGCCATCTGGATAGATTTGTTCTGGGGGTCTTTAGCCACCTGTTATTCATTACTTTTTTTGCCCTCTCAGGGTCCTTGTCATACTCCTTATGTGTTTCTATAAAGTCAATTTTTAGCACTTCAGTAGTAGGAGGGCACATGAAGACTTTGTCAATGAATGCAAGATCTAGCTAAATTATTATTTTACCACTGGCATCTGAGACTGCTCTCATATTTTTGTTTTAGAAATAGGTGCATTGGAGGATAAACTCTGTATGATGTTGCTGCCACTGGAAAAGTAGCAACTAGATGAATGTTGCTTTCAATGATTCACTTCATTTTAAAACTTGGGTTTGTTGCCTTAGTTCTAGTCATGAACTCAGCCATATCCATATGGCCAATCTCTATATCTCTAACGTCGTCAACATTAGAGGTGACCGAAGTGATTAGAAAGATGCCCTAGTACTTGTACTTCATGGCCTTTGACTATTTTGGAGAAATTTTAGACATCAAAATTGGCCTCGATTGAGTGGGTGTTGATGAGCAAGAATCTTCAAAAAGTAATACAGTCATGATCATGTAATTAGGAAAAATTAGGCAAATTGGGGAATTTGCACATTAAGTGATCATGACCAAGGAAGGGAACTTAACAGGGCTGGGTAAAAAAATGATGAAAAAGGGGAGGAAGAGAAAAAATGAAAAAAGGAAAATTTCTTTAGAATTGGAGAAATTTGGAAGAAAAATGCATGGGTGGTGAAAATTGCCACCCTTGCATAAAGGGGAGAGAAAAAGAAGGCACAAGTGGCAAATTTTGCCACTCGTGCAGGTTTGGCTTGCATGGGTGGCAAAATTTGCCATCCCTGCATGCCAAGGGAGAATAACAAAGTGCAGGCGGTAAATTTCACCACCCATGCATGTAGAGGAAGGCGTATGGATGGTGAAATTTTCCACCCATGCAACTTCACTCTACGTTGGTGGAAAATTTTGCCACCGATGCAAGCCAAAAAGCAAGGGAGTGAGGGCAGTGAAAATCGCCACCCACGTAGGTTTAGTCTGCTTGGGTGGTGAAATTTGCCACCCATGCAAGTTTCAAGAGGAAAGGCATGGGCAGTGAAATTCACCACCCGAGCATGCCTATAGGAATAAACAAGAGGCATGGGTGGCAAATTTTGCCACTCGTGCTGGCTTCAAACAAGAAATTTGTGGGTAAGGGAGGGTGGTGAAAATTGCCGACCCAGCATGTAGAGGAAGCCTTGGAGATCAACGAGGAGAGAAAATGGAGCGAGCCAACTAGATCAAGGGAAAAAACAAGAACAAAAACCCCAACTTAGAAAAACAAATTAGAAAAAAGAAAATAAATGCAAAAAACACAACCTACCTAAGAAACCAAGCATGCCGCAAGTTTGAATCCAACAAAGTGCACTTTTACTAGTTCGATGAATGGTCTAGAGGCAGAGGGCAGGAGGAGGTGAAGAGGAATGAATCAAAATGGGGTTAAAAATAAGATTAAATGGGGTGAAAATCAACCCCAACAACTTGGTGCATGTGGAAATAAATGCCATGCATGAAAAATGAGGCAGTGTAGGGGTGATGAATTTCACCACCCTTGCATTGGGAAATCAGAAAGAAACATGCAGGGGTGGTGAAAATCGCTGCTCCTGCATGTGAGAAGTGAAAGATGTAGGGGTGAAAAAAATGCCGCCCTTGTAGGTCAAGATGCAGGGGTGGCAAAAAATGTTTCCCTTGCATCTCAAAGGCAAAAATTCACTAGCGGCAAAAAATTCTGCCCATGCACGAAAATGGAAGAAAAACACTAACTCTAAAAAAAAGGTAGATTTTGGTCTCTTAGTCATATTGAGACTGTAACAACCTTCACATATGGGTAAAACGTAACAAAATGACATTACAAATTTCAAATGGTGTAGTTGGACCAAGACAAGAATGAGAAAAACCCATTTTGAAAATAGATTTAGAGAGACGAAAAATGAAACAGACAAGTTTCATAGGGTGTTGTTCCCAAAAATGAGCTAAGCTGATTTTGGAAACAATAGATTTCACCAGAATGTATATAATCAAAATTGCATCATATGTATAAATCAATCCTAACTCAAAGAATATAGATCATACCAAACACTTTCGATTGGTCATACATTAGATAATCGATAACATGACCAATATGGGATCAACTAAACCCAATTAGGGGATCTCTTATCACAATAAAAAATGCTAGGGAGGGTTTCAAAGCCTCAATTTAAGCACAATAATGCAATAACCTGAAGTTATTCTTATGTTTTATATTCACTAAACTAATAACAAGTAAAATAAAGTATAATCTAGTACTCACCAAAACTTATGGCATAAAGTGGGGGCTAGAAACAATAAAAGTAAACATGCATAGAAAACATATACTCACATCAATGTATATGGAATCATAATGCATGGAAGATAAGTACAAATACATATATATCTACTCTTACAAAGGAGAAACAAAGCTAGGAATACTTACCTTTGAAGAAGAACCCATCTAGCCTCAATCTCTCCCTTGGCTAAGGTTCTTTATAAGAGGTTATTATGGTATATAAGGATGAGAAAGAAGCATTAGCTCTAAGATACACAACCTATCAATGCATCCAAAATCCTTATCCACAAGACAAGATCTATATCTCTAAAGAAAGTATAAAACCCTAATCTTGCTTTTCAAGTAGAATGGTGGATAAGCAAATACACAATAGATCTTAATTCCTCTTCTTTTCTTTTAATAATGGTGAAATGAACTTATATGTATATATATATAGGTAACTCTTTACCTAAACCCTTATAAAAACTCTAGTTTAAAAGGTTGACCCAATCAACCTAATAATGTTCTGGACAATAACCCATGCTAAAAATAAACTATGTCGACATTGTGGGCTAATGTCAAAACAATATAGGGTTGACCCAATCGACATAGTTTTAAAACTACTAAAAGGGAATTTAGGTTGGGGAAGAGATAAATGAAAGTTTAAAAAGACTAGAGGAGGGTGTAATAGATAATAACAATCTTAAGGATAAGGTTTTTAGGAGACAAGTGTATATACAACAAGTGGAAAAAGGGAAAACAATCTTGTGAAGCACCAATGGTCTATCTGCCCCTTTTTTGGTGTACCCTTTAAGGCGTGTACTTAGAAAGATTGAGACTCGATGGGTTTGTACAAGATATAAAGTGTCATTAAGTGATAAAGTTTTAAAATATTATGTATACATTATTTTTTATTATTCATCAATTAAAGTGTGTTAGGCTTAAAATGACTCCATGCCCAATGAACTAGAAGGCTTCTAGACAGAAACTGATTAGCGAGAAATCACCTTAAATAGGTTACCAAAAATGTTGATATTTTTATCCCAAAAATATGAAAAAATCAAGTCCCCTAAAGGATACCCCCTATTTTTTTGTAAAAATACCTTTAATTGGCCCAAAGCACACATTTCCTACGTTTCCAAAATCCAGAACTCTACCTACAAATTATTTCTTGAGATTTGGATCCCATAATGCATTAACTAATGGAATTTGGAGATCTAACTGTAGTTTATAATTTTTAAAAATTTAAAATTATAGCTAGACCTTTAGATCCCATAATATACTAGCTAGATGAAACCATAAACTTTCTTATAATTTATAAAACTGCAAAATTGCAAATTACAAGTGGAGTTCCAATTCTCACAAATCAAACACCCCACAGAATCTATAACTTGGACTACAATTTACAATTTGTAAAATTGAAAATTGTAGGTAGAGTTTCAATTCTTGTGAAACACTTTATCCAAAATCCAAAACTCAGAGAGAAATTTACAATTTGAAAAATTATAAATTGCAATCTAGGTTCTGCTTCCCACCAACATCCTAGCTTGCAAAATTTGAAACTCCAAGTACAATTTGTAATTTTGTAAAATTACAAATTGTTCTTGGAGTTTCAAATTTTGCAAGCTAGGATGTTGGTGGGAAGCAGAACCTAGATTGCAATTTATAATTTTTCAAATTGTAAATTTCTCTCTGAGTTTTGGATTTTGGATAAAGTGTTTCACAAGAATTGAAGCTCTACCTAAAATTGTTTTATCTTTCCATGTTCAAAGAATTAAACCTATCTTATAGTATAGATTCTAGAGGTCAATGTGTAATTATCAAATTACAAATTTTCAAAATTACTTGAAGGCTCTAGATCCCTACTATCCACTACCATGAATGCATAAACTATAGAGGGTATATAAATAAAGCAAATTTGGGAATTTTAGTCATTGTTTAATTTTTTAATTGTAATTAAGATCTCTAATAATAACCTCAAACCATGACTTTGTGCCATGACCTCAACCATGAAAACTTTGATCTCGATCTATGTGCCACCCTACAAGCAATGTCATGACATCATTACACCCATACATGGTATTCCTTGGAATCCTCACATTTTTTTCCATCATTTCCTACAAATTAAAACTTGATAAGTTATTTTCATTCCCACAAAATTTGATTTCAATTATTTTAGGTTTTTTATTGCATAGGCATCATCTGGTTAAGGTGTTTTTGTTCATCTTATTGTCATTATGAATTTTATATCTTGAAAGGTCATATTTTATTATGCATTTTCCAAGTAGTTGAGACCTAGGTTTTTCCCCAAATTTAGGGTTCTCAATTCAAATCTAGGTTTTTTTCCAAATTTTGAACTAGGTGAATATACCAGCATATATTCTACTAACTAGGTGAATATTACATGATCCCTCCAAGTCCCCATGGACTTTTGACTTATAAAATGCACCTCTCATTTCTATAGGATTTCAACCTACTTTGAACACCTCCTAAACCCATGAACATTCCTATTACTTCAAACAATTCCAAGTTCCATGAAGTTTTCACTTGCTAAAAATAACTCTAAGATCTATCAAACTTTAGACCTACATTTTTCACCTCCAATATTTTTTATATATTTCAACCTACTTCTATAGCTACGCTTTCTTGCAGACTTTTTACCTACTCAAAATAAGTCCAAATTTTGTCAGAGTTTTTGTCTGCCCCTAACACCTACAAATCCTATAAACTTTTGTAGTTAGTTTTCTTTTAGTAGTCTCTCCAAAATCCATGTTTGGGAAAGAGATGAAGTTTAATTCAAAATTACCCAGTGTAACTCTTAGTTTGGAATCTAATACCATTGAGATTATAGATATAGACCTAGGTCACATTGAACTAGGTGATTTTTGGACAAGAATAAATGCAAAATTCAAGAATGACTGGATTTAGAATATCTATGACTCTAGATTTCCACAAGAAATAACTTTTCCCCTGATGGTGTAAAGCCCTAAGTTGGTACTAACACTATCATAGAATTATAATGTTGATAAGAGAGAGGTCCTAAATGATAAAGAGGAAAGGATTTTAAATTTGGACCTAGATTTCATTGATTCAGTGTTTGTGATACTAGAGTTTGAGAGTTATCTATAAATAACTCTAGAAACATCCCAAAAATTCTTTCAAGATAATAACTTATAATGCTAGAGCGTGAAAAATAAATAATGGCTTAAGACCCCTAAGGTTGCATCCACTATATTTTCAAAGACACTAGCAAGAATAGATTTCAAGGATGAGGTTAGAGACAATAATATTGCTACACATGATCACTGGTAGTCTTGATGCAAAGAGTTTCTAGGAGTGGATGTATCAATACATTTGGGTCATTCATGAAAACAAATAATATATCCATTGGGCCCAGCTCATTGGTGACTCCTTCCATAAACAGTTGATGGAAGTGCAAATAATAGGGAAATTCTATATGACTAGCTACCTAGTATATATAGTGGCCAAGGGGATAGCTTTCTTAGGCCTCAACACTATAGCTATTTAGGCCAATAAAGTGTATAAATATTATCCTAACCTCACTTTGGAGGCTAAAATATAAATTTTTAGGAGGGTCAATGATACATTCATTTATTGCATCATAATAATGTTTAACAAAGAACTTGAGAGAAAGAGATTCTTTTATGAAGCTACTATAGAAATCACCCAATGGGATTCCTATTTCATTAATTTTCCCACCTACTATATTAGGGTAAGAGGATTTAATGATTTCCCTTACACACCCCCAAGATATGTGAGTGGTAAGTGGGTATTGATGGAGTTAGTGAGATAACTTGTGTAAACTCACAATAATTTATCTAGTAAACATAAGTTGGGAATTAATTTCCCAATCAGTATACATAGATACACATGCCCTTCCTTACTCAAATCCAAGTGTGTTGATGTAGAAATGATATAGATGACCCTGAGGGCTTTGGAGGCAAGACCATATTATGATTTTCATGGCAACATCACCATCACATTAGGAATCTCCACATATTCTCATGTCCCATATTTTAAATATTTAAAGGAAGATTTAGATGATGAAGAAGAGTTCGGAATGAAAGACCATTCTATAATGACTTTGGATCAGGTCAAAACTTTTGATTTAGCACCATTCCATGAGGAATTGGTGGATGATGAGTCCCTGGTGGATAAAAACTACTATAAATAGATCATTGCTCAACCCCTTCTAGTAGTAAGGTGGTTTATCCTTGAGTCTTTTTCTCTTGTAGATAGAAATGCACATGTGATAAACAAAATACTCAATTGGCTTAGGGTTAAAGGGGTCCAAGTTACCAAGGATATAGTATCATATAAAAACTACTAATCTCAAGGAATAAAGATTTCCTCCATCAGTAGAGGGTCTCGATGGTACAACAGGAGAACAATCAAATAGGCTAGTGATCTCCCATAATAATAAGAAGAATAAATCTAAGGCCAAGAAGGGGTAGTCAAGAAAATATGGAATAGTAACAGATCAATTGATCATTATTTTGTTTGAGGACATAGTTTTATTTAAATCATCCATAGCTTTAACCCTCATATCAGTCATAATCATAACTCTTATCTTAGTGATTCATCCCCCAACTATTTTTGTTGTTCTTATAGATCCAACACCTCCACTTCCTATCTCCACTCCTCCTTCACCCCAAGTGACTCCACCCTCCATTCTTACCATTATACCCATGGTAGTAAGTCCACTACCAATAGTGAAAATAAGTCAAATGGACATGCAAGGCCCCCCTTTGATGAATACTCAAATTTTCATTCCACTTTCCTTTCCCACAATTTCACTCCCTCCTTCAATAATTCCTTCTGTTCTATTTACAATTCCCTCCATTACATCCCCATTGATTTTTAATACTACTCAACATTATATAACCACAGACTCAGTCATTCTAACTTTAGTTTCATTGGCCATCCCAACTCCTAGGATAAGTACTACTCTATCTTCATCTCCCTTCATCTTCCTTACCTTTCCACCCCTAAGTATCCCTTCCACTTTAATTAACTCATTTAATTATTTTTCATACATACTTCCACTAGTCCCCAAGTTCTAAATCCCTATGTCTACTCCCCATTAATATCCCTTGCATCTCCTACACCCCTAGTAGACACATTTGTTAACATTTCCCTTACCTCTTCCACTCCCATATTAATCCCACCCCATTCAATAGAGATACACAAGGAGAAAGTCCTTGATGTAAATGTGGACTTACAACCTATAGATGGAGAAGAAATTGCAAAAGCATCTATCAGTCAATCAACATCAATATTAGTATAGGATAAAAAATTTGTCATTGTACCTATCAGTGTTACATCTTCAATTATAGATTCTTAAGTGCTAGCGTCTACATAGTAAGATGCTACACCTACTTGGTTAGCAAAAATAGTGGGGAAGAAATACAATCAAATGATGTCCCCTAATACATTATGTTTTGGTATTTTAGATGCATGAAATAAATATAAGACTACTCCCAGACCTTCACAATAATATTGTGTGACTTAGTAGGGGAAAGATATGTAGAGACTATAGTCTCCCCACTAGACAAATATAAAGAATATCTAGTGGTGGGTGGCTATCAGGTATCAAAGGTTCACCTTGGACATCCTACAAGGGAGGGGTTGAAACATGATGTTCAATCTAGTATCAATTCCCTCTTTGAGAAAATGGAGAGTGATAGGGTCACTAAGGATGAACTGAAAAACAAGGTTGAACAACTTATGGTTACATTATATAAATTCATAGATACCATTATTCCATCAACACAACCTGAACCAGCACAAACAATCACCCAGATCATAAATAAGGTAACATTTGATGCCTTGACAAAGATTTATAATATAGGGAGGGCTATAAAGGAATGGTCATAAGATCTCATCTCCAAAGGTAACAAGGTTATTGATATAGTCATGGACCTCTATATAGTTGTGACAGAGAAGGGTTACATTAATAAAATTGGTTAGTAAATATGAGGTAGAGATAGCAAGTTTGAATATTTTCTATTCTAAATTGATAGTTGTGGACCCAATTGACATAGATGTCCTCCTTACATAAAACATATTGAAAAATGATGGAGAGCAAGAAGAATTACACATAGTTTCTCAATTTAGAATAAAAAATGCTTATGGATGTTGCCCATAAGGCCAAAGTTGTTCATGACAAGGCCACCGACATGTTATATGACATGGAATATTTGTTGAATAAAGTGTCATGTCATCCAATAGATTATGAATATTACCTCCTTCTAGTAGAAGAGGTTTAGAGTAAATTAAAAGAAGTGATCGAAAATAAATTTTCATGAGATACTATCTTTACTTTGAACTCTATCCACCACTACATCAAGTATCATAACACATTGGATAATATGGGTAAAGATATTCAAGAATACATAACTTTGAGGAGGGAAATTTTTAATATATTAGTAGATTATGAGATCACCAACCTCTACTTTTTTGGTTTAGATGAGGATAGAATCCAGGAGATATTCAAGGATTTTGATGCATATGTTGAGAAATTACAGGCTGAGAAAGATAAAGAGGCAGAAGAAGTATTAGAAATAGATTAATTATTTTTATTAAAAGCATTATCATATATTATATTTTCATTATCTTAAAAACATTTTAAATTTTCAAAAACATATCTTTTAAATTGTAACTATCTTTTAACAATGCTTTTGAGAAAGAGCCATGTGTAATTTACACTTTCTATTTTGACAGATTGAAAATTGTAAAAAGTAGACTTACAAATTACACTTTTCATTTTGACAAGTTTTAATTGCTCAAGTTATAAAAGAACATATTGTAAATTACAATTATATTTTTTACAAAGTGGAATTAATTATAATTTTTAAAAGTCTCACTTGAAAAATACAGATTAGGGTTTTACAAAAAAGTAACTTAAGTTATTTCTTAGTTATCTTTTGTTCAAAGATTGAGTTTCACTTTGGTGCCTCCCATTTGCATGAAAATTTCTCAAGTTACTTGAATGCCACACTGACTAAAGATCACACCTAGCTCTTGCATGATCATTTTTCAACTTGTTCATTATGCCTTGGATACCATAACTATTGTTTATTTGCATGCTCTTTCATTAGGTATTGGATTTCACTGCTAACTACATCTCATTTATGAGATATTTTTTATAAATATGGGTAGGAACCCATATCCCATTTATATTTTTGATGTTAATAATATTATTATACATTTTGAATAACTCTTCTACAATTTGTAACCTAGAAAAAGAGAAATCATTGAAGATTTGTCTTTCTTGTCTGAGAAATCCCTTTGTATGCAAAGTTATTTGAATATTTATGGATGTTTTAATTCTTATTTCAGTCACAAAATTTAATTTGTGGTATTTTATACCCTTTTTAAATATTGTTTGATTAAAATAAAATAATCTTGTCCCTTTTATGAAAAATATCAAATATTGCCTTTAATTTCCCATTCATATGAGATTTTACTCTTACAAATTTCAATATATTTTTATATTCTATTATATTCATTCAAGAAAGCATTAAAATCCAATATAAAATATTTTTTGTAATCACCATTTTTAGTTTTTCAAAGTTTAATTCTCACAAATCTTTTCCCAGTCAAAACCTTAGTTTAGGAGCAAGAACACTAAAGGAGGGAAATTTATACAAATTTGGTATTTTATCAATTGCACTAAATTTAGTGAAAGAAAGCTGGCCTTCTCCATAGGTTCACCTCAAATTGTTAAGGTCCTAAATCTTAGAGGTGCTCCCATTTTATAATCAAATTTTTTCACAATGAGCTACTACATAAAGAAATGGGTGCAAAATCTATGTGATAATAGCTAGTCTTGTACACTTGACAAATATATATCTAGGCTCTACCTTTAAGATTGACCTTATTCACATCAAATGAAAGGTGATATAAAAACTATAAATACCTAGGTATTCCCATTTTTATATAGTGAATATTTTTTATTGGATAGTTGCATGAGAATTTAGACAATAGCATCAATGTAAGTATTTACAAGGCAATACAAGTGGCCAAGTAGCCAAAAAAAATATTTCTAGAATATGACAACTAGTTCCTAAATAACAAATAGCTTATTTACACACTTTCACATCTAAGAGTTGTTTGTGCATCATCACATAATCTACATATTATTTTTCCTTCATGATTGTGAAATCAAAATATTGTTTAGCATTGTACTTTATATATTTAGTATTTTCATAATTCAGCACTGAAATAGAATATCATAAATTAAATTATTTAATTGTATTTTTTTTTAGGAATAGGGTATCCCATTCTTGAATATCATATTCCCCCCTTAACCCTTGAATAAATCCAAAAAGGGTTAAACATTTGGTAAACCCAACCTATGAGTATTCCTTGCAAACCCAACTTATTCTAAGGTTTGTAACCTCTGAGGGTGTTAGCTTATTGTGATTGCTATTCATATCTAGAATTTCACCCTTGGGTTTTACACTCTTCTTGTTGCAAGGGTTTCATGTTCATACACTTGAAATTTATCCCTCCTTTATTGGAACATTTTGGATTCTTAATGGCTCCATTATAAAATTACTTAGAGGTTTCTCCTACTCACATTTGTATACTCAAAAACCTTTTTTTGTTTGCCCAAATTCTGTATGATTTTTTTGGTTTTTACAATTTACTATTTTTAATAAATTTTGACATATAATGTGAATGATGTACCTATTTTATAATTAATTTATGGGTTTATTCAAAATTCATATTTTATTCAAAATTTTCTCTCATATCTCTAAAATATATTCTTTATTTATTTCAATTGTTGATTTTTTATTATAAATATTATACAATTTTTCTTGTGAAACATACCACATTGTTTGGCTCATTTATGATTCATAATAGCTCAATTTTTAAATTAATCATAGGTTTTTCATTTTTATATTGATATAACAATAAATATTTTTTTTCAAAAGTACGTATGGGATTTTTCAAAATATTCAACATCCTACGGAAAAGTAGTAGACAAAAACATAGTGATAAGAATGTAGTATGACAAAACATCACAAGGACAAAATGTAGTGAGGAAAACATATAGTATTATTGGTAATGTCATGAATTCAACACAACTTTCAACTAAAAGTCCAAACACATGAAATCACATTTTCCTCTGTTATTTTACTTGTAAATTTGATGCAATGCTTTTCCACCATAAAATGTTAACTACTATCACCAAAATGAAATAGACAACAAATAAACAATGTAATAATGAATAAAATGTCCCAATTATGCTATTTGAGACATTTTTGTGACAGTACCAATATCATTACATTTTTTCTCGCTATGTTTTGTCATCGTAATATTTTTATCATACTACATTTTTTTCATACTAAATTTTTACTGCTACATTTTTGTCTGCTATATTATCACATAGAGCCAAATATTTAACTTTTTATTTGTCCATATCAGTACTCAAGCAAATATAGGTGATAAAATATCAAAAATAAGGTGGTATATCCATAGTATGAGTCCTAGTAATAAGGCCTAATCAGGTACTCATGTATAATATATCCATAAAGTGGAGAAAAAAAGAAAACCTATAGGAAATAAAAATCCCCCCAAAAATGATGTAAAATAAGGAACGAAATACTTCATATATAATCCCCCAAGGATTATCATTAATATTGAATATGTCGATACTCCAAGTTGGGCTCATAAAATGACCAATGTCAATGTCAAAATCCTATGCTTGAATACTATAGAAGCTCCATCTACATCAAATAAGTTTTCTTCATTTTGCCAAAGGAAGAACATAAATAGTGTACTGTAAGTCAACCCATTTCATAATGGAAGATGAATGAGGTATTAGTAAAAACATAATCACATCCAAACCTGAATTGTGGCATAGGTCTAGGAAGATAATGTATAACAACTGGATGTAATGCCATAGAAGTGAACTAATCAGAAGAAAGATATGGAACATTCACTAAAAATTGTCTATAAGAAGTGAAGCATAATTCTCAATAAGTTTACTCTCATTAGAACCAATAGATTCCTCCAAAGTGATAATCTATGGTGGCTAAATATCCTACATAAGAATAAAGGTAGATTATATAAATAAACATCCCAAGTTTGGTATAAACTTATCCCATAGAGATGGCTCAATAAAAACAAGAGTAATATAAATCAAGAATGTGTCATCATAAGAAACTATAGTAGGAGAGAGTACATAATTATAATATAAAACATCAATGATAGGGGAGAAGGAGATGGAGAAGCATCATCCATGTCATCATCAAAAAAAATCTTCACTAATAGGAGAAGGAAGTATAATAATAAGTGGATTAAGAGAGGGTTTAAAAAACCCAAAGGGTTCAATATCCTTCTCAAAGAAGGTTGAAATAGCATCTCAAGATTCTTTTATTGATGTGGTATCCAAAATATGAATGTGCAAGATGTATGTAATATTGAGGTGAATTAAGTGAAGAGTCTCATCTTGTATAGATGTAATCTAGGTAATATCTTTCTCATCTGTGAAGTTTGGAAGGTTGCCAATTACTATTATCCAAAATCATTTCAAATGAAGGTCTATCTTAATTTTTATTTTCCAAGTAGTGAAATTTTAGGTGTTGATGGGCTTCATTATTGAAATACAAGGAAGAAGTCAAGAAGAAGAAAGAATGATGCCCCTCAAATAACAGTGCCTGATTCAAAGAATGACAATGAACAAATAAACCCCCAAAAATATGTAAGACCCCCTCAAATTTGGAAATTTATAATTGAGTTCATTTTACAAGATAAATGACCCCAATGGATGGAGAATAAAAAGACACACTTTTGAAAAAAAACTCAATTTTGAGTCACAGTTCAAAATTTATAGCTTTTACAAGTTTCTTGTCATTAGTATGGATCAAATAAGTAACCATTGCACAAATATTAAATGTACTAAGGAATAAAAAATGATTTATTACTTCATTAAAATGTGGTTTGTTTGATTTGATCCCAAGACCTCCCATGTGATAATGGTCCACCAAAAAATTATTTACAACTTCATCTATTGCTTAGTTTGAGAAATTACTTTCAAAATTTTCTTTTAAACCACTTTTCAAGTTAGAAAGAGACAAAAAAAATAGCACATAAATATTCACACATGTGATGGAGGGCACATGAGTCTGGTCAAAATCTTCAAAAAAAATATTAATGATTTTCTTGGTAGAAACCAGGCACAGGTTGTCAAAAAAGGGTAAAGCCAGCTTTAGGAAGACTCTTTGCAAGATCCAAAAAAAATGGTTGGATGGCCATATTCTGATTTCCTAAAAAGTGGTACATATTGATACATAATGGTACTTCCTATTATAGGCTGAACTTATAATAAAAATATAATCCTCTCTAAGATTCAGATCTCAATTTGCAAAACATATGGTGTCAAACAAGAGTAAAATTATACAGTTATCTAGATGATGAATACAAATTACTATAATGATGTTCAAAATACTAAAAGAGTTATAAAACATACTCCAAAATGCTTCCAAATGATATGATATGAAATATAGGAATGTTATCTAATTGTATTAGGTTTTAGATATGAAAAAATATATCTATATGGTCTATGGTGAGATAAAACCATACAAGTGGCAGGGATATGCCAGTAGACTAGAAAGCAAGTTTTTGTAGAGAAGGGTCATATGACCTAATATTTAATTATTCTAAAAAATTATAAAAGACATGAAATTCATATTTTTATTCCCCTATGCATGTACGGTGTGAAACCATCAAAAAATATATAACTTACCTTTAAAATATTTTAAAACAAACTTAAACGTGGGTCTATAAAAATAAGTGCATAATGGTACATACTAGGATCCATATGGCTTGGTCAATGGCCAAAAAAATAAATATAATAGATCCATACAAAACACCTCCACTATGCCAAGAAGAAAGTTTGATATATAAATAAACCCTTGTAGTAGAAAACTCAAAAATGGATGGTTGAAACACATACTACTATGGTACTATGAAAGGAACGATGACTAGATCATTCCAAGCCATAGAATCTCAGGTGTTGACAACAAATAACATCAAAAAATGATAGATCTATAAAATAAAGGTTTGAAAACTGATATACAAAACAAAGTAGCAAATATCATATATTACATCCAAACTTATTCTGTATTGTTACAAATGAGAAGCCTTGCATATATAGGCAAGGACACACAAGGAGCAAAGCAGCCTAACTAAAGTGGGATAAATCCACAATAGGAAAAATACAAAAGGCACCTAGTAAACATGAGTAACCTACTCTAACAATATTTTTCCTAGAAAACCTTTCTCATATTTTCAAAAAATCAAGCCAATATCCTAAAACTACCACATTATTATTGTGTAAAATCTTACTAAGTTTTACTGTTTCAACTTTCTAGGGTGTCAAATTATTGCATTTGTTTTTTTCAGGTCTGATTTTTGTGTGGGCAAAGTCTAGGTGATGTTTGTTCTCATTGTTTTCCTCACCTTTGTGTTCTTTCTTTTGTGTGTGTTTGAAAAATTTAAAATGGATAAAAACTAACCTCTTCTATTAGGATTAACCTAGGGGAGATTAATTAACTATTTATAAATAAATATAAATGATTAATTCATTATTATTCATTATATATAGGTTATATATCTAGTTTGTTATTCAAACTTTTTATATTTTTCATTTTAGGTATATTGTAACTCTAACATCATATTTGAAAGGATTTTTGGTTTTAACCCTACATCATATAGATAATAGGATAATGCCTTCCATATTATATAGGGAATATTTTGGGCACACAACTGTGTATAAATACCTATTTGTAAATCTATTCAAATTAAATGAATAAAATAGTTTTGTTTGTAAGATCTGGTATTAGAGCCTGAGAGGTTTCCTAACCCTATAAGGTGTTTAAAAAAAGGAGGGAGGATCCCAAAAACTCCCACATTAGTTTAAATTGAAGCCTACAAGTTTTACCTAATCTTAATAGTACCTACACACCTATCAACGTCAATGTAACAACCCATCTAGTTGTTCTTAGTAAACATAGTAATTTTTTCTTTTTAAACTAAACAGTGAATATTCATTCAACCATAGTTTTTAGAATACTTTAGTCATTCAAATAATTAGTAACTTCAAGTAGCTATAGTTTCAACATCCAATACTACTAGCCATAGAATAAAATGTAAGATACAAAAAGATTACTATCTCAGTAGGGACATTAGCAAATCTAAAATCCCATACTAAGTATTAGTACTAATATAACTAGTAATATGGATTGCTATGCTATCAAGTCTACCCTATCATATCCTAAGGATCTAGACCTAATGCCCCACCACAACTTGGGCAGCCTACATATCCACTCCTTAGAATTAGGGTCCGATGTAGTTCTCCTTTCAAATGTGATAGTCTCCTCCATGAGATGTCACCACCAAAGGGGTTGGCACTCTAAACCAAATAGGGAACAAACTACATAAGTGAACTTCTAAATCTTAGGTATACAATCCCATAGCTAAGAGACACACTCTAGCATAACAACTTACCAATCCAAGCATGTGTACTTACCTAAGCACTCTAACATAAAAACCTAAATATAAGTAATGATGAGGGAACCCACATTCCTAGTTCCATATAAAATCACATGCTAGACACAGGAGTAAGCTAAGCATATAGAACAAAGTGAGACTATTTCTAACTATTTTTGCTTTTCTACATTTAGAGGAAGTAAGAAACTATGATCATGGTCAGGGGTTAGATGATACCCAAATGAAGTTTGTGCACCGTATCCAGACGATTGAAGGAGCTCCTCTTTGGCTGTGGAGGACAACACCTGTAGATAAGAAAGACTTAAACAAAGAAAGTGTTAGATAAACATATGGTGGATTGCCAAGCAAAATCTCAGTCCCAAAAGTGCAAAGACTTCCTTGAGGGATGACAATCCACTAGTTGATAAAAAAGTGTTGCTAGAAAGAGAAATGGTGAAAGACTAAATAAAAGAAATAGAGATAATGCATACATGTATTCTACTATTAGTCTTCCACAGTCACTGATGTCGGCAATGCTGTTGGCGTTAGTTGGTCAAGGTTGTCGACGTCGGTTAGGCTGTCGACGTCGATTGTGGCAATGGTCGATGTCGGTCAGGGCAATGGCCTTAGACGAGTTTTAGACTAGGTTTCTGGTCGACAAAGGGATCTAGAAGGAGTCTGGGTATGTTTAATGGTTTGTGGAGGTCTGTGCAAGATTGTAGGGAAGTCAGTAGAGTCTTAAGAGGGTCTAGGTAGAGGACAGAGGTGACAGGGAGATAAGGATGAGAGAAGGCTTTTCAGCCTCTCTGGGAAGAGCAAGTTAGGTCTAGGCTAGTTGATAGCTGAGTCTGGTTGATGAAACTTGAAGGAGTGAGAAGAAATTAATTACAAACACATTCTAAGCTATTGAAATGAAAAGATAGAAGAAATACTTATCTCTTGTGTGGTGCAGAACTAGAGGTGTTGGATGCTTGTACCTGTTGTGGTTATAGTCAGAAGAACATTAGTTGAAGTCTGATAATTGATCTCAGAGAGTCCCTGTTGATGTCTAGGTGCAAGAGCCAAGAGAGGAAGGAAATTTGAGAGAGAACCTGAGAATGAGAGAATTGGCATTTGAGGAAGAAGATCTGCATTCCAAGTGTAGAATGTAGTTTTAAGGCAACTGACGCTAGAAATACCACCGATGTTGGTCTACAATTGACCGACGTCAGCGGCTAGAAGATGGGTAAAAAGGCTAAAAATAGCCTTTTGTTCATTTTCCCATCTACCAAGGTCAGCTGGTCATTATTAAATGATTGAAGGTAGATTAAATGAGTGCGAGAGGCTAGTGGAAGAATGGAAATGGGGTCTAAGTAATTAAGATTTGGCATGGGGTGAGGGAGGCATCCAAGGAGAGGTATCCAAGGTGGGTGAGGTGTCATGGGTGATGTGTCAAGGGGGTTATTAATTTAAAATAGTTAATTTATTTTAAATTAATAATTGTGTGGGTTAGGAATATTTAGAAGTGGACGAAGGGGACCAAGGGGGAGTCGACCAAGGAGTAGACATGATTTTGGTGTCTACATTTTCCCCTTTTTGTCTTGTTGGTTGTTCTTGATGAACTGCAAGACAAAAATAGGAGTAAGCTGCCCCAAGTATGGGATGAGGTCATTTTTGTCCTGTTGGTTGTTTTGATGAACTGTAAGACAAAAATAGGAGTAGGTTGCCTCGATTATGGGATGAGGTATTCCCCTTCAAAGCGGGAGTTGAGGGAAGGGAACCTGAAATCGGGTGTTAATTTGATAGAGAGTGGATGGATATGGTGAAGTTGGAGTGAGAACATTGCAATAGTTGTGATTACATGTATACCACTTCACGTGATGGTCAGGTCAAATTATCATAGGTTAAAGGTCGAGGAGTGCTAAAATTGAAATAACTAAGCCCCAGCATTTAGTCATAGCTAATTGGGTTATTTGATCCAAGTTGTAGCTCCCATGGGTCATCATGTTTCAAGTATCTCAGGCTCAGGAAGTGCTCTTGGAAAACACAAAAATGTCACAAGTAGTGGGGATCAACTAGAGTGTGATCCTATACTTGTGAGGGTCATAATGTGATGTGCAGACAATTTTGCTAACCATTCGTGAGGTAACATACATGCAATCAAAACAACTAAGGCAAAGTTGTCTCGAAAGTGGTCATGGTCTGAGGAGATAGTTGTGATCTCCAAGGTCATTGGTCGAGGTGGTCTGAGATAGATAGTTGGTCTGTTAGATGGATAGATGAAGGAATGTGGCTGAGCTAACCCTAAAAGATGTCATGTCATCTGAGTGTTGCCTACATAGCCCCTGTTAGAAGGGCCTCAGGCCAATGTAGTCCTCCTAAAAAGGGAGGAAGGGTCAAAGTGGTTGATAGTTGGTTTTGTCATGATAATGGTTGAGCACTTCCCATATGTCTGATGGTACATGCTCAAAATGATGAGGGGTAAAAAAGGATGTTACAGTCTGTTCCATATTTTGTGATGGAGTATTCTGTAACATTGGTCGAGGTTTTTCATCCCTAGCAATTGTCCATATTGGGTGATGGATGTATGCTAAAAATGAAATGAGTCTATTTATGCTTCAGCAAGTAATGGTTTATGCTTGACATAAATTTTGTAGTCGATAGTTTCCATGTGTATTGGTGTCCATAGAAACTAGTGTGAATAGGCTATGAGAACGTTAGGGGTCTAAAAAGGGGTTTAGTTGGTTGGATGTGGTTGGTAAATGATGTGGTTAAATTTGACCAAAGGGTATGGAGGAAGTGAAAGGCATATTTGCCCTTTTATTAACAAGGACCATAATGATAGCATAGGTAGGGAGGTTTTAGACACTAAAGCTCCATTCATGCATTACGTCATTGACCATTGGTTGTGTTAGAGAAGTAATTGAATCACTTTGAAATTAAAATGAGATCGAAGTCCCTTGAGTAGGTGATGTGATATGTGAGGATAGGGTAACCCCTTTTAGTAGGGATAAATTTGCCCCTTTTTATAGGAGACCCTGAGAACGACTACAAGTCAAGTCCATGACCCCTTTTTTTTTCTTTTTTTGGTAGACTGATCAATATGGGAAGTCTACAAGGGATGTCATTTTGCTTTGTGGTCATTTGTGAAGCTGATCGATGTGGGAAGCTTCTGAGAGAGAGTTGTATGTAGCAAGATTTTAGTCATAGCCATCCTTTGAGGGAGTGGTCTATATTTTTGCTTTATATATATTAGCACTTTGAATAGTTGTCCTTCAAGGGAGCAGTCTAGTAGCTATAGCAATGATAGTATAGCTATCTTTTGAGGGAGTAGTCTGCCTTTAGATTTTGTGACCTTTGATATTTTGACATCTCAATTTATTTTTGACAGAACTTTGAGTCATTGACAAGACTATAGAATTTTAAGGGCTACCTTTTATTAGGACAAAGCATTAATACTTTATAAAAGGGTTACAAAGGGGTTGTTTAGGGGAACAGGGTTGAAATGAATGAGGATTAAGAGGACAAGAATTACTCAAGGTACGAGCTCAAGTTAAATGTCAAGTGAATGAATACTCGAATAATAGTAGAATGGTCACAGATGCAAGGCATTAAGGGGCTCAGGTTCTGGCCATCTGTTGAGCAAGGACAAACGATAAGTCCCTGACCCATACTTGTGCGTTATGTTGAAAGGTCTGAGCCAATTAGGAGCAAACTTGCCCCATTTACTTCTTTCCAAATTTGTCATGCATTGGTTGATGCTTGGTTGGTTGATGTTTGGTTGATGTTTGGTCGATGCTTGGTTGAGGTCGTGATAATCAATATAAAGGTGAATTCCCCTAATTGCTTGTGATGGGGACAATGTTTGGAAAATTTAGTTTGAGAGGGTGAGGTCTTGATCTACCAGGTTGGAGGCAAGAATCTCAAAATGATTGAGGGTGGTGGAGGCAATGGTTGGTAATGATTTGATTAAAGTGGCCAGTGGTTGGGGGTCTTTAGGTTAGACCACCACTACTTGTAAGGCCTTGATCAAGGTTTGATGATGTTGTGGAGAGCTTTATATGAGGTCATACAAAGATGTCTTCATAGAAGTTTGGTGATTTTGTTTCACCATGGAGTCATGAATTGGCTTCAAAGATGATGGTCGAGATGCGTCCAAGGTTGAAATCTTGGGTTTTGGTGATGGAAAGGGCTTGATGGATGGATATTTCCAAGGAATAGAAACCTTTTCTTTTCCTTTATCCTTCCTGGTTTGTGACCTGGTGGCCACATTGATGGTGTTAATTTCAAATAATGGGGTTAAAGGTGGTAGAGGGACCATAGTCTGATGAGGGGATCCCGATTCAGGTGAAGATGTTTGGGAGGCATGTGATGATGTCAGTGATTTGTTGAAAGGGTCAAGAGGGTCGCTGATGAAAGGGGTGTCCTTTGTCAAGTGATGGTGAATGACAGCTTTAAGAGCATAGCAATGCTTAGTGTCATGCCCAAGAGTGCAATGATATGCACAAAATTTAGTGCCATCAAACCAAGATGGTTTTGATCGGAGAGTTGATGAGTGTGAAGGTGAGGAGGTTTGGGAGGCATGGGATGATGTTGATGGTTTATTGAAAGTTTGGTCAAGAGGATCCTTAGTGAAAAGGGTGTCCTTTTTCAAATGTTGATGAATGACAGCCTTAAGAGCGCAGCAAAACTCAGTGTCATGTCCAGGTGTGCGGTGATACGCATAGATTTTAGTGTCATCAAACTAAGCAAGTTTTGGTCTAAGAAATTGCTATGGTTTAAGAGGTGGGAGACTGATGCTAGATGACTGTAATAATTGGCGTAATAGTAAAGCATAAGAACCCGCTAATGGGTCTATGCATTTTGTTGCAGTAGAGGTTGATGACTTCTATTTAGGAGTTGTAGGAGGCATCTTTCATACCATCTTTTTGTTTGGAAGTGTGGCCGCATGCGTAGGTGGCACTTTGGTGGTGAGAGGTGTTAGATATTTTGGAGGAAATATATGTTTGATGGGTAAAGGAGATAATGGAGGCAATTTGCCTCTGTGAGGTGTTGGAGTAGGGAGCACTCCTATTAAGGTAGATGGATGTGGGCCCAAAATAGAGGGCAATGATGATGGTGGGGGAGGAATTCTCTAGTGTGGTTTAGTAGCCTTCTTTAGTTTAGTGTGAGGGCCACTATTGTGCAAGGCAAGGTTAGATATGGGGCGAACACCGAGATATTTAATCTCTTTTGGCATGATGGATGCCTATGCGGGTTTGGGCTCAGATATGGACAGGGGTGAGTGAGATTTAGTGATCTCAGGTAAGAGGCAAGGGAAAACCATCACTAGATCTTCCTCGATCGAAGTGGGTGAAGTGACAAGTTCTTCTCTTGGTGGAGAAGGAATAGGAAAATGTGGCTCCTCAAGAGGATAGAGGGTAGGGATGATTGTGCCTTCTACTTGTGGTTGAGGAGCAGGAAGGGTAGGGTCCTCCATTGGTAGTAGGAAGGATGAAGGTGGGGCTAGTGGCATTGGTATGGTCAAAGCATCTTCCAATATAAGAGAGGTTGATGGAGAACTAATAAGAGAAGAAGGCTCTTCTACCTGTGATGGATGAATGGGTGAAGAAGGCTCTCCTACCTGTGGGAGAGGTTGGTTAGACATAAGAGGTGAGACCGTGTTGAGCGTGCATATATTATGCTCTTGGGAGTCATCGGCCATGGTCTGAATGTTGTTTTGGCTAAGGGGATGATTAGGGAATGATTGTCTAAAGATGTCCATGTTTTAATTGGGTAGCACATTTGGGTTATCCAAAATAAGATCCCCCTTTTCTATCATGTCTTGGATAATGTTCTTGAAGGTTTTGCAGTTGTCTATGTCATGGCCTTTGACACGGTGATAATGACAGAAGTCATTTTCCCTATACCAGGTAGGGATGGCTTTTGAGGGGTCAAATTGAGGTGGTTGGATTTGAGGAAGATTGAGGACCCCCTGCTTGATGAGTTTATCCAACACAGATGCATACGATTCTCCTATAGGAGTATACTGATGATGTATATACCGTTGTTGGAATTGTTTGGTGATGCTTTGTGATGTGGAAGGTTGAGGTTAGTTAGTTATGGTAGAGGTTGATGGTTTAAGTACCATAGCATTTGCCACTCCTTTAGACTTGGAGTGGGACAGAGAAGGTTTGGATGAAGAAGGGTCATTGGATTTTGCATTGTTATTACACAATTTGACCTTGTCCTCTTTGACTGCGTAGAGTTTGAGCTTCTTGGCCATGGTGAAAGCTTCATCAAATGTGCAAAATGTTTAGACCCGCAAAGTAGACTAAATGTGTTTGGCACATGCTCGTGAAAAGAGCTCAATGAGCTTAGGTTGAGGCAAAGACAAGGAGAGTTGGTTAATCAATCCTCTCCAACGGGCAACGAAGTCAGTGATTGACTCATCGTCGAATTGTTTGATAGAGTATAGGTCCGTGATGGAAACCCTTTTGGTGATATTGATCAAAAAGTGGTCAAGGAAAAGTTGAGCTAGTTCTGTGAAGGAAAAGATAGAATGACTGGTAAGGGAGCTATACCAATCAAGGGCAGCATCAAAAGGTGACATGGGAAATGTGTGTAGTAATAACGTATCATCATGGGCTATAAGGTAACAAGCATGTCTAAATGCTCATAGATGTTGCTATGGGTCCTCTTTACTCTAAAAGCGAGTAAACTTGGTGAGTTCCCACTGGTTGGGATACGATCGGATTGGGACTGAGGGATGAATGGGTTCGTTGTAAATTTGTTCATATGAAAGGAGATTGCTTGAACCGGAAATGGACATCTCAAGATTAGACATCTTATCCATCAACATCTTGATTACATCGGTTGATGGATTTGTAGGTGGAGTGCCCCCTAGGTTGTAAGGTGCTTGGAAGGTGCTAGGAGGGGTGTATGACATAGTTGGTTGCACTTGTATAGGCGCAACGTATTGATAACTAGTCATAGGGATAGATGTGGAGACCAAGGGTGGTTTTGTCATAAAGGTAGAAGGCATAACTTGACTTGATGTTGCCAGAGGTGGTTGGGTGGTGGCGACATTAGCCAAAGGATAAGAAGCCACCCTTGTGTTGATGGGTGTAAGAGTAGGCGGGATGGAGACAACTAGGTTTTGGAAAGGGGTAGAGCTTTGTTGAATAGTCGGTGGTTGATGGGGGGCCAAAACCCCAATGGAAGTGGGCCTAGATATAGAAGGAGAAGCCACACTTTGAGTATTAGTCATGGTCAAGTTGTTAGTTGAGGCGATGGCCTGGGTATCTATGAGTTGAATAATAGACGTTGTTGATATAGCTGCCGTTTCAACTAAAGAGGTTGGCATCCCATAAATTGGGTTGCCTAAGGAGTCTCATGTTTGACTTCTCATGAGATAATGTTGAAGGGCCTTGACATTGAGGTCAAGGAACCTTTCAAAGTCTTGGTCCCCTTCAGGGACAATGGGAGGCTAAGTCAGGGTCAGTTGGGTAGGAGTTCATTCAGTCTCTGAATGATACTCCATTAGAGGACTAGTTATGGAAGGCGAAGGTGGAAGTGGTTGTTGCCTTGCATGGTCAAAAAGAGTCCTGGTTTGACTATGTGCCAAAACCATTCAAGGCCAGGTAATACATCCTTACTAGCTCAAACAACCAGATAAGAACAGAAAAGAAGATGAAGACAAGCAGACCCTAAACAATAAATTCCTAAGAATAAATTTTTAGAGTCGTGTTGGCTTATGCCTTAGAGTGTGTTTGGGAAGTTGGCTTTTAGAATAGGTCCTAGAAGAAGCAGTCTAAGGTTGGTTTTGGGTTAGTTTTGGCACTCAATATCTATGTTAGGTTTTGTACGTGGCCTAGTGCTAAGGAGCGAGCTCCCCTCACTTCATAAGCCCAGAGATAAGCTAGGTCACTTAGCTAGTATATATTTTCCCTAGAGGTTATACTCTGCTAGAGAACAGAGTGGGCTCTCCCTTTGGTAGTGAAGTCCAAGTAGGATTGCCAGGAAGGGTAAGATATCTACTAGGTGATGAAATCCTAGTCAGACCTTGTCTCAAGTATGTTTAGATGTTTGATTTTGATAGTGGTATGGATGTGTAACATAAGTGCACTATGATTTATTCATAATGTGATTTTTAATTACTAGATGTGTGGACTAAATATGCATTCAAGCAGAAATGAGATGCAATAGATTTTAAGCCCAAATTGAAATGTGTGTTTGGATGTAGACAAATGGAGAAAGGGTTAAAGAGTGTGAATTTTACTACTCTAAGATGCAAGAAAGAAATAAAAAGAAGGATTCTTTTTAACTTTGTTGATGGTGTCTTTCGGAAGAGATAGAAGAAAAAGATGCAAAAAGAGACCTAATGCACCTATATGAAAAATTTGCTTTTAGAAGAAAAATTATGAACCCAAGGAAAATTCCTAGGGTCCCACCAGGCGTGCCAGAATGTTTCTAACTATTTTCACTTTTCTACATTCAGAGGAAGTAAGAAACTATGATAATGGTCAGGGGTTAGATGATACCCAAATGAATTTTGTGCACCGTATCCAGACGATTGAAGGAGCTCCTCTTTGGCTATGGAGGACAACGCCTGTAGATAAGAAAGACTCAAAAAAAGAAAGTGTTAGATAAACATATGGTGGATTTCCAAGCAAAAGATTGGTCCCAGAAGTGCAAAGACTTCCTTAAGGGATGACAATCCACTAGTTGATAAAAAAGTGTTGCTAGAAAGAGAAATGGTGAAAGACTAAACAAAAGAAATAGAGATAATGCATACCTATATTCTACTATCAGTCTTCCATAGTCACCAACATCGGTTATGCTACCAGCGTCAGTTGGTCAAGGTTGCCGATGTCGGTTAGGCTACCGACATCAGTTGCGGCAATGGTCGATGTCGGTCAAGGAAATAGCCTTTTATCCATTTTCCCATCTGTCGAGGTCAGCTGGTCATGGTTAAATGGTCAAAGGTATATTAAATGAGTGCGAGAGGCTATTGGAAGAATGGAAATGGGGTCTAAGTAATTAAGATTTGGCATGGGGTGAGGGAGGCATCCAAGGAGAGGTATCCAAGGTGGGGTGAGGTGTCATGGGTGATGTGTCAAGGGGGTTATTAATTTAAAATAGTTAATTTATTTTAAATTAATAATTATGTGGGTTAGGAATGTTTAGAAGTGGACCAAGGGGACCAAGGGGGAGTCGACCAAGGAGTAGACATGATTTCAGTGTCTACAAAGACATATAGTACATAATAGTTGAACCTAGCATTTGTTTATATTCCCAAGATTGTACGCATGTGTACATGTTGTCCTACTAATTGCTATGAATATATTTGTTAAATCAAAACCAATAAAATCATTAAAATAATAAATTTAGGTGAGATTCAAAACATATAGCTACAATTTGTACCACCTAATTATATACATCTAAGCTAAAGTATCCTCTGATATCCCATATTATCATAGTTTATGATCACTCTGCCCAAACATTAATAACCATAACATATATATTTATTTAGGTATGAGTCAAGATGTAATGATTATAGTATGTACCATCTAGTTAATTTCCATACTATAAAAATATATGACATCCCATACTATCATAGGTCTTTGCATTTGAGTATCTGACTCAACACCAACAACAATCTTACACCCAACCATAATTATAAAGTAAGTCAAAATTATACTATCTGAGTATACATTTAACAACAATCCAATGAGAGCATAATCTCAAGGAACACCTCATGAATAACTATGATATTATATAAATAAATTTCAAATCACTTTCATAATTAATTTCCTCATGAAATATACCACATACAGTGTTCATCCTACAAGATGTGAAAAACTTGATCCTGTCGACAAGTTTACATAACAACATTGTACTATAAAAAGGTTATATGATTTTACTAACATTCTAAGTAAAGCTATAGTAAATATCACACTAAGGAACACCTATAGATTTAGCTTCCTATGCCCATGCTCACTCCTCAAGCTACCATACATATCTATGATGTCACTTACATATGTAGAATCAGGGCTAAATATAGTTCTACAAACTACTAAAGGAATAAAAGTTTACTCAATAGTTCCTCATATGAACGCATACAAGGAAAAGGTGTAAATACATTTCTTTATTATAAAGAGAAGATTCTATGTTCTTTACAACCCTAACACTTACATCAAAAATGTATAAGTTAAGACTGTAGATGTCCAACATCATTCTCGTGTCCTCTTATACTTCCACACTATGAATTTTAACTCTCATATAGAAAGGGTATCAAATAGTTTGTAGACCACTAAGTAAATCCACATCATAATATAATCTTATTAGGTATAATATATACATATAGATGGGTTACATAACCATAGAATAATTATTCTTTGGTTCTTGATTTGAGTGTCCTTACATAACCATACCGTCTGAGTATACATATCAAAGGACTTTAACATCATGCATGCAATATCAAATATCAATAAATATTGCATGACTATATCATACCAATAGAATATGATAAAAATTATTCTATAATTAGTTAAATTATAGTCCAACATTGATCAAACTAACTGAGTGAATTAATTGAAAAGAGCCTCTCTTGATGAGACATGCTAGTACCCCTGTGCTGTAAGATTCTACTACATGATGTGTATCATAAAGAAAAATATATTTCTACTATGATATTACACAACATGAAAATAATACATATGAATTGAAAATGTTACCTTAATATTACTTTGGCTAAATATCATCTGGATTAGTCGAATTCATAACACATCACTTGATTGGGTTATCCATACCCATCATTGGTGATGCTAAATAGGCTTGAGAAACTATCTCACTACTTGGGAAATATCATCAATGTGGGCCCCATAATATACATAATAGATAAATAATCCAAAGAATAAGCTCATCATCTAGGTAAAATTATCTAAGGGTCATCCAATATCTGATATTAATAAGCATAAGCATACATTGGCAAAACCATGCCAATCGAATATGACCATAAAAATTTATGTAACAGATAATTTTAAGCATAATTCAATTATTTGTTTTAAAGTACATTTAAGGAAAAAAATATCTCTCAGACATTTTTGAATGGTTAAGTTTGGTTTCCCTTAAAATCAACAAAATTAATAAAAAGCTTTAATTACCCATTTTCCATAATTTTAAAATAACACAAAATATGTATTGCCACAAATCATTTTCAAACATATTTTGATAGTTTCCCCATAAGATTTATAATATTTTCATTGTATATACAAGAAAAATCCTTTATATTGGGAAATGATATATTTCCCCTACCCTGGATAATTTACTTATGAGGTTTAAAATAATTTTGACAACTAACTTGCATGAGACAGGCAATTGATTTATTATTTACCTTAACAAAATATAAATGATATAATTTCCCCTACCCCTAGACAATTTAATCATAGAATATAAATCAATATAATTGTATATTTTTAGGACATTTTGATTTATATTTAATCTAAAATTCCAAAAAAAATCATTTATGATATGTTTTAAATACTTTAAATGAAAAAGCATGAACACATAGAAGGATCATGATTAGACAGCTTGCTAATATATATAATTTATGAATATATATATTATACATGTTTATTAATAATAAAATTAAGATTTCTAACCAACTATATAATTTTTGGATTATATATATACAAACATTAATAGTAAAATATATTAAAACCAACCATATAACCTTTTATTTATAAATTATAGTTTTATATTGAAATAAAATTATTAATCAACAAAAACTAGGAATTTTCCCTTTCTTATATTTTTTTGTTTACATACTCTGTCGATCTACAAAATTATAAATCAAATACAATAGGAAATTCATAGGTCTACCATTGGAACCACCAGCAAAAGCCAAAAATGAAACCATAGTGGCAAGGGGTGACTAGATCTAGTGTTTCAAAAAACTACAAGAAGAATAAAAAAAGCCAAAATACATGTCATCCAATCTGAACACAACCCAAAAAATTAATAAAGATATTTAGAGACTCAAAGGAAGTCACTTCCATGATATAATTGTTAAATATAAGAATAAAAGTGGAGCAATTCACACTCTTGAAAAGAAATATGACCACTACACACACACACACACACCACATATATATATATATATATATATATATATATATATATATATATATATATATATATATATAAAGTCTGGACATTTCTTTCTTTATCTCAACCCATGAAGGTGCTACCATATTTACTCTTACTCAACCCAAGATCAGAGCCATCACCACTCTTTTCATATCCAGCCCAAGAGCGACATGCAACCATTCTTTTATCTCAGTTGTTTTCAATTCAACAAAATACCATTCTAATTATTCAAGGATTTCCAATAGACTTAGAAAGCCTCTGTGCTTTTAGAAGACTATGATATGAATTTATCTTCATGTCCAGACTTTATATATATATATATATATATATATATATATATATATATATATATATAAAGTCTGGACATGAAGATAAATTCATATCATAGTCTTCTAAAAGCACAGAGGCTTTCTAAGTCTATTGGAAATCCTTGAATAATTAGAATGGTATTTTGTTGAATTGAAAACAACTGAGATAAAAGAATGGTTGCATGTCGCTCTTGGGCTGGATATGAAAAGAGTGGTGATGGCTCTGATCTTGGGTTGAGTAAGAGTAAATATGGTAGCACCTTCATGGGTTGAGATAAAGAAAGAAAAGAACAAAAAATCATATGGTAATGATGTTAAATATGTTGGATGAAAAGGCTACTTTGACTACCATTTAAAGATCCTCTATGGAAGCGAATATTAAAAGCAAAAGTGGAAGTGGTAAGGGTGGTTAGATCTAATGGGTTCTAAGAACAATTCTGGGTAATTCAAAAAAATCCAAAAAAATATAATAATGATGATATATTATCCACACAACTTGATAAATAAAGGAAATGGAAGTGAAGCGACTTGCCCTCTCAGGGAGAAATCACATCCTCCTTAAAGAATAAATATATATAATTGTTTTTACTGACATATATATAAATGCAAGTTGGTAGTCTTAAGAAAGGGTAGAGAGGAGTTCCAATTCCATTGAAAAGATTAGACTAATATGGGACATGGTTCGACTTATAATAGAAATAGCATCGGTAAAGAATGGTGATGGTGTCATTCTCATGATCAGAAGGGAAGTATTGTTTTGTTTAACTTACCTATCTTATCGAGTCACTACAATGTCTGATAAGGAATAAATTCAAGAAACTATAATTATATATTTCCATAAATTTCTATAGGGGTTATTCAGAAACTATAATTATATATTTCCATAAATTTCTATAGGGGTTATTCACAGAATTCACTGAGTTTCCCTAATTTTTAACATATTGTGTGTGTGTGTGTGTGTGTGTGTGTGTGTGTGTGTGTGTGTGTGTGTGTGTGTGTGTGTGTGTGTGTGTGTGTATTTAAATCTATAACCTAAAATTATTTAAATATAGAATATATCATTAAATTAATTACAGTATCAACTGGGTACGCTTTTTCCTTTCCTTACAAAGAAATTTCCTTTCTTGCTTCCAAAGCTTCTTTCTTCTTCCTACTTTCGCTTCCTATTTTACATGTATTTTTTTGTGTCTAAATCCTTCTCTTTCCTTAATACTATTTTTTCTCACAATTTCCTTTGTTCATGCCACTTGTAGGCTTTGTTCTCGAACAATTAACTAGAAGTGCCACCAGTAATTATCAGATAAATTCCCAATCTATCACCCTTGATTTCCCCAGTTTAACATGAAGGTAACTCAACTTCTCTTTCCAAGAAAAATCATTGTAATATTTCATGCATTACCAATAATAAATTCTAGATAAGTCTTTTTAAAGTATGAGTTCATCCTAGTTTTTAATTAAGATTTATACCCATAATAAATTTAGCATAATTAATAAGTAGAATATCACAATTTAATAATTGTCTAATATAATTAAACAATTTAAGATTATATAAATCTTTATTTCAACAAATCAAATATAGCATTACTACTATTTTAATTTATCATGGAAAGATGCATTAATGACCCAATTTTATAAATAAATCATAACATAATAATCATTATAACCAATTTCAAATCCATGGATTTAAAAGTAAAAACATACGGTGAATTTGGGATGTGACAATCAATTATAGTTTGGAGTTGTATAAAAGTTGATTGCATAAAGCTTGGAGTAGGTGTTTTGGTATACATTTATGTCACTCTATTGGATGACATTATAAAACACATATGTGGCATTTGAAGGCTATATATATAGCAAATTTATTGATAAATGACTTATATTTAATCAAGGTGTTGCACCAAGCTTGTTCATTCATAGATAAGGTAAAACATGTTTGCCTAGTCATAGCCATGAAAGTGTTGTACCATGATACCTTCTAGGATGTTGTATAAACTATGTGAAACCTATTATTAATAATATAAGGAGAAGTAACAAATATATAATTGGAAATAAAAATCAACTATCCATCATTTTTCAAACCTCTAAATGTCGGGTGGTGAGAATTGAAATGGCTTTGAGCAGCTCATTTGGTATTGAAGGCATTTCAAATATTGCAAGAAAAAAAGGTTGGTTTTTTTTAGGTGTATGAATAAACAAAAAAAAAATTAAAAATATATGCTTCAAGAATTGAAAAAGGCACTGAAACACCTTTTTTTACCCAAAATCACCTGTTAATACCTCAAAACTACCTTAAATTATTTCTTTACTATAATTTTTTCAAAACCATGTATTTTACAAACATGTGGTATTCCATATGAGAGTGGTTTTGCTTAAAAATCAGAGTTTATAAGCCTTTGAATTTATGGTTTATATTTTTTAAGCTTGATATGATGCATAAGCAGGTTGGTAAGATTGTCTTTTAGCAAAGAGGTGTGAGGTTCAAATCCCCCCAAAATACTTTTTAGTAGAATTTTCTTTTATGTTATCTTTTCTATTTAATTTGATCATAACTAGATAAAGCTAGATAGAAAAATCATTTTAAAAAAAGTGTAATTTAATTTGTATTATATTGTATATTTGAAGACAGTGTAAATTTCTTTGTAAGAATTTGTAAATTTCTTTGTAAGAATTTGTAAATTTCTTTCCAATAAATTTTAAATTTCTTCATTGTATTTCTCATGTCATGGGTTTTTGAAATCAAATGTATAATTCAATATAAGATATACCTCTAACTCAAATTTATGGGTAAAGTCATCACATTGAGTTACAGTATACATAGCCTAACATAGCTACAATAATAACATTTGACACCCTATAAATCATCGGGGATAAATAAGAGCACAAACACTCATAGCCATTCCTCAATTACCCATTTGTTACAATCAAAAAGTATAAATATTAAAGGTGTAAATTCCAAGTATATAGATAAGTTACATCCACATATGCATAATTCCATATAATCAGGTGTTAATGATAGGATGAACCCATTTTAATACTATATAGGTATCGCATACTATACTCTTTCACATACATTAACACCTCTTTCATGTACTGATAAGTATATAGAAAGGGTGAGATTATTCCACATACCAATGGGTATATAGGAAGGGCACATATATAAAAAGGTCCAGTGTATCATCTGATAGTGTATATAAAGGGATACATTGATACCTAGAGTGATAAGTAACTTTTTCATCACACGTAGTCTTGACCATGGTTGCACAAGCTCCAAAAAATTTATATCAAATTCTCAGTTACTCAAAGGCAAAAATTACTCTAATTAGAAGATAAATATCAAAAATCAACTATAATTTGAATAAATTTGGCATGTTGTAAGTGGCACATTCATCTGACATGCCACAGACATTTATCAACAATGAAAATTTGATAAAGCCAATCAAAAAGTGAAATTGATCATCATGTCTAGGGTATCAGATGAGGTTCAACCACATATCCATGAAGCCATAACAACAAATGAAGCTTGGGATAAGATCCAAACTATATACGAGGCCAAAAATGAGAGAAATATATTGCATCTAGAAAATCAACTTCACTCTCATAAATTAAGATTAAATGAAAAAATATAGTCCTTTCTTATATGTGTTACAACACTAAGGGAATCACTATAATCTTTGGGTGAAATAGTTTCAGATAACTCTTTTTTAACCATTATCTTGAGAGCTCTATCACCCTTATACATAATCTTTATGACTACTTTGACTATCATAGAACAAAAACTAATTTTTGAAAAATTGGTAAATATTTTGCAACAAAAAGAGTCTTTCAATACTCAACAAGAAGAAGAAGAGCATGTTCTTGCTTATTATAAAGGCAATAAACCCATCAATTCTTCAAATCCTTCAACAAAATAGAGTCCTTGATAGAATGCACATGTAAGTAAATCACAAAAATAATGTTTCATTTGTGGTTAAAAATGACATGAACTCAAATATTGTTGGTATAATACATTCTAAAAAGGATCTTCTAGTGGCCAAATTCCCACTACCCAACAATCATCTCCTTCAAGTAAAAGTAAACTATAGAGACAAAAAATGGAATTTTATGGAAGAAAACAATGCAACATGGTAACATTTTTGAATAGGAAGACAACAATGAGTATACAAACTTCTTATACTCTATTGATTTATATAAATAATCTTGATAAAGTGATATTTGGTATGTTAATTTGGGCACAACCCAACACATGATAGGATACAAGGATTGGTTTTTCACTTTAAAAGACACACCCAACAAAAAACTTGTTTCTTTGGGTGATTATATGTCATATAATGTACAAGAAATTGTCAACATTATTTTTCCTCTTGGTAAACAAACCTAAAAAGTCATAGATGTATTATATATATACCTGGGTTAACCAAGAATCTCTTGTTAGTTAGTCAACTCTTGGACCACCATCTTAATATTTAATTTAATTGTAAATCTGGAAAGAAAATATTTTTAATAGGATGTAAATCCAAAAACTCCAAAATTATTTCTTGATCATACAATGTGAGTCATATGTATTATCTTGAATTCATTTTAAAAAATAATCAAGGATTTGTTGTAAAGGACACAAACTCAGTAAAATTATGGCACCAAATATTTGGTCACATCAGTTTTGGATATCTCAACATACTCCACCATTTTTACATGGTAGTTGGAAAGAAAATGTTTTTAATAGGATATAAATCCAAAAACTCCAAAAAAATTTCTTGATAATATAATGTGAGTCATATGTTTTAGCTTAAATTCATTTATAAAAATAATTAGGCACTTGTTGTAAAGGACATAGACTCAGCACAATTATGGAATTAAATATTTGGTCACATTAGTTTTTGATATCTGAACATACTCCACCATTTTTACATGGTGTGAGGTTTTCCACCTCTCAAAAAGGATACAAACAGATGTCAAAATTTCTTAGTAGGCAAATAACATAGATATCCATTTCAAAAAATTACATATCAAGCCCATGGAAAACTTGATCTAGAGCATACTAATCTATGCAGATTGATGACACCTAGTAATGTTGTGTTTAAGTAATTTGTGATATTTGTTGATGACTTATCCATAAAAAAGTGGGTTTACTATCTGAAAACAAAGATTCAAGCCTTTGAGACTTTCAAAAAATTCAAAGTGGTTGTTGAAATAGAGATTGGTAGGAAAATAAAAACCCTCTGCTCAAATCAAGGAGAATTCACCAATAAATAATTCAAAGTTTTTTAAATAAAATGATATATCATTAAATGTTAGCTCCACATACACCACAACAAAATATTGTTGTTAAACATAATAATCATACTATTATGTAAATGGTACGATGTAGGCTACATGATTCCAGCTTGACAAAGGCATTTTGGGCATAAGTAGTAAAAACCATAGTATATATGCTCAATAAAGTTCCCACTATAGCTCTTAATGGGGTAAAAACACATGAAACATGGTTAGGGTGAAATCCATCTATATCACATCTTTGAATTTTTGGATGCAAAGTAAGTATGCACATTCCCAAAAAAGAGAGGACCAAACTTGGTATGAAATCAACAAATTTTGTCTTCTTAGGGTATAGTGAAGAATCCCTATAGACTAATGGATCAAAAAGATAGGATAATCTACACTATCAGGGATGTTGATTTTTTTGAAAAGACAAAAGTAGAATCTCCTTCTACAAGCTCATCTAGTAAATAAAATAGTCCCATAGAAAATACATAAAATGAAAATAGTGATTATGATAGGAACAATGGTTTAGCCTCACCACCCATAGGTACCACTCAACATCTGACTAAATGGTATATAATTACACTAAGAGATCATAAATTGAATAGTATTCTAGACACATCCACCACTAGATCAAGGACTCATAGTATGGCTCAAGGGGAGGTCAATTTGGCCTTAATGAGTATAGTAGTTGAATCTATTGATCCCTCTATAATCTAAGAAGCCATATAATCAAAACCTTGGAAATATGGAATGAATATATAATATAATTCTCTAATGAATTAAAAAAAAAGTAGCTTGTATAACTTCCATTAGGGAAGATGCCAATCTGATGCAAATGGATTTCCAAGTCAAAGTATAATGCAGATGGCAGTCTTGATAAACACAAGGCAAGGTTAGTTGTAAAGGGGTATGTTCAAAAAGAAGACATTGATTGTGAGGATACTTTTGCTCCCAAAACTAAGATCAAAACTATCAAGATGATTTTTACTCTAGCTACATAGTTCGGTTAGAAAGTCCATCAAATATATGTAAAAAGTGTCTTTCTTAATGGATACTTATAGAAAGAAGTCTACATGACTCAACTAGAAGATTTTGTCATGCCAAGAAAAGAAGAGAAAGTTTGTATACTTGTCAAATCATTGTATGGTCTCAAATAGGCTCCTCGAGCATGGTATATCAAAATTGATGAGCATCTCTTGAAACATGGATTCAAAAGGAGTCCATGTGATCCCAATCTCTACCTCAAATAGTAAGGGGGATATGGTCATCATTCTTTTGTATGTTGATGATCTATTCATCACCGGTAGTGTAGTAAATATGATTAAGTTAAGAAAGAAAGATCTAAATCAATCATTTGACATGATTTATCTCGGGCTTCTATATTATTGTCTTGTTTTGGAAGTTTGGTATCAAGAAAATCATATCTTTATATCTCAGCTCAAATATGCTAGGAAAATGCTTGATAAATTTTTCATGATGGATTGTAAGACAATTGTTACACCTATGGAGATAAGACTTCAATTATCTCAAGCTGATCCATCACCATAAGTAAATACAACTCTACATCAACAGTTGATAGAGAGTCTCATTTTCTTAACTTATACTAGGCCAAACATCAGGTGTGTTGTCATTTATCTTTCATGGTTCATACAAGAGCCCAAAGTTTGCCACTGGAAAGTAGCAAAATGAGTAATGAGATATATCTATAGGAACCATGGATTTTAGTCTAGAATACATGAAGAATGATAATTTCTTCTTGATGGGATATTCATATTTAGATCATGCAAGGAATGTTAATGACAAAATATAATTTAGAATTTGTATTCTTTTTAGGATCTGAATCAATATCATGGGGAGCAAGAAATAAAATTGTGTTTCAAGATCCTCTATAGAATCAGAATATCATGTAGTAGGAAGAGTTGTCTATCAAGTGATTCAGCTCAGACATATACTTGAAGGCTTTGGGATACCACAAAATCATCCAATAATCCTTCATGTAGATAATGAAGGAGTAGAAAATCTTATTCATAGTCCTATATTTCATGAATGCACTAAACACATTGATGTGTAACTACATTTTATTTATGAACATGTTCAGAACAACAACATCTAGCTCCAATATTTCTTGACAAATCAACAACATGCAAATATTTTCACTAAAGAACTTGTGTGGGAAAAAATTAAGGCATTCAGATAATTTCTCTCCTATTCACTTGAGACAATGTTTAATTAAGGGTGGGTGTTATGATTAACCTATGGGTGATTAATTCACCATTGTTAAATAAATGTAAATGGGTAATTTAATATTATTCATTATACATACGCTAGATATCTAATTTTTTATTCAAACTTTCTATATTGTTCATTTTAGGTATATTAAAACTCTTGCATCATATGTGGGAGGATTGTTATTTGTAACCCTACTTCATAGGGATAATAGGATAATGCCTTCCCTATCATACAAGGAATATTTTGGGCATATGACTTTATATCAATACGTATTTGTAAATCTATTCATGTTGAATAAATAAAAAATTATTTGTCCATAAGATCTTCCTCCTCTTAACCCTAAGGAGGGTGATAACTACTTTCCCTCTAACCAAGTCCATGTTATCACTACTCTAAGGGGTAAGGTGGCTAATATATTGGTTTTAAATGAAGGTAATAAATAACAACTTACTCAAACCCCTCCACCTCTTGCATCCCCTCTAGACAGTGTATGTGTGCATATTCAATCTAAATTACCTAGGGTTTGTGGTTTTAAAACCTATTATGCCTATTTTTAGCACTCTTCTTATTCTACCATATTGGCCACTAGTGTCATAACATTTAAAACTGCTCATAGGGGTCCTAGTCAATTTCTTTCATTTCAAATATGAATTTTTATGTCAAATAATATGATGATTGCTACATTTAATTAAATTATTACTTTAACATTATAAATTGGTTTTAAAATAATGATATTTCTCAATGAAATTCATTCAGTATTTATATTCAAAGTGGTAGTGTTTTTCAATCTAATAATGATAGTTATGAGTCTCAACTTGTCTATTTTCAATTATAGACATACAGTTTTTTTCATCATGAGTAATGCATTGGATAGATGATATTATCCTCTCTGATTGCATTGATAAATCCAAAATTTATAGTATAATATGTCTATAGGATCATTATGGTTGTTCAAATTACCAATGTTTGATTAGTAATTTGAACTCAAAATAATGCAGGCTTCAAATGGTAATGGCATTTTAACTTGTTATATGTTATGTGTTTCAAACATGATTGAGCCTAGTGTTACTTAAGTTCATACAATAAGGCCTATATCTAATGCTAAAATGAATAATTTGGCTACAATCTAAGGTATTTTGAAAGAACAATTATATCATGATGATGATATAGTAATTTTTTTTTGAAAGTATAAGATTGTTTTAAATTCTTTATACATACTCTTAAATATTTAAAATCCCCAAGTTTTGAATGCTAGTTTGAGGGTTGAGGTCATTATCATATACATTATGATTTTTGTGAGGTAATTAAAGAGTTATTTAACTATATAGTAAACCTGAGTTTCAAAATCAAAGTTAATTTGACCAGAGTTAGTTGACAATGCCACTATAGATGTTTCTAGTGTGCAAATTGATGGGGATTATGTAGTAAAGATTTTATTTGGATCTATTACATACTTAGAAGTAATATTACATTAAATTCTAGGGTACTTGCATTAGTAGACAAGGTATTGGTGGGATGTTTAGAATAGGTTTAGTGTTTGTTAAATTTGATAAAAATCATTAAGAATTGGCCGAATCACCAACTAAGTATAGTAGTATTAATAATAAATAAAACATGAGCATGTAGACTCGAGTGGTTAATGAGCATTCATATCATACAAAAGGTTAGTTATTTGCAATTGGTAGTCATTTTTTCAAAGGTCTTGAGTGAAAGCAAAGATCTGTGGATGGAACAAGGGAAAAGACATAGATAGACAAAGCAAATTTGGTATATCTAATTCATTTACAGTTAAGGTATGTCGATTATCTTTATGCATTAAGATTGTAGTTTGTTTGAAGGTCAACTGGGATATCAAATATGCATTAATTTATTTATTTACATGCTAATGGTTGAATACTTTACAAGTTCAAAGAAGCATGAATTATTCTCCAAATTTTAAATGGTTTGAAGCTTTGAAGATATACATGCAAAGGTTATGTGTATTAAGGGTTTTAAAGTTTTCAAGGTTTAATTTCTAGTTAATAATTGCAGAAGATGATAGTGTTTTTAAGGAGGCTATGAAACATTTGAAAGTATTAGTAAATAATTTATGTTAGATATATTTTTGCTTGGCATTTTGAAGAAAGTCATTAGATATGGATATGTGATTTTTAAGACCTTATTTTTCCAAATGACCCTTGCATTAACTTTGCATATTAGAGATTTAAAGATTGTTTAGTTTTTAAAGAGAAAATTTGTTAAAATTCCTTCTATTGTGCAAAAAAATTGGATTTTATTCACCTAAAGAAATTTTTACTATGTTAAATTTGACAACCAAATGTCCCTCATCGTAAACCATAAATTACATAGTATGACAACCATGTGAACATCAAATTTAACCAAACCATTAAACATGATAAAATTATTTTTTTTTTAAATGAAAATTGTTTTATATTCATGATATTTTAATATTTTGTATCCTTCAATCTAAAAAATTATTTGAAGAAGGGATAGGTATAAAATTCATGAAAAGGCACATGCACAATTTGCAAAATTGAGTTTTGAAGTTAAATGAGAAAATTTAACATACATTACTAGAATATTTTCATATGAATGTCCATGTTGAAGTTGTTTATATGCATAAGTTATCTTGTCTTATGAAGTTTTTGATGGGTTTTTAAATGAATACAAGTTATAAATTTGTGAATGAATTATCACTTTTCCTACAACTTGTTTGCATTTTGGTGTTCATAGATGGCTTGTGTTAAATTCCAATGGTCCTTATTCAATTTTGCATCAACTTGAATTTTGTTTCAATAGAGTGTAATGGATATATGATGGAATACGTTTCATAGACACTATCATCAAACTTTTTTTGTCTATATTAAACTCATTATTTTGAACAAAGTTTGAAAGTTCGGATAGACAAAATAGTCATTTGGAGATGTAGATTTTTGGTAAAGAGTTTTGGGAGATGTTATGGAAATACAATGACTAATTAATATATTTTCATTGATTATGAAGTTGTATAATAACATGATAGTTACAGTCAGTTTGTGGTTATGATTCCAAAGCAAGAACTTTGTTTAAATATATGACTTTATAGAAGATATGGTTACATGAATTTGGATGCATGCTAGTAACTTAATATTTGTACAATATATTTCATTTTTTTAATATATATTTCACTGAATTACATGGGATGCATATGGAAATTAATATTTTGGGTATTTTTTTTAATTTAAATTGATATAGTCATTATTTTGTTTGACATTTTTTAATGTTTATTTCAAATGTTTTACAATGATTAGGGGGCACCCATTTAGAGTTGTATTTGGTCTATAATTATTTAAGTTTGATCTTAATACCTTATTAAAGTCTTGAACTTAAAATTAATTTATAACATTTAACTAATTAACTTTTAAAGTCATTTAAAGTTAACAATAACTAACTAAAGTTAGTTATAACTTATTTTTCAACCATCTCTTGAGAAGATTAATTTAAAAGGAGATCAAAGTTACATCAAAAGGGAGGAACAATATAGGTATTCTGAAGGTTTTAATTTATTTCAAAGTTATTCATCATTATCTTCTTTTGTGTAACATCTCTGAGATGATACAACTTTTATAGATAGACCAATAATATATTCTCTGATGGTTACGTAACCCACTTAATTAGCACAAGTATATCCAGGTTTCTTTTATTCATTATTTGAAGTCTATTATGTCTAATATACTATGATGATTGTGTTGGTTGAATATTTTGTCTATCAGCGTATTGGTAAACAAAATAGGTCTTATCAGTCAAAGCAAGAACATTAGTCATCCTAATGTGTAAATTTATCACATCAGAAGGAGATTGTTCTCTCCTCTCATCAAGGGGAGGTTCCCTATGGATATGCTATGTATATATATGAACAAAAAATAATACTCAAGGGTAGGACTAGACATCCATCTCTCTTTCTTCAGAGATGATGTATACTAAACAAAGGAAGAACTCAAGAGAATGACAGACAACACTCCTCTTCTTTCAGAAGAACTGTTCAACCAGCCACAAGAATACTCCTGGAAATAAAAGTAGAATATGACTAAAGTGTGATAATCAGCAAATCAAGACACAACACAAATTCTACACGTGAAATACTCAAGAGTGATATATGAAGAACAATGAAAGTTCAAAGTCTTTTCAAATTTATTTACATAGCAATGAAAAAACAAACACACTAAAGAAAGCTATGGGGGCACAAAGTCTCTCCACATTTTATTCTTCAAGACACCTTGACAAATTTACTAATCCTGCTTATTAGATCAATAAAACAAACAAGATATCACAGCACAAAGTCTAAAAAATTCCCTTGTTTTCATTAACAAAATATGATAAATATATTGAGCACAAAGTCTCAATGACGCCTCTCAATTTTGGTAGAGTTTCATTTAGATTATCAAAAAGAAGATGATTTTACAATGATAGGAAGTCCCTTATATAGCCACTTTCAAGAAGGACTCAGGAACAGTAATACATCATGATGCATTGGGAAATGTTAGGAAGATAAGCTGGAACTTTAGGGCCTTTTAGCCATTTGATCTTCTCAATGTAGATAGATAAGTCGTGCAATTGAAAGTTTTACAACTTTCAATGTCTGCCTGATGGTCTGATCTTATCTTCATCATTCCTCCCTTTTTGATTAATTGAATCATGTCCTGGATTCAGCTTATTGATCTATTCCTTCCCCACTTTATGCTAGTCTTGGCCTTGAAAATTGTGAATGTATTATGTTATGTATGTTCAAAGGATCAACAATTATTTTGTTGTCTTCAATTTGATGTTCATGCACCTGTCACTGTGTTTCCAACAGCTAGTTGAGTGTGTTGAATTTGACATGTTCAGGCACGTCACCCCTTGGTCTTCTTTTGGCTTTCCACTTGGTGCTTTTCCAGATTGGAATTTGCCCTTTCGGGTCTTGAGAAATGATCCTTCAGCTTCGGGAAGTATCCTCAAATTAATGGTCGAGAGTTCCCTGCAAGGGCACCTACCCTTTGGGGTCCTTCATTGGCCCTTCACAAATTTCTCTCAAGTTTTTCTTTGGGCCATTCCCTTTGAACATTTCCCACAGACATTTTCCCTGGGGAAAATTCTCGCGAACAAAAAGTCTGGGCAAAATTCCCCCAGGCTTTGAACAAGTCTTTGAACAAGCCAAAGGGTGTTTTAGTTGATGAAGTGCCCTCTACAAGGGCACTTTTCCTTTAGAAAAGTTCTTTAGCATTGAACCGTCCCTTTGAACTTAGTCGATGAACCATTTTTTGAACCGGTTCAAAGGTCCAATGAAGTGCACCAAGCCTTTGAAGCAAACAGCTAACGAACCATTGAATGCACTTTTTGCCATTAAACTAATCGGTTGAACCAAGGCTTTGAACCAAAAATGGTTCAAGCCAATGGTTCATGCTGATGGTTCAACAAATAAAATAGGCCTATAAATTAAGCATTGAACCAAATATTTGTACTTGCCTTTAAAATGAGAGTTGAACCATTTGATTGAACCTATCCGTTGAACTGGTTCAATGGTTCAACGAAGCACACCAAGCACCTTTTGAACCAAAAAGCGATAAACCTGCTATTGAACCTTTCCGTTGAACTAAGATATTAAACCAAAAATTTGGTTTAATGGTTCAATGAAAGCCTTGAACTGACTGACAAACCAAATGATTGAACCAAAAGACGTTGAAACAAAGGAAATGAACCATCTAAGTGAAATAAAGCATTGAACTACTTGATTTAATAGAGTGATTGAACTATTCCTTTGGTTGAACCGACTGTTGAACCTTTGAACCCATTGAACCTTTGAACCCAATTGGTTCAATGGTTCAATGGTTCAAGTCATTTTGATTTGACCAATTGTTTGGAAGCCGATGAACCTGTTGAAGTGACTGAACTTTGAACCTTTATGAAGCACTTAAATTTTGCCAATGACATTGAACTTGTTAAACTTTGAACAAGTTGAACCTTTGAACCAAATTGGTTCAATGGTTCAATGGTTCAATGATTCAGGTCTCCTTTTGTATTTAGATGCTTGCCAATGAATATTTTCAATTGAACCAAAACTTTGAACCAATCTTGGAAAATGAACAAATGTTAAAAATCAATTATTTTGAATAAAAACCACCTGTAAAGTCCATAGATTTTCCTTTTCCTGCAGAGTCCGTAGATTTTTCTTCCTGTTGAGTCCATAGATTCAAGCCTGCAGAGTTCGTAGATTCAAGCCTATAGAGTCTGTAGATTTAATCCTACAGAGTCCGTAGATTTTTTGAGAAGCTCTGAAAATGAGAAATCTGAATATCTAAGACAAATTTTGAAAATGGAAGATATTATTTTGGTTTGTAGAACCAAAATAATTTAAATGTTGTTCCAAAAATGACTATTATTTTTGGGAGACAACAGCTGGCTCCAGTTGGGGAACTTCTGTCAATTGTAAAATGAATTGGAAGGAGTAGAATTTAGAAACTCCAGTGTCTTCAAGTGTACCATTTGGCTTCAGAGTCATGCTTTCCAAAAATGAAAGGCAACAAGAATGAAAACAAACAAAACAAAATAGAAATTAAAACTATACAAGTATACATATATACAGAGGCAATGATCTGAGACTTCAAGAATTGAATTGTTTTAGATGCTACCCATTATGGGGCAGAGAAAAGAGCATGCCATCTTGGTATTTCAATAAAAAGCTATTTTCACCCATGTGCTGATGAATTGTGAATGGGCCTCTCCAAAGGGAGTCAAACTTTCCATGCATCCCTTTTGGCTCTCTTCTTTTGTCCCACAGCAGGACTTTATCCCCAATCTGAAAATCACAATTTCTAGCTTTCTGATCAAAAAGTTTCTTTATCAAATTTTGATGAACAGCAATTCTATCCACCACCATGGTTCTTTTTTCTTCCAGTCGAGTTAGGCACATGATTCTTTTGTCAAGAGAACTCTCATATGTCTGATCTTCAATAGCCTTCACAAATTTCAAGGCTGGTAACTCTAAAGTGATTGGTATCTTAGAATTAATACTGTAGAGAAGTTGAAAAGGAGACATACCAATTGCCCTTTTTGGCATGATCCTATCAGCCCATAGAGCATCTATCAATGCTTTGTGCCACGTCCTTTGATTATCATCTACAATTTTCTTTATAATAGTTACCAAATTTTTATTGCTGGACTCAGCTTGTCCATTCCCTTATAGAAAATAATCAGAAGAATGAGAGAGCATAATTTTATAATAAAAACAAAATTGCGTGATTTCTTGAGAGGTGAAACAAGCTGCATTATCAGTAACAATTTTGAGTGGGACTCCAAATCTGGAAATGATGTTCTCTTTTAGGAAGTTACATATAACTTCTGAGGTAGCATGCTTTGTCGGGATTGATTCTACCCACTTAGTGAAATAATCAATCGTTGTAAGGACATAATCATGTCCAGCACTTGATGATGGATTTATTGTCCTAATAAAATTGAGTCCCCACTACTGGAAAGGTTCCTCTATGATTACTGGCTTAAGAGGCAAAGCAGCTAACTTGGGTCTTCCAACAAATTACTGGCAAAGTTCACATTTCCTTACCCATTTATGTGCATTTTGGAAAAGAGTCGGCCAATAATACCTGGCTCTCAGAATTTTGTGAGCAGTCATAGGAGCAAAACAATGTCCTCCACAAGCTAGATTATGGAAAGATTTTAAGAGCTAGGTCTGTTGTTCTTTGTCTACACAGCAAAGAAAAGCTCCATCTATGTTTCTTTTGTATAGGCCATTGTCCCAAAGGACAAAATTGGCAGCTTTCAATCTGATGGTTCTCCTCTCTTTGTAAGACAAATGAGCAGGACATTCTCCATAAGTTAGAAAATAGGTAATATCTGAATACCATTCATTAGTAGTAGAGACAAAAAGGATTGTTGGCATATTGTCTACTTCAGCTTCTTCAAGTTGTGTATCTTCTGGCTTATTATCAGCCATTAATTGACAAAGACCTTTACCTCTGACCAACTTTGTTGGCTTGATATCTAGATCAAATTATTGGATCTTTACAATCCAATTACCTCTCTTTGTGCCAAACTCTTGCTAAATTAAAATAGACTTGACTGTACTATTAAAAACTAAGGCAGTAGTATGTGAATTTAGAATATAGAAGTGAAAGTGTTTGATTGCTTTTACTAAGGCATAGGCATGCTTCTCTATATTTGAATACTTCAATTCATGAGTTTTCAGAGGGAAACTCATGAAAGATATGAGATATTCCATACCTTCTTTGTCTTTTTGGATAAGAATAGCTGAAAGAGTATGCTCAGATGCATAGTTGTATATAGTGAAATCTCTATGGTAATCTGCACAGACCAAGGTAGGGGCATGAGCAATAGCGACTTTGATATCTTGAAACGTTGCTTTGCCTTCTTTGGTCCAATTGAAGGTAGTCTTTTCTTTCATCATATTTACAATGTGTCTTGTCTTCTCAGCAAATTCAGGGATGAATCTCCGTAAAAAATTCACTTTTTTGAAGAAAGAGTGAACAACATTCTTACTCGTAGGAAAATTTAGCTCTTGAATAGACTTGACTCTATCTGAGTCAATCTTTATGCCTTCTTTGGACACAATGTGTCCAAAGAGTTTTTCTTTTTTTACTCCAAAAATAGACTTTTTAGGATTCAAAGAAATACCATTTTTCTGGTAGCGCTCCAGCACTTGTTGCAAGTGGTGCATATGATCAGATCGACGCTTTGAAAATATAGTTAAATCATCAAGATATACAACTATGAATTTGCCAATTTCATCTTTAAAATCCATATCCATAGCTCTCTGAAAGGTAGCACCAGCATTTATTAATCCAAAAGGCATTCTTTTGTATGCAAAAATACCTGAAGGCATGATGAATGTAGTCTTGTGTTGATCAGATTCAGCAACTTCAACTTGGTTATAGCTTGAGAAGCCATCCAACATTGATAACATTTCTGATCTTGTTACTATTTGGAGCACTTGGTCCATGATTGGAAAAGGGTAATTGTCTTTCAGAGAAGACTGATTTAGATTTTGAAAATCAACACAAATACAGATTTCACCATTTTTCTTCCTTACAGGAACTATATTTGCAATCCATGTAGAATGATGGATTGGAAAAATAATTCTAGCATTTAACATTTTCTGAATCTCAGACATAATTTTACCTAAAATCTTTGGATTGTATTGTCTGGATTTCTGCTTGTGAGGCGTTGAATCAACCTTGAGAGGAATATGATGACGGATTTCATCAAGACTGAGAGACTTCAGATCTTCGTATGAATATGCCAAGACATTAATGTATTGATGAAGCAAAAAGTAAATTTGAATTTTTCTTTAGGTATACAGCACTTACCAATGTTGACCATTTTTGGATTTTCTTCATTGGTCAGATTCACTTGGTCAAATCCCTGTTAGAAATTTGAATCTGTCTATTGTTGCTTGATGAATCTATCATGCTTATCAAACATCTTTTCGAGAGAAACTAGGCCTTTAAGAATTTTATTTCCTTTCAACTGTATAAACTCTTCATTTACATCTAAACTAGATTTAAAAATTAATTCAGACTTTTGAGATTCACTGCCTTCAAAATATAGTTGTTTCAAATTGTCTTTTCTTTCCAAAAAGGCAATGATCTGATTATCATCAATGAAAATTTCCCAATGATCAGCATTATCAGGAACGCTCGGCCTATAGATCAGCTCAATGGTATATTTGGCTTCTTAAAATTAGAATGTGGAACTAAAAGAGTTTTTGAAAGCAAGTGCATCAGCTCTATCATTGGATTCTCTTGGAATGGAAGAAATGTTGAAAGCATCAAAGCTTTCAATTTGATCCCAAACAATATTACAGTAATGGCGCAACCTTTCATTCTTGGTTTGATATGAATTCTCACTTGGCAGACCACTAATTCGGCATCCCCTTTAGCATGAAGACACTTGATGCCTCCTTTTTTAGTAGCCTTCATGCGCAGCAATAGTGATTCATATTCAGCTGTATTATTTGTGTTGCTGAACTGTAACTTATATGATGAAGGGAACATATCTCCTTGAGGAGATATCAAAATAATTTCAACTCTAGAACTAGAAGAGGAACAACTACCATCAAATTATAGAGTCCAAATCTCATCAAACACTGGCTTTACTTTAGACTTTCCTTCATCAGAGATGGAGGGTCTTTCTTCATGATCTGTATATAAAAAGTAATTACCTATACCTATGGATTTAAAAAAGATTTGAGCTTTAGGAGCTGACGTCGTGGTGACTACATATTTTACTTCCTTTTCAAGAAGTAATCTCTTCATCATGCCTTGTACAGGGATCCTTACCTTAGATAGATCCATGTTCAGCTCTCCTCCCACATCCTTATAGAAATTCTGTCCAAGTAAAATACCATAAGATGTTAGGACTTCAGCGACTAATATAGTCATTTTAATCCTCTTGTTCAGAAAGGCTACAAATGCAAATTGGGCATCTTTGATTTGCCCCAACAATGGCACTTGCTTGTTCTCCATAGAGAAACATCTCCCAAACATCTTGGTCAATGTGAGACCAAGAGACTCAAAAACTTTGGTAGGCATGACATTGTCATATGCACTTGAGTCTATTATACAGTTACTCATCTTGTGGCCATTGATTAATAAGGAAACATATAAGGGTTCTATTTTTCCAGAAGTAGCTAGAGGAGTAATAATCAGATTGTTTGGACTAGGTGTATTTATTGGGGAATCAAAAGTCACTTTTTTGGCCTTTTATACTGCAGAAACGGTTTGATTTTTAACATATTGGACCAGCTTATTCAATTGATCCGAATTGGACTGCAAGTACTCAAATTTAGACATTTGTATTTTTGTCTTTTTAACATGATCAATTATGTCAAATAGCTGAATTGAACTAGGTACAGAGAAAGGTACTTCAGCTTTCTGAGTTTTAGAAGGAATGGGAGGTATACTAGTTTGCAAATTAGAAGTAGAAGGGGAAGGCACAATAGATGTATTTACCTTTTGAGTGATTACCATATCTTTTGGTTGAAAGGGCAAAACTATCCCATGCTTGGCAATTGTGACTATTGGTTGTGATTGCTCTTCTATCTTTCCTTTATCAGCCCGCTGGATTGATTGGTTCTTGGACCTGGTAAACACTACATATGATCCATCTGAAGCTTCTCCTTTGCTTCTGAGTTCATCCTGATAATTCAAGAAACCAATGTGAGAGTTGTCAGCTGATTCTTCTTGACTATCTTCAATGATATCAGCATCATTTTCTTGATTTAATTTAGGCTGATAAGAAAAATTTGATTCTGTCTCAAGATATCCCATTGCTGAATTAGTTGGAAGAGCTTCCAAGGTAAGTTTTCCTTGTGGAGGAGGAAGGCTATTTTTTTATCCTTGGTTTTTGGCAACATTGCCTTGATATGACTAATTTGGGAATGTTCTTCTGTATGTAGGAGCAGAAGACATTCCTTGAGCCATTTTTTTTGAGTGCAAGGATCTCATTCACTAATTTTTGCACCATTGGATCTGTGGTGCTTGTAGATACAAATTCAGATGATGATGAAGCTCTATTTCTATTGGGATCTCTTCTTATTTTCCCTTCTAAGATGAGATCATCTTCTACTTCAGTGGCCAAAAGTTGAGCTGCAGCTAGATCTATTTGGCCAGCACATCTCAAGAGAAAACTGACTTCAGGTAGCTAAGAATTAATGAAAAAGCATTTAAGATTTTTAGCTGTAGGTTTGGAAATTATAGGAATTTTGTTTCTCAACTTGTCAAATTTAGCTATGAAGTCTCTCATAGGCTCATGTGGTTCTTTTTTCATTTGTGTAAGTTGAGCCAGAAGTGTATGTGCATCTTCTACAGGTTTGAATCTGGATTCAAACTTAGCTTTCAAAGTATTCCAATCAGTCACAAATCGAGCTTGTAAATGGTAAAACCAATCTGCAGTAGGACCTTGTAATGTTTCAACAAAAATCCTAACTGCTACATCTTCAAACTCTACTCCAATTACTCCACAAGATATACTGAATGCTGCAATATGTTCATCAGGATGAACTTTCTCATCACCGTGGAATTTTGAGAAATTCTTCCTAAAACTGCATGGAAGTTCATGTAGAGGAGGAGTAAGATTGAGAGGGCCAAAAGCATTACCCTAAGGACCTTAAACTGCCATTATAGGGTATTGAAAAGGAGGGATAACAAATCTCAAAAGGGTAATTAAAGGCACAGCTTTATCGAAAGCAGAAGTTGATATTTTGCCTGGTAATGGAGATCTGGCTTTAGTAGGATGGAAGCTCTTGGTTTGTTGCAGACGAGATGGTGAAGAAAATAGATCAAAATCATTTTGTTGTACCAGCTCGAACACAGGATCAATGACACTTTTAGCCCTTTGGCTTCGTGTATACCTTGAATCTATTAGATTTGTAAAATAAAATTTGAAAAGAATTGACTTTGCTGCAGTTAAAGCTTGAGGCTTTGAACTGTGCATTCTTTTCCTGTTGTAGAGGTGAATGGAATGAATAGACTATAAATGGATAATGGGTATATCCCCAGTAGAGTTGCCAAAAACTGTTGGTTGAATATTTTGTCTATCAGCATATTGGCAAACAAAATAGGTCTTATCAGCCAAAGCAAGAAGATTAGTCATCCTAATGTGTAAATTTATCACATCATAAGGAGACTATTCTCTCCTCTCATCAAGGGGAGGTTCCCTATGGATATGATATGTATATATATGAACATAAAATAATACTCAAGGGTAGGATTAGACATCCATCTCTCTTTCTTCAGAGATGATGTATACTAAACAAAGGAAGAACTCAAGAGAATGACAGACAACACTCCTCTTCTTTTAGAAGAACTGTTCAACTAGCCACAAGAATACTCTTGGAAATAAAAGCAGAATATGACTAAAGTGTGGTAACTAGCAAATCAAGACACAGCACAAAGTTTGCACATGAAATACTCAAGAGTGATATACGAAAAACAATGAAAGCTCAAAGTTCTTTACACAGCAATGAAAAACAAAGACACTGAAGGCAGTTATGGGGGCACAAAGTCTCTCCATAGTTGATTCTTTAGGACACCTTCTTGACAAATTTACTAATCCTGCTTATTAGATCAATGAAACAAACAAGATATCACATCACAAAGTCTAAAAAAGTCCCTTATTTTCATTAACACAATATGATAAACAGACTGAGCACAAATTGTCAATGATGCCTCTCAATTTCAGTAGAGTTTCATTCAGATTATCAAAAAGAAGATGATTTTACAATGATAGGAAGTCCCTTATATAGCACTTTCAAGAAGGACTCGGGAATAGTAATACATCATGATGCATTGGGAAATGTTAGGAAGATAAGCTAGAACATTGGGGCCTTTTACCCATTTGATCTTCTCAATGTAGATAGATAAGTCATGCAATTGAAAGTTTTACAACTTTCAATGTCTACCTGGCGGTCTGATCTTATCTTCATCGTTCCTCCCTTTCTGATTAATTGAATCAGATCTTGGATTCAGCTTGCTATTATGTTCCTTCCCCGCTTTCTACTAGGCTTGGCCTTGAAAATTGTGAATGTATTCTATTATGTATGTTCAAAGGATCAACAGTTATTTTGTTGTCTTCAATTTGATGTTCGTGTGCCCATCACTATGTTTCCAATGGCTAGTTGATTGTGTTGAATTTGATGTGTTTGGGTGCGTCACCCCTTGGTCTTCTTTTGGCTTTCCACTTGGCACTTTTCTAGATTGGACTTTTCCCTTTCGGGCCTTGAGAAATGATCCTTCAGCTTCAGGAAGTATCCTCAAATTAATGGTCGAGAGTTCCCTGTAAGGACACCTACCCTTCGGGGTCTTTCATTGGCCCTTCACAAATTTCCCCCGAGTTTTTCCTCAGTCCATTCCCTTTGAACGTTTCTCACAGACATTTTCCTCGAGGAAAATTCTTCCAAACAAAAAGTCCATGGAAAATTCCCCCAGGCTTTGAACAAGCTGAAGGGTGCTTTGATTGATGAAGTGTCCTCCGCAAGGGCACTTGTCCTTCAAAAAAGTTCTTTAGCATTGAACCGTCCCTTTGAACTTAGTCGATGAACCATTTGTTGAACCAGTTCAAAGGTTCAATGAAGCATGCCAAGCCTTTAAATCAAACAACTGACGAACCATTGAATGCACTTTTTTCCATTGAATCAATACATTGAACTAATCAGTTGAACCAAGGCTTTGAACCAAAAATGGTTCAACAAATAAAATAGGACTATAAACTAAGCATTAAACCAAATATTTGTACTTGCCTTTGAACTGAGAGTTGAACCATTTGATTGAACCTGTCTATTGAACTGGTTCAATGGTTCAACAAAGCATGCCAAGTGCCTTTTGAACCAAAAAGTGATAAACCTGTTGTTGAACCTTTCCGTTAAACCAAGACGTTGAACCAAAAATTTGGTTCAATGGTTCAGTGAAAGCCTTGAACCGACTGACAAACCAAATTATTGAACCAAAAAATGTTGAAACAAAGGAAATGAACCATTTGAGTGAAATAAAGCATTGAACTGCTTGGTTGAACCGAGCGATTGAACTGTTCCTTTGGTTGAACTGACTATTGAACCTTTGAACCCATTGAACCTTTGAACCCAATTGGTTGAATGGTTCAATGGTTCAAGTCATTTTGATTTGACTAAATGTTTGGAAGCCGATGAACCTGTTGAAGTGACTAAACTTTGAACCTTTATGAAGCGCTTAACTTTTGCCAATGACATTGAACTTTGAACCGGTTGAACCTTTGAACCAAATTGGTTCAATGGTTCAATGGTTTAATGATTCAGGTCTCCTTTGTATTCAGATGCTTGCTGATGAAAATTTTTAATTGAACCAAAACTTTGAACCAATCTTAGAAAATGAACAAATGTTAAAAATCAATTCTTTTGACTGAAAATTGCCTGCAGAGTCTGTAGATTTTCCTTTTCTTGCAGAGTTCATAGATTTTTCTTCCTACTGAGTCCATAGATTCAAGCCTGCAGAGTCCATAGATTTAAGCCTGTAGAGTCCATAAATTTAACCCTGCAGATTCCATAGATTTTTTGAGAAGCTCTGAAAATGAGAAATCTGAATATCTAAGACAAATTTTGAAAATGGAAGATATTATTTTGGTTTGTAGAACCAAAATAATTCAAATGTTGTTCCAAAAATGATTGTTATTTTTGGGAGACAATAAATTAGATTACATATATGCATTCATATGTCCATAATTCAAAGTACTTGACATAAATAATAATAATTATATGCACCTAAATCTGCTCACCCTGATAATTCTACTAATTTCACTAATTTAACCTATAACTATATTTCTTAACTAATTAACTAATATCCTATTTCATATTCCCTACATCCTATAAACCTTATTCTACCCTTGTAACCAATTAATCACCCTCATTACCTATAAACCTACCCATTAACCCACTTTCCAATTTAAAAATACCTTTTATTCACGTACCATCTACCACCCTACTAAACTAGTTATTCCTACATCCATACTCCCTAGTGGAGATTCTAGAATTGGAGAATTCTAGAATCTCATCTAAATTAACCCTTCCCCTCTAAAATCTTGTATTATAGAGGTTTTCAATGAATTAAAAATTCCTTGGCCATTGATCTCAAAGGATCAAAATCAAATTTGAGCCATTGATTTTCCCTTCCATGGCTTATATAAACAAGCTAATTCCTCCATGAAAACTAACTTAGAAAGCTTGAAGCTAACTTGATAACTTGAAGACATAAACATCCTTCTTTCATTATCTAAGCACTCATATAGCCTTATTAAAATCCACCATCAAACCAAGAGTCCATTGAAGCCATTGTCAAGCATAATCAAGCAATCTAACAATCCACTTATTTTGCACTCAAATCAATTTGGAAATCTTGGAGGGGAGATATAAGAAGTAAAATGATGGTAAGTGATTTCATTATAAGCATTTCATTATCTATTTATCCTCTTTGTTTGATGTTGTTTGCATTTTGGGTTTTATTGCTAAAATCATAATATAAAAAGAATCCAAATTTCACTCTACATTTTGGCGACCATGGTGGGAGATACCCCCTAAATCTAACCTCTCGATGTTGTCAGAAGTGATTTAGAAGATTGTAGGTACAATTAATCAAGAATCAAAGGTTGGATTTGAAAAAATCATGTATAAGAAACTTGTAGTTTTGCACTGGTATAGGCAATATTGCATTGTGGTATTATAGACATTTAAATGATATTATGTTAACTTTGATTTTTAATCACTAAAGGTCTTGGCTCTTGATAGGTTGTCACTGCTTTGCAATACTTCACTTCACAAGTAACACCATTACTCTGATAATCATGATTTTTATATTTGTAGTTGTAATTTTGTAGGTTTTTGAGTTATTTTAATGTCATTATTTTTATTTTGTTTTTAACTTCTATATAGAGACATTTTATCTATTTATATTTATTGGAAGTGGTTTTTACCTTCTATGTAGGAAAAGATAATGTTGGTTTAGAATCTAACTTATAAGCACTAAAGATCAATACCATTACTTCAAAAGTAGTGATATTGCTCTGATAATTATGATTTTACATATGTAGTCATGGTTTTGTAGGATTCTTGGGTAAACATATAATAGCTAGTTTTCCATTCTTACTAACCTCTATACAATCATTTTACTCCATTTATATCACCTAGAAGTGGTTTTGTATCTTTTATGTGCATGGAAAATTAGGATTTACCAAGGATTTGATTGTTGGTGGTTGAAGTTCAATATCATTACTCTAAGACTTATGGTTTTGACCTGGTAATTGTGATATCGCCATTACAAGTCACGACATTATGGTTTCTAGAAAAACTAGTAAAAATTATGTTGTTGGTCTCTAGTCTTTAGGTAACAATTCATAATTCTTTATCCATAGAACATACTGGAGATCATATAATCTCCTTAATAATCCAATCTAACTATTTTGAGTTTGGTTATTATGATTTTTTGGCTAACCATTTTCCTAAAAAGGGTGTTTCTAAGCTTACTATGTATAGATTGATAGAAATAGCAAATATAGAGAAAATCATCTAACTAAAAAGTGCATCATTAACCTCTTTTGGTCCCTAACTACAATACCACTAATTTTGTAGTAGTGATTTTGCCTAGTAATCTATGATTTTGCTTTATTAATAGAGATATTGTAATCATTCTAAGAATAGTCTAGTTTATTATTTAAATTTTTAGTTGGTCACACAGATCCTTAGGGCCGAAATTGAGAAGAATACTATTGTTTTTTGTGTATATTTTTTCATATTTGCTAACCAATATCATCTAAGGTCCCTTTTGTTACAAAATTTTTCATATATGATCAAAACTTCTAATCTACTCTAGACAGTGTTTTAAATCTTTTTAAGTATTTGGATAATAATATAACTATTGACATCAATTAAAAATAAAAGATTTTATAGTTTTTTACTTTATTACAAAACCACTAATCTCAAATTTATGACTTTGCCTTGATGATTATGGTTTTTTACTAATAATAGCGATTTCGTAGGTGCATGTTTACTAACTATCATGGTTAGCTACTTGATTCAATATCACAACTCATGATCTGCATTTTTTCCTAATAGTTATGATATTGTAGTCTCCTATTATGATTTTGATTTGAACTAACTATGTTTTTACAATCTTGTAGGGGAGTAATGGTTTTACATTATGTCAAATACTAACCCTTTTGTGTAGGACCTCTTAAGATAAAAGGCACTCTATTTGTTTTCCTAACCCTTATGTTTATAGGAGGGGTGATAAAACTTTATAATTTAGTGTTTTTGTTTTTTTATATTGAGTGTGGTGTGATTTTATTGTGTATTTATATGCTTTCTCACATAGGTAATTAATTGGTAAAATTAATTGTGTTTGTGATGCAGAGACCTCACTTGTTCTCTGCTTACCAAGATATTTTATAAGCTTTTTTCAATGTTCTATAGCCAATCAAAATCCATGAGGGGTTAATCAACTATCTACTTATAATTCATTCAAATCAAGAAAAACATCAACACCTTATTTCCTTCTTACCATCTCTTCAAGCATGCACTAATCAACACAAGGTAACTTGTCTTATTAAGCCATATGAGGCATCAAACACTAATACCTATTATCCATGCTTATATAACTCTAAAATAACCTTCAAAATACCAAACCATATAATTGAGCAAGTTATCATACCCTAAAATCTGACTTCTCTATCAAAATGGATCAAATGGCTTCTAGGCCTTGTAGCCCTCCAAACAGGGAAATCTTCAAATCTAAAAACATACACTAAGTGTTAAAGAAAAAAATCACAATTTTAGACACCCTTTATCATTATTCAAATCTTCACCAAGTTTCAGGACATAACTCAACCTGTAGATGCACTTTCTCTTTGTGTCTCTTTTCAATTAGGCCTTCATTAGCCCTATGTAAATCAATGCCTAATGGTTTGACCAATCTGTAATAGATCTTGACTAGGTAAGAATTGTCTTAGTTACCCTTTGTCTTTCTTATGATTATCCCAAAGTTTCAAGTCTTCACCATCACTAGAAATATCATTTCCTTCAACCCACTTGACCTCTTCTTGTTTGCCCTTAAGCTCAACTTCTTGGTTTATGAGACAAATCCATATTGTACGGATGGTACCACTTCCAAAACACCTAAATCATCTGTGGTTTCACAAAAAAATCATGTTCACCAAGTTTTAGCTTCTTACAAGGGTTATGTTTCTATGCTAAATCACTTTCTACATTCAAAAGATAGAAATGAGAAACTAAGAGATGGTCTAGGGTTAGAAGATACTCGGATGTAGTCGTGCACACGAAATCAGACATTGGAAGGTACTCCTCTTTGGTTGTGGAGGAATGACACCTATGGAGAAAAAGAGACTAAACACGAAAAAATGTTAGACAAGGAGACGGTGGGTTGTCAAGCAAAACGCTTGATCCCTGAAGTACAAAGACTTCCTTAAGGGATATCAACCCACTGATAAAAAAGTAGAATATTTGACGGAAGTAGATATTATGAAAGATAGAATGACAAAAATAAAAGATAGAAAATAAAATGCATACCTGAGATGTAGCAAATTGTTTTGTACAGTCGCCGGTGTTGGTCTCTGTGCCGGCGTCGGTCAGGGAATGATGTCGACGTCGGTTAAAGTGTCGGCGTCGATCGGGGTAATGACTGGCGTCGGTCGGGGCAATAGTTTTGGACGGGTCTGATTGGGTCTGGACAAGGTCTGGTTGAGTCAAGACAGGGTCTGGTCGGGTTTCTTAGGCTTTGCAGAAGGTCTGTTATTTTATTTGGGGTTTGTGCAGGAAGTCTGAACAGAGTTACAGACTGTGTAGTCAGGGTATAGTGGGCAGAGGTGTAAAGGAGGAAGTCAAGTCTCAGGTTTATAGTCTGAAGATCTGGGGTGATAGCAATAATAAACAAACAATAACCAGAGAGAAACAAAAACACAGAGGGAGATACTTACGTGTTACACACTATAAGTATGATAAAAGACATGATTGAAGTCATCGATGCGCTGCCAGAATTTAATCAAAGCGAATGCAGATTGGTTGAATACTGGAGTTGATTGATCATAATAGTTCGAGATGATTGTCAGAGTTTTTTGAATGATTGTAAGAGTCTATTGAATGCTTACCAGAGTCTGTTCAAATGGTTTTGTTGAGGAAGGCGAAGGACGGTTCGATAACTGATTGGGAAACCGAATGGGTAACGGATAACGGGTAACGGTTTGAGAACGCAGTGTTAAGGATGACCGACATCGACAGGATTGCCAACATCGGTCGATAAGTGACCGACGTCGGTGACATCGGCCAGGTAGAGACCGTTGTCGGTAGATGCAAAATGGGGACAGAGGCTAGCTTTAGCTTTTTGCTCATTTTTACATGCTGCCAGGGTCAAGGCTCATAGGGAAATGGTCGACAGGGGAAAAATAGGCATGGAAGAATAAAATGAGGGAGGACTAGGGGAGTAGACACAATTTTGGTGTCTACATTTGCCCCTTTTTGTCTTGTTGGTTGTTTTCGATGAACTGCAAGACAAAAATAGGAGTTGATTGCCCCAAGTGTGGATAAGGTCGATTTCGTCTTGTTGGTTGTTCGAATGAACTGCAAGACAAAAACAAAAGGTGGATTGCCCTGATTGTGGATGAAGTATTCCCCCTCAAAGCAAGAGTCGAGGGAAGGGAATCGAGAATTGGGTGCTGATTTGACAAAGAGTGGATGAAGAAAGGGGTGAGGGTGAACGTTGTAAAAGTCATGATTGCATGTGTACCACTTCACGAGATGATCGGGTCAAATTGTTGCAGGTCAAGGGTCAAGGAGTGCCAAAATTAAAGTAACTGGGCCCCAACATTTAGTCATCTGCTGATTGGGTTATTCAATTATAGCTGTAGCTCCAAATGGTCATCATGTTCCAGGTATCCTGGGCTCAGGAAGTGCTCCTAGAAACACGAAAAAGTCACAAGTAGTGCGGATCAACCGGCTTGCGATCCTATACTTGTGAGGGTCTAAAAAATAGTCTGCGCATAATTTGTGAACCAGTCGTGGGGTAGCATACATGCAAAAACAACCAAGGCAACATTATCTTGGAAGTGGTCGAAGTCAGAGGAGATAGGCATGATCTCCAATGGTCTTGGTTAAGGTGGATGGATGGATGAAAGGACGTGGCCGAGCTAACCTCAGAAGATATCATATCCTCTGAGTGCTGCCTACATAGCCCTTGTGTGAAGGGCCTCAGGCCAATGTAGTTCTCCTTAAAAGGGAGGAAGGGTCAGAGAGATTGATTGGGCTTGGTCAAAGTGGTTGATAGACTGGTCTTGGTCAAGGTCAAGGTCACAGAAGAGAAGGTTTGTCCATTAAAGAGATGAACAAATGAGGGTGGTCGAGCTAACCCCAGAAGATATCATATCCTCTAAGTGCTGCCTACATAGCCTCGATCTTAGGGCCTCAGACCAATGTAGTTCAAACAGTTCGAACAAAGAGTCCGAGTGGTAGATAGGTGGTGAAAGTGGTTGATAGATTGGTTTTGGTCAAGGTCGAAATGATGAGGAGAAAAAAGATGTTACAGCTTTTTCCAAATGGTGTATTCTGTAACATTGGTGATGTGGTCTTTCATCCCTAGCAATTTTCCTAGTCATGATGGATGTATGCTAAAAATGAATTGAGGTCTATTTATGCTTCAGCAAGTATTGGTTTATGCTTAACATAAATTGTGTCTGGTCGATAGTTTCCATGTGTATTGGTGTCCATAGAAACTAGTGTGAATAGAGTATGATGATGTGACAGGTCTGAAAATGGAGTTGAGTTGAGTTGGTTAGGTTTGACAAGTGATGAAGTTGAACGTGACTAAAATGAAGAAAAAGGGAAAGGCATATTGCTCTTTCATTGACAAGGACCAAAAAAATAGCATAGATAGGAGTTATTAGAACCAAGAGCCCCGTTCATGCATGACGTCGTCGACCATATGTAGTGTTAGAGTGGTAATCGAATCACTTTGACATTAAAGTGAGCTTGAAGTCCCTTGAGCAGGTGATAGGAGGAGGATAGGGTAACCCATTTTAAGAGCAGAGATAACTTTGCCCCTTTTTATAAGAGATCCTGAGACAACTACAAGCCAAGTCCATGACTCATTTTTTTTTTTTTTTTTGAGTGCAGACTGATCAATGCGAGAAGTCTACATAGAGATGCCATTTGCTTGGTGGTCATTGGTGAAGCTGATCAATGCGGGAAGCTTCTAAGAAAGATTGCTATTTGTAGCAAGAGTTAGGCATAGCCATCCTTCGAGGGAGTGGTCTATATTTTGCTTTATATGTAAGGTCTTTGAATAGTTGTCCTTCAAGGGAGCAGTCTATTAGCTACAGCAATGATAGTATAGCTATCCTTCGAGGGAGTAGTCTGCCTTTTGATTCGAGTTAGGTGACCTAGATATTTTGACATCTTGATTTGTTTTGATAGAAATGTGAGTCATGGACAAGACTATAGAAGGTCAAGGGCTCCCTTTTTATTAGGACAAAGCATCCATACTGTATAAAAGGGGTATATAGGATTTGCTAAGGGGAGTAAGGTTGAAAGGAATGAGGACTAAGAGGACAGGGATTGCTCAAGGGATGAGCTCAAGGTAAATGTCAAGTGGATGAGTACTCGACTAACAGTAGAATGGTCGTAGATGCAACGCATTAAGAGGCTCAAGTTCTGGTCATCCATCGAGAGAAGACAAACGATACGTCCCTGATCCAAAATTGTGTGTGATAATGAAAGGTCTAAGCCAATTAGGGGCAAACTTGCCTCGCTTACTTCACTCCATATTGGTCATGTGCTGATTCTCTTTGAGGATGAGGTCTCCGATATTGAAATCTCGTTCTCACAGATTTTTGTCATAGGCTCGCTTGATGCGATGTTGATAGACATGGAGATGGTTGAGGGCAGCAAGACGGTGCTCGTCAAGTAACTCAAGTTGAGCTAAGCGATCTTGACAAAAGTCATCATTATAAATAATTTCATGCAGAGAGATGCGGAGAGACGAGATCTATACTTTGAGAGGTAGGACAGCCTCTATTTCGTACATGAGAGAGAAAGGGGTAACACCCGTGGAGGTTCAAATACTAGTGCGATAGGCCCACAAAGCGAAGGGAATGTGAATGTGCTAATCCCTTCTTGTGTCGTCGACCACCTTCATGAGAATTTTAGTCAAGATTTTTTTGGAAGCCTCGGCCTGCCCATTTGCTTGTGGGTAGTAAGGCAAAGAGAAACTGAGCTTGATGCCAAATGAGTCATAGAGTTTTTGGACAGTCTTGTTTTTTAAGGACTTGCCATTGTCAGTGATGATTTTATGAGGGACATCAAAGCGACAGATGATGTGGGTGCTGATGAAGTCGACAATCTTATTGGCTTTTATGGAGATGAGAGGAATAGCTTCTACCCACTTGGTGAAATACTCGGTGGCGGTGATGATGGATTGATGACAAAGAGACGAATGAGGGTTAATCTCACTGATGAGATCTAAGCCCCACTGAGAAAAAGGCCAAAAATCTTGAGCAACTTGTAAGGCGTGACTAGGAAGATGAAGCAAGTTAGAGTGCTACTGACACTTGATGCAACATCGAACATAGTCACTACAGTCTTGATGAAGGGTGGGCCAATAATAGCCCAGACGAAGGATGCACTTGGAAACTAAATGCCCACTGAAATGTCTACCACAAATCCTATTGTGGACTTGCTTAATGGCCTGAGATGCTTCAGTGGAGGTGAGACAGTGAAGAAGGAGGCCGTCGAAGCCTCGCTTATAGAGAAAACCCCCTAGCATGGTATAGCAAATGGTGTGCTTGATAAAAGCTCACCGCACATTGCTAGAGAGGTTGGGATGAACAACAGTCAAAGACAAGAAGTCCACAAGTTGCTTATACCAAACATCTCGTGGGCTAGAGTCTATGGTGTTGACATGATTAATGTTAGGAGAGATATAGGAAGGCAACGACACATGATGCACCGTGACAAAAAGTCTGGATGCAAATGAGGAAGATGGGATATGGGAAGTGAGAGAAGCCATGGTGTCAGCAAACTTATTCATGGATCAAGGAACAGTCTGCAGGAGGTAATGGTCAAAAGATGCAAGGAGGATGTCAACACGATTTTTATACCTTTACAAAATTTCATTTTTACAGAGGTATGAACCGTTGACCTAATTGATGACAAGCTGCGAGTCATCGAAGATGTTGATGGACTTGATGCTGAGAGAGAGGGCGGTCTGAAGTCCCAAAATTAAGGCCTTGTATTCAACCATATTATTGGTACAATTAAAGTCAAGCTTGAAAGACAAAGGCATGGGCTCACCATCAAGTGGGATGAGAATGACTCCCGCACCCCCACCAAGTTGACATTTGGATCCATCAAAAAACATGGTCATTTGGTAGACAGTGTCATCAATGGAAAGCGCGGCAATAGACTCGTTAGGGAACTCGCACTGCAAAGGTTGATTGTTAGGAAGAGGGGCATCTGCTAGTTAATCAGTGATGGTTTGCCCCTTGATGGATTTTTGCTAGATGAATTCGAGATCAAACTCAGCAAGCAGCATGAGCCACCGAGCCATACGTTGATGTTGATATGGCTTGGAGTGCATAAACTTAAGAGGGTTGGTGTGAGTGATGACAAAGGTTTTATGATTAAGGAGATAGTGGCAGAGCTTGGTAGCAGCAAAGACTAATGCCAAATAGAGTTTCTCGGTATGAGTATACTGAGTTTCATAGTCAACCAATGTTTAGCTGATATAGTAGACCGCTTGCTCACGGTGATGCTCGTCTCGATTCGTAATCATGGCACTTAATGAATGGTTGGTGACAGAGATGTAAAGGTAGAAGGGTTGATCATCTTTAGGTGGAATGAGAACTGGTGGAGAGACCAGATAGCATTTAAGGGCTTCAAAAGCCTCTTGATAGTCCTTATCCCATGTAAAAGAGACGTCCTTCTTAAGGAGATGATGAAAAGGTTGGCAGCGGTCAGAAAGCTACGAGATGAAACGGCGAATGGACTAGAGCTTCCCTTGTAAACTGTAAAGCTGCTTGAGATTGGTCAGGGGTAGCATTTTAAGGATAGCACAGATCTTGGCAGGATCTATCTCGATGCCACAAAAAGAAATGATAAAGCCTAAGAGCTTACTAGAAAGGACCCCAAAGACACATTTCTTGGGGTTAAAGTAGACATTGTATTGAAGAAGGTGAGAGAAGATGATTTTGAGAATGGTCAAATGGTCATGACGAAGCTCGGACTTGCCGAGCAGGTCATCCACATAGTCCTCCATGATTTTATGGAGGAGATCATGGAAAATGTAGGTCATGGCACGTTGATAAGTGGCGCCTGCATTCTTCAAGCCGAAAGGCATGACTCGATAGCAAAAATTCCCCGATGGGGTAATAAAAGTGGTCTTGTGCTGATCTTTCAGATCAATTAGGATTTGATTGTATCCTAAAAACCTGTCCATGAGAGATAGCATCTCATGGCCAGTTGTGAGATCAATAAGCTGGTCAATGTTAGGAAGAGGAAAGTCATCTTTGGGATAGGCTAGGTTAAGGTCGCGATAGTCTGTGCAGATTTGGATCCCCCCAATTACCTTGGTGATAGGGACGATGTTAGAGACCCACTGCAGATAGTCGATGGGCTGGATGAAGGAGACAGAAAGGAGGCGCTGAAGCTCCTCTTTGACAAGGAGGGCAATGCGAGGATGCATCTTTCAAAGCTTTTGCCTAACATGCTTAGCCTTTGGTTTGGTGACAATGTTATGGGTAGCGATGATGGGGTCAATGCCAGGCATGTCACGGTAGGTCTAGGAAAAGGCCTTGCTATGGTCTAAGAGGAACTGGGTATAGTCAAGCTGCTCCTGAGCATCTAAAGATTGACCAATCTTTAAGACGTGAGGAACATTAGAAGAAGGGAGGTTGATGTCAATGGTTAATTCATTTAACATAACCTGGGTCTTAGAAGGGAGAGAGCGCTGGATGAAAGAGTCATCGACACCCATGTAGGAAAGAATGGCATCATCGTCAACACAGTGGACAGTGTGAATGGTCACCGACTCAACTTCTACCATGCTAGGAAAAATGAGAGGGAGAGATTTGGACACCCCATTGAGCTGATAAGTCAAGGGTTCCAGGTGGATGGTGTTTATGGAAAAAAAACTAGGAGGGATGGAAATCACTGACTCCATAGGTGAAGGAGGAGGGATGGGTGAGTCTGGAAGAGATTGGTCAAGGGTTGGTTCGGGACAAAGGTTTGTAGGGGTCTGAGTGGGGTCATGATATCCCAGGCCATACCGTTTCTTGGCATCATCATCATTGAGCGGTTTGATGGGCTGATGGGAGCCCTGTTCATAATGTCTGAAACCAAAACCCTTCCATGCACACCTATAAAGGTAAGTATGTGCAAAGGTAGGGTTTCCAAGAAATGAGAAGTCTGATGTGAAAGGTTGAGGTGAAGGAAGAGGATTGCAATCAGTAGGAGTTTGATTGAGCCCCCTATATATAAAATTGGTTTGGAGGTGAGGGGGACCATAAGGTACGATCATCCCGATCCGATGATCATAGCTAGGGCTGTGATGAAGGCGTCCATACTCTTGTAGAGTTTGGAACATGTCTAAGGCCAGAAAGTGATACTCCCCCAATGAAAGTCTTTGGAAGATGTCTTCTATGGGGTCTATGGTCGTTACTTGAAGGGGAGGTGTGAGGGCGACCGCCTGTTGTGAACTGGTCGAAGCTTCTGTGGATGGAGGTGGTGCCGGGGTTGATGGCTTGATAGGGATGAGGACATCATTAGGATGGTAGGTGGTGTTACATGTTTTGAAGGGTAAAGGGTCAGCAGGAATGATATGGACTTGCCCATTGTGCTCAAATTTCACACACCGGTGCAGGGTGGAAGGGACACAGGCCATGGCATGGATCCAGGGTCAGCCTAGCAAGATGTTGTATTGAAATTCTCCTTCGATGATATACAAGAGCTCCAGGACTGTGTGTGGACCAATGCATATGTGAAGGATGAATGTGCCAATGGTTGTGGCAGTGGTGTCATTAAAGGAGTGCAAGATTGCGTTAGTTTTGGAGACGCAATTCTTGGGAAGAGCCAACTGATCAAAGGCATGGGTGGAGATGATGTTGATGCTGGTGCCTCCATCGATCATAATGTGTTTAACGCATGTCCAATCAACATAGGCAGTGATGAAGAGGGCGGCATCCTGATCTTTTGTGTTGGATGTGGGAATCTCAGAATCGCTAAATGTAATGGAGGCAACGGGGGCTAAAGAGTGGACAAGGGCAGCAAGTGGCTGGGGGTCTTCGGGTTGGACCTCCGCTACCTGCAGGGCTCAGATGAGGGCTTGACGATGTTGAGGTGAGGTTTGAATGAGGTTGTAAAGGGACATCTTCACAGGCATCTGGTGAAGCTATTTCAACATGGAGTCATGGATTGGTCCAGAAGAAGAAGAAGAAGAGGAGGGTTGAGGTGTGCCAAGGATAAAAATCTTAGGCTTGGGCAGTTGAGGTGGCTGGATGAAAGGGTAGGTCCAAGGAATGGCAGCTTTTTCCTTCACCTTGTCCTTTTGTGACCTGGTGGTTATGTGAATGGCATTAATTTTAAAGATAGGGGGTGAAGGAGATGAAGGGGTTGTGGTCTGCTGATGAGATGTTGATGGGTTTGAAGAGGTCGGAGGGTTATAAGAGGGAGTCAGGGGGCAGTCAAGAGTGTCCTCAAAGAGAAGAGTGCCTTTCTCTAGATAACGGTGAATGATGGTCTTGAGAGCACAGCAAGTCTCGGTATCGTGTCTTAGCATACAATGATATAGACAAATCTTCGTGTCGTCGAACCAGGAGGGCTTAGACCCGAGAGGTTAGAAAGGCTTGATGGGCAGAAGGGTTATGCTAGAAGTCTATAAAAGTCGATTTAAGATCTAAGAGTATGAGCCCACTAAAGGGTCCGTGCTCATCGATGTATGCGATATTGGTGACTTTTGCTTGGGCAGAGTCGGAGTAGGCTTTCGTACCAACTTCTGGGTTGATGGTGCGGTGACAGATGGAGACGACACTTTCTTCATGAGAGGTACCACCCTTTTGGGAGAGGGTAGGCTAGTGGTAGGCAAAGGAAGTAAAGGAGGCAACTGGTTTTGATTAAAGGTCAAAGTGGGAAGGACTCTAGTCAAGGTTGAAGGATGGGGACCTAGAATGGAGGGAAATGGTGATGGAAGAGGATGCATTCACCTCTATGGTTTGGCAGTCTTCTATGACCTGGGTTGAAGACTACTATTGGTCGAGGTCTGGTCTAGATCCACCTTCACTTGCGGATGAGTGAGGTTAGAGACAGGGCGAATGCCAAGTGACTTGATAGGTTTAGATGGGGTAGATGTTGGTTTTGGTTTTGATGGGGTTAGTTGAGGTTTAGAAATGAGAGTTTGGTTTTTGTTAAGGGTCTTGGGATATTTTGCCATAGGAGGATTGGTTGCATGAGACGAGAGGGCACGGGCATGTTAAAGAGCTGTGAGACGTTCCCACAATCCCTGATGCTCCACTTTCCTTGAAGGGAGAAGTTCGAGTTTCTCCATTAGTCAGGAAAATGGTTGAGAAGATGTGGGATGGGGTTTGGGTTCTTGAGAAGATGAGATTGGTGTAGCGGTTTCAGACCCAAGGCATGATGGAGTCGCGACAGGTTCGTCTATGGTTGGAGACGAAGGAGAGGCAGGTTCTTCCCTAGGTAGAGAAGAAACCAGAGAATGAGGCTCCTTAAGTGGGTAAAGAGCAGGGATGATGGTGCCCTCCACTTGTGGTCGAGGAGTAGGAAGGGTTAGGTCCTCCTTGGGCAGCAGGAAGGAGGTTGGTGAAACTGGCGATGCTAGTAAGGTCGAGGCGTCCTCCAGGATGAGAGAGGTTGACAGAAAACTAACTGGGGAAAGAGGTTCGTCCACATGTGATGGACTGATGGATGAACTCACCTCTTGAGGTTGGTCAAAAATGAAGGGCGAGACCGTATTGACTATTCGTATATTGTGTTCGTGAATGTTGTCAGTCAAGGTCTAGACATTGTTTTGAGTTGGTGGATGATTGGGGAATGGTTGTTTAAAGATGTCGATGCCCTGGTTAGGTGGTGCATTGGGATTGTCAAGGATGAGGTCACCCTTTTCAAACATATCTTGGATGATATTTTTAAGGGTTTTACAATTGCCCATGTCATGTCCCTTAACATGGTGGTAGTTACAGAAGTCATTTTCCCTATACCACGCAGGGATGGCGTGTGAGGGATCAAATTGTGGTGGTGGTCAAATCTGAGGGAGATTGAGGAACCCCTGTTTGATGAGTTTTTCCAACACAGATGCGTATGATTCTCTGAGTGGAGTATACTGTCGCTGTATGTATCTCTACTGGAATAGGCAGGTGGCACTCTGAGACGTGGATGGCTCAGGGTGGTTAGTTGAAGGTGAAGAGGAGGAAGATCTAATAACCACAGCGTTTATTGAAGCTTTAGATTTAGGAGTAGATGATGAAGGCTTAGAAGAGGGTTCATTTGTCTTAGAGTTGGGATTCTTGCTCTGCAACTTGACTTTATTCTCCTCGACGGCACATAACTCAAGTTTACGATCCATCGTGAAGGCTTCGTCAAAAGTGCGAAAGGTTTGAACCCTCAAGGTGGAAGAAATATGTCTGGCGCAAGCTTGGGAGAATAGTTCAATAAGTTCAGGTTGGGGTAAAGAAAAGGAAATTTGATTGATAAGGCCCCTCCAGTGAGGAACAAAATTAGCAATGGATTCATCCTCGAATTGGCAGATAGAATAGAGGTCTGTGATTGAGACCTTCTTAGTGATGTTGATGGAGAAATGGTCGAGGAAGAGCTGGGCTAGCTGAGTGAAAGTGAAGAGGGAATGGCTGGCAAGGGAGCTATACCAGTCAAGCGCAGCACTTGAAAGAGACATAGGGAACGTGCGTAAAAGCAATGCATCATCGTGGGTGATAAGGTAACAGGCATGTCTGAATGCTTGTAAGTGTTGTTGTGGGTCTTCCTTGCTTTGAAAATGAGAAAACTTAGGAAGTTCCCACTGGCTGGGATATGGTTGAATCAGGACAGAAGGATGGATAGGCTCGTTGCAAATTTGTTCGTATGACAGAGTATTATGTGAGCCAAAAATGGAGGTCTCTAGGCTGGACATCTTGTCCATCAGCATTTTGATGATATCTACTGACGGATTGGCAGGTGGAGCGCCCCTAAATTGTAAGGCACTTGAATGAGGCTAGAAGAGGCATACGATGTAGTCAGTTGTACCAGTAAGGGCGCAATGTATGGATGACTAATCGTAGGGATAGAATAGGAGACTAAAGATGGTTGGGTAGAAGGCACGGCTAGGTTTGATGTTGTGACGGGAGGCTGGTTAGTGGTAACTTGGGCCAATGGATAGGTAGCCACCCTAGTGTTGATAGGAGTAAGGGTAGGCAGAATAGAGACGACCAGAAGTGGTTGAGTGGGTTGAGGTTGATGGGGGGCCGAAACCTCGGTGGAAGTGGGCCCCAAGATAGAGGGAGAGGCCACACTCAGATGGTTGGTCAAAGGCTGGTCGTTGGTCGAGGCAGTAGCCTGGGTGTCTAAAGGTTGAATTATAGACGTTGTTGATACGACCACAGTTTCAAGAAGAGAGGTCGACATTTTGTAGATTGGATTGCCCAAGGGGTCTCGCGTTCGGCTATTCACGAGATAGTGTTGTAAGGCTTTGACTTTGAGGTCCAAGAATTGTGCAAAATCTTGGTCCCCTTCTGGGACGATAGGCGTTTGGGTCGGGGATGGGCGAGTAGGAGTTCTTTCAGTTTCTGAGTGGAACTCCATTATAGGACTGGTTATGGATGGTGTAGATGGGAGTGGGTGATGCCTCATGTGATCGACTAGAGCCTTGGCTTGGCTACGAGTCAGAACCATTCAAGGCAAGAAAGAACATCCTCACAAGCTCAAACAAGTAGATAAGAACTAAAAAGATGAAGAACACAAGCAGATCCTAAAACCCTAAGAGTAAATATTTAGGATTATAGTGGCTTATGCCTTAGAATGTGTGTAGAGGAAGATTGGTTTTTGAGTCGGGACCTAGAAGAAGCAATCTATGGATGGTTTTGGGTTAGTTATGGTGCTCAAGAAGTCTGTGTTAGGTTTCATACAAGGCCTGGTGCTAAGGAGCAAGCTCCCCTCGCTTCACGAGTCCAGTGATAAACTGGGCCCGCTTAGCCAAAATATACTTCCCCTATAGTTTAGACTCTGCCAGAGAACAGAGTGGGCTTTCTCCTTGGTGATGAAATCCAAGTAAGATCGTCGGGACAGGTAAGGTATCTGCTGGGGGATGAAATCCCAGTCAGGCCTTGTCTCAGGTAAGTTAAGATGTTTGTTTTGTGCAAGTGGTGTGGTCGTGTAACATCAAGTGATCTAGATTAATTCAATATGCATTTGTTAATTACTAAATGTGATCTAAGAATGCAAGCATAAGCAAAAATGAAAGTGTAGCGTGTTTTAAGTCCAAGTCAAAATGTTTTGTTCGTATGAAGATGAATGGAGAAAGAGTCGAAGAATATGAGTTTTGACTAGTCTAGAAGTGCAAGAAAGAAAAGAAAAGTTCTTTTTAGTCTTGCTTATGATGTCATTTAGAAGAGATGAAAGAGGCAAAAAGGAAGGAACCTAATGCACCCTATATGAATGAAAGAAAGAAAGAACCCAAGGAAGGCCCTAGGGTCCCACCAGGCATGCCAGAATGTTTCTATGCTAAATCACTTTCTACATTCAAAAGATAGAAATGAGAAACTAAGAGATGGTCTAGGGTTAGAAGATACCCAGATGTAGTCGTGTGCATGAAATCAGACGTTGGAAGGTACTCCTCTTTGGTTGTGGAGGAATGACACCTGTGGAGAAAAAGAGACTAAACACAAAAAAATGTTAGACAAGGAGATGGTGGGTTGTCAAGCAAAACGCTTGATCCCTGAAGTACAAAGACTTCCTTAAGGGATATCAATCCACTGATAAAAAAAGCAGAATATTTGATGGAAGTAGATATTATGAAAGATAGAATGATAGAAATAAAAGATAGAAAACAAAATGCATACCTGAGATGCAGCAAATTGTTCTGCACAGTCACCGGTGTCAGTCTTTGTGCCGGCATCGGTCAGGGAATGATGTCGACGTCGGTTAAAGTGCTGGCGTCAGTCAGGGTAATGACCGGCGTCGATTAGGGCAATAGTTTTGGACGAGTCTGATCGAGTCTGGACAAGGTCTGGTCGAGTCAGGACAGGGTCTGGTCGGGTTTCTTGGGCTTTGTAGAAGGTTTGTTGTTTTGTTTGGGGTTTGTGCAGGAAGTCTGAACAGAGTTACAGACTGTGTAGTCAGGGTATAGTGGGCAGAGGTGTAAAGGAGGAAATCAAGTCTTGGGTTTACAGTCTGAAGATCTGGGGTGATAGCAATAATAAACAAACAATAACCAGAGAGAAACAAAAACACAAAGGGAGATACTTACCTGTTACACACTGCAAGTATGATAAAAGACATGATTGAAGTCATCGATGTGCGGCCAGAAGTTGATCAAAGTGAATGCAGATTGGTTGAATGTCAGAGTTGATTGATCGTAACAGTTCAAGATGATTGTCAAAGTTTTTTGAGTGATTTCAAGAGTCTGTTGAATGCTTGCCAGAGTCTGTTCGAATGGTTTTGCTGAGGAAGGCAAAGGACGGTTCGATAACCGATTAGGAAACCGATTGGGAACCGAATGGGTAATGGATAATGGGTAACAGTTTGAGAATGCAATGTTAAGGATGATCGACATCGGCAGGATTGCTGATGTTGGCCGATAAGTGACCGACGTTGGCGACATCGGCCGGGTAGAGACCGTCGTCGGTAGATGCAGAATGGGGACAGAGGCTAGCTTTAGCTTTCTGCTCATTTTTACATGCTGCTAGGGTCAAGGATCGTAGGGAAATGGTTGACATGGGCAAAATAGGCATGGAAGAATAAAATGAGGGAGGACCAGGGGAGTAGACACGATTTCGGTGTCTACAGGTTAGAACTCCATTTTTAGCATTTCTTCCAAAATGAACTAACTTTTGCACAGTCCTAAATAGGCCTGGAAAGGATAAATTACATATCTTGATCATAACATTCTTTAAAAACATCATTCCAACTTCAAAAGTTCTATTTTTTTATTCTCAAACTTTTATCTTTAGGCACCTAAGGTTAATCATGTATGGATTTTCTCATATTACAAAATTTTCTCAAAACTGAATTCTCAGGACAGCAAGTAGGCTGTTTGCAAATAATTTTATAACTTGAACACATTTGCCTTTCTAGCCTAAAATTTAATTTTAAGGCTCTATAATAACATCCCTCAACTTTTCTCTTTTGAAACTAATGCTTGATAATTTGTGGTTTGTTCCTGGCTATAACCTTTGCATGATCTCTAGTGCATAGAACCTTGTTTTAGCAAGCTTCAACCAAAGAAAACATTATCAAATCTGAGTCTTAAGTATCACAAGGACTAAAAAAGTTCCAAATCACCTTTTCCTTACATCTATGAACCTTATCAATATGCACAAACTAATAAAACACCCATTAACATCATCCAATGAGGCTATTCTAGCTCAAACACTTAAATTTGCACCAAAAACATGCATTAAAAGATCAATACATACCATTCACACTCAGGCACCACAGATGGGAAATTCAGTGGCTTTTTCCTTTCTTTTATTTATTTCAAACATCTACTACAAACCCATATGCATTCCAATTCACACCTCTATGTACAAGGACCTAAAAAGGTCTATAATACACCCGAACTTCAAATAATGAACTTGATCATTCTTGAATCTCACTTGAATCCCTTTAAATGACTCCTAAAGCCTCTATCATATAGATTTAGGCCTCCTAGACCTACTAATTCGAAATCCTCATCAATAGAAACAAACTCTCTTTGTTTAGAATGGTCTTAAAACTGCCCATGATCTTCTCCTTTGACTTCTCAATTTTTAACAACTTGCCAACTTGCTTCTTTATCTTGACAAATTAGACTTTTCTCCCCCTTACAACGTGGGAATTAGGTAATGAGATATTTTTAATAAGGTAGAAACACATTTACAAGTTGTTTTCACTTTCATGAACCCCTTATGTGGGGTTTAGCACGCACTTGCCTCTTTTTAGAATTTGATTTTTCAAATCAATGATTTTGGAGGGAAATTCTATGATTTGAATTCTCTTGCCCCTAGGGACCTTTTAACACCTAGAACACTTTCAAAACACCTAATAGAGACTATTCAAACTATCTAATACCTCATAAGGTCTTTACAATGCATTACATGCTTCTTAAGACCTCTAGGCCTTTACAAATAACTTGTTGTTTCCCTAAGCCTATTTACATGTTTGAGTGATGCTCCTACATCAGTTTGTTTGCTTATTAACCATTTGAGTCTAGGATAGTATGTGACATGGAATTCATCCCCATGCACAAGCTTGGTCACTATGGGTTGATGTCATAGATTTCATCATCGTGCATTCAACCAAACTTCATGTCTTGGTAGAGTATAAATATCAAGGATAGTTATCTCTAAGCCAAGCAGTTGACCTTATATAGGTCATCCAGGAAGGGAAAGAGTTAAATATCTAAACCAAGCATTAGACAGCACCCTATATGGACTTAGGCCCCATTTTACTTTTTCATTTATTGGTAAATCCCCTTTAAAACTTTATGTAAACCTAACTTAGGACCCTTCAGTCATAACAAGTGTTTCATTATCAAAGTCAAGATCAACTCCTAAGAAGTTGTTAAGTGTAGACAAGGTTGAAAGGGTTTGGTTGATTCCATAATAGGTCACCATCCTATAGCTTCATTCATGAATCCATTAGATGGTGCAAATTCTGGGTACACACCCTTTTTAATTTACTAAATTAGGAATTGTGGTTGAGTATGTTGTGTGCATGTCATACTTAAACCCATGTTATTTGTGAGCTAAGTTGGCCACTCCCATTATTGTTTTAAAACACCTACACACCTCTAGGATCAAAACCCATTCCTAAAATCTGTTATAACATTCATCTCATACCATTCATTGACACATTTTAGATACAACATTAGTCTTGAAACCAAATCTTAGTGGTCACCCATCCCTCCAATCTTCATTATCACTTTTAAATCTATTGACTAACAGTTATTAAAATAAATAACCTTGTCAATATTTTAGTTTAGCACCCATCACTTCCCTATCATTACCTCTTTATACCTAGCACCCATCCAATCACTATTTTACTAGTGTGAAAGGTACTTGATCACTTAATCTCCTACTCTTATTTATAGATTGGACTCTTGTAGGGTTTCATCTTTTGGTGATCCTTGGTCATTTTAATCTTCACCTCTCTTTAAATATAAAATCACCACATTTATGAATCATCTTCTTTGACTACCCTTAGATTTGTTTTTTAAACCAAATTCTAAGTCACATCACACCTAATCACTTTCACCACCCAATATGCCAATCCAAACCCATGCTCAACTTCTTAGGATGGGATAAGGTCTAACCAAGAGAATGACTTATTAGGGAACTTAGGTGATCAAAATTAGGATCATGATGATACACATAGTGATATGTACACTCTAGGAGGAGAAGATGATTGATTCACAAATGTTTCTTCCATAATGATGAAGTTAGAGCATGATTTAACCAATATATATATATAAACCATGACCATATTATATCTCAAGTCATTATAATGGGGGTATACTACCCCAATTATTTGATCTCAACCTTTTTCATCATTTAGTTCCTCCATCCACATGACCTAATACACCCTATCAACATGCCCATACTAATCAAGTACCCAAAGAAGAGGAACTTGTGGACCACAAAAAAGAACTTGAAGATCAAAAATAATAGGTCCCTCTCTAAAATAACCATGTCGAGGCTAATAAGAGACAAACCATCCTAGAGGATCAATTAGACCAACTCATGCAATAAATTAAATCTTTAGCCTCCTAATTTTGTACCCAAAATCAACAACCATCTTCCCCATGCCAAAATATCCATAACTCTAATAGACCACATATAATTCATGCTCAAACCTATAATCCTCTTGGGGATTCTTCATTTTCATAAGAATGGAAAATGATGAAAGAAACTCTCCAAAAAATTGACCCTTGTATGCAAGCAATAAAATATAAATATGAAGATTATTTCTCTTTTCTTGTAGATATGAACATTCTACAAATTCTTTTTTCATCTCATTTTGAGGTCCTTAAAATGTATATAGGGAAAGGTGATCCTTGAGATCATGTCCATGATTTTTATGTGGCTTGTTTGTTAACGTGTGGAGCTAAAAGCTTCACCAAATGAGCGAGTTTACAAAGTTGCAGGATTTACACAGTCACCGGCATCGGTCAGGAGCAACCGACGTTGGTCAGGAGTCAACCAGGAGATGCCGGTGTCGGTCATGGATCGGTTGACATCGGTCACAAGCAAATAGGTAGGGACCGATGTCAATCACCTGTGCATCTAGAATGCTATTTTTGTGGACAGAACAGAATGTTTGCATGGTAGGATTAAGTGATAGTCTTAAGTCCACATCTCTATTTTAAGTAAGACTATTTTAAGCCCTTGATTAAGAGGCATATTTGATGGTTGATATTGTATGCTCATGATCCCTAATTCTATATAATAGGGATAATTCTTCATAGCTTGTTATAGTGTATTGTAAGAGTAGAGAACAGTACATAATTGTATATGTGAATCATTCCAAGTTGTTGGAGTTGATTGTAATTGAGAGAGAGAGAGCTCTTGAGGGAAAGAGAGCTGTACATCTGAGAGAGGTGTGGAAGAAAAGAAGTTTCTTCAATTGTATTCCTTCTATAAAGAGTTTAATACAAGTTTTCAGGGTGGTTTCTTGTATCTCTTGTTCTTTGCTATTTCTTATTCTAGTTACTTATCATTATGATTTAATTCTGCCTTTAGTTGCTTTCATAATAGTAATCAACCTTGTTGGTTGATCCCCAACAAGTGGTATCAAAGCTCAGGTTCACTAACAGGTGGTTCAGATCTGTGTAGTGTGTGTTGATTACAAGTTACTCATAGAGGTTTCTGTTTGAGTGGGAGAAGCAATGGCAGAAGAAAGTAAACTGAGAATGGAGAAGTTTAATGGCAAAAATTATCAATTATAGAGAATGCAGATAGAGGATTATCTGTATCATAAAGATCTATACTTACCGTTAGGTGGGGCTGCTAAGAAGCCCACAGACATGGATGATGAAGAATGGGAAGTTCTTGATAAAAAAGGCTCTTGGATCTATAATATTGAGTCTGGCATCTACTATGATATCTAATTTATCACAGGCAAAGTCAACGGTAGAGTTAATGACTACTTTAGCAAATTTATATGAAAAACCCTCAGCTTCTAATAAGGTATATCTTATGAAGCAGTTATTTAATTTGCAAATGCAGGAAGGTGGATCTGTATCCAATCATCTTAATGATTTCCATGGAATTGTAAATCAATTGAATTCAGTCAAAATAGTGTTTGATGATGAAATTAAGGTTCTATTAATCTTATGCTCATTACTTGAAAGTTGGCATAGCTTGGTAATGGCAGTTAGTAATACTGCATCTGCTTCAAATATTTTAAAAGTAGATGATGTTGTTAGTGTAATCTTGAATGAAGAAATTCACAGGAAAAGCACAGAGGAAACATCTGGAAATGCTTTAAGTTTTGAGAGCAGGGGAAGGCAAAAAGAGAAGAGCAAGAAAGGGAGATCAAGGTCTAAGTCAAAGATGAGAGGTAGATCCAAATCTAGAAATGGCAGGAGAATAGCCTACTGGAATTGTGGAAAGATAGGGCACATAAGCAAATATTGTTGGTCAAAACCTAAGGAGGAAAATTAGCATGAAGGTAAAGAAGAAGCAAAAGTTGCAGGTATTGCACAAGATGCTCTTATATTCTCTTTGCATAATAATATATAATCTTGGGTGTTAGATTCTAGTGCCTCTTTTCATGCAATCCCTAATAGAGAATATTTTAGTGACTATGTCTATGGAGATTTTGGAATAATTTATTTAGGGGATATTGAGCCTTGTAAAATTGTTGGCAAAGGAAAAGTGCAGCTGAAAATGCAGAATGGCAACACATTGGTGTTGAGAGATGTCATGCATGTTGCCAGCTTGAAGAGAAATTTGATTTCTATAAGAAAGTTAGGGGATGAGGGTTGTACAGTAACTCTCACAGCTGAATCTTGAAAGGTTACCAAGGGTGCACTTGTATTGGCCAGAGGTAAGAGAGTAGGTACTCTCTATTTATGTAATTGTATTACTGATATTTCTCCTTCTATATTATCTAATTCAGATGTAGATGCAAAGTTGTGGCACCACAGGCTCGGCCACATGAGTGAGAAGGGAATGTTCATTCTTAAGTCAAAAGGTATGCTTTCAGATTTAAAAAGCATAGATCTAGATTTTTGTGAGCACTGTATTTTTGGGATACAGAAGAGAGTGAGATTTCTCAAGACTGGGTCAACAAAGAAGAAGCACAAGTTGGAGCTTATTCACGCAGACGTGTGGGGACCAGCTCAGGTTGCTTCTATTAGAGGATCACAGTACTTTGTCTCTTTCATTGATGATGCTACAAGAAAGGTATGGGTCTATTGCATAAGGAAGAAATCTTATGCTTTTGACACTTTTAAGATTTGGAAAGCTATGGTTGAGAATGAAATAGGTAGGAGATTGAAGTGCCTGAGATCTGATAATGGTGGTGAGTTTTGCAACCACAAGTTCAACTGGTATTGTTATATGCATGGAATCCGTAGGCAAAGGATGGTTCCAAGAACACCTCAGCAAAATGGAGTTTGTTGAAAGGATGAATAGAACAATATTAGAGCATGCAAGGTGTATGAGGTTGCATGTTGGTTTGCCCTTAGAGTTTTGGGTAGAAGCTATGGATACTACAGTTTACCTGATTAACAGAGGACCCTCTACAGCTCTGGATGGTGGAATTCTAGAAGAGGCATGGATAGGTAAAAAGGTAGATCTCTCATTTCTCAAAGTTTTTGGTTGTGAAGCCTTGTGCACGTTGATAAGGAAAATAGAAAGAAGCTGGATGCTAAGTCTATGAGGTGCACTTTTATTGGCTATGGCTCTGATGATTTTGGATTCAGGTTTTTGAATCTAGGAACTAACAAAATAATTAGGAGCCATGATGTTGCTTTCAATGAGATAGTGATGTATAGTGATCAGCTCAAGAAGCTAAATCAATTTTAGCAGAGCAATGGAGAATTGGACAAGGTGATGGTCTAAAATGAGCTCGTGGGCAAAAATAATCACAGACAGGAAAACACAAAGACTGACGTTAGTCAGGCAGGAACTGACATCGGCAATACAAGAACCAATGTCGATCAGACAATGACCGATGTCAGCCAAGAAGGAATCGAGGTCGGTCATGGGGAACTGACGACGGTCAGTTACAGGCCTAGAGGTGACCGAGGTCGGTCACTGTCAGAGAATTTGGGTGGATAGCGTGTTTTGAATGAGTCTTAGATGCCCATCAGGAGGTTAGAAAGGGTAAGTAAACCTCCAATTTGATATTCCCCTTCATTATTATAATTATTGCTTACTAATGGTGGAGAACCAGAGAGTTTTGATGAAGCAATACAGGTGGAATCCAAGAAATAGTGGGAGCTAGGCATGAATGAGAAAATTGATTCCTTGAAAGAGAACCAAACATGGGATTTGGTTGAGTTGCCAGTTGGTAAGAAGACACTAAAGAATAGGTGGATCTACAGATTGAAGGAAGGTGAGAATGGATAGATGAGATATAAGGCCAGGTTGGTAGTGAAAGGATTTGCACAGAAACTAGGTATTGACTTTGGTGATA